>CAMZMU010000045.1:64982725-65072674 GCA_947311845.1 Poa pratensis | reverse complement strand
ACCATGTCGACCGGCGAGATCGACAGGTTCATGATGACGGAACTCCAAGGCGAGGAGGCAGAATCAGCATACCGCACAAGCAACGTCGACTTCAACCTACCACTCGACGAGAGTTTCGACTGCGGGATCTCCCTCGATGACTTCTACGAGCCCGCGATTCATAACGACAGCAACGTCGACTCGGAGATCTTCACCAACACCAACCTCGACTCAGAAATCCATAATGGTTTCGCCAACACCGAGATGAGCATAGGCGATGAGCACATCGACAACGAGATTCGCCTCGAAGATCTACTCGATGAACACACTGGCTCTGACATGAGCCTCGACGGCGACGTCGAGTCCATGACTGGAATCGACAGCACATACACCTGTCCACGGGTCACGCCCATCAGGTCTACGTGGCCTTCTCCGCAGAATCATCCGCAGACGCAGCCGCTCGCAGGCCTGCACAATTCCCATGCACGGTAACCATGCCGGATGGGGTCACAACCTTGACAATCACGGAGGAGATGGCAGCAAAAGCAGATAAAGTCATAAAGGAGTGCACAATGATGCCACCAAATTCCACCCCAGAGGAGATGTTGACCTTCCAGTACTTCAACTGGCAGGAGTCAATTCGACTGCAAAACTACCGAGCAACGCTCGAAGAGCGCAAAAAGGCCAGCCTCTCGAGTGCCCGAAGAAGGGAGCAATCCCTCGGGTCCACAATGCAACCAACCCACGACCTAGGTCGCGGTTGGCAAGCCTTCCAGAACATGAAAGGGTAGCAATCACCCGTAACCTGTCGTTCATGACAGAGGACGCTAACGGAATCCCAGTGCCCAAAACTGCTGCGGGTGCATTATTCTCCGTAGGTGCTTACCTCAAGGCAATGCAACCTCCGGCGAATGACCCTAACGCAGCCCTGCATCGCCAACAACTCAAATCGCTAGCTCTAGCGGCACAGGCTATACAGCCAGAAGACAAAACTCCAGCAAGGAATCGCGATCGCGACATAGTCGACTCACGACACGCAGCACATCATCGCAGTGGTCGCAGCCACCACTCGGATGAAGGAAGGAGAAGCACGCGCCGGCACAGGTCCAGCAGAAGCAGATCTCGAAGATCCTATAGCAGCGATTCATACTCTGATCGCGAACCAGAGCCATGCGGAGCATTGTGCTTCACCGACGCATCCGTGAGACGCGGATGCCCAAAGGATTCAAGTTGACAGGCGAACAACCCAAGTACAACGGCCGCCAAGAACCTTCCGGGTGGCTAGAAGATTACAGACTCGCCGTGGCATGCCAGCGTGGCACGAACACCACGGCGATGCAGTACATACGACTCATGCTCGAAGGAACTGCCCGCGACTGGCTCAAGGCGCTCCCTCCATCATCATACGACTCGTGGGACGATTTCCGCAGAGACTTCAAAAAACTTCGAGCCTCTATGTGAGCGCCCGAAGACATTCGAAGAATTAAGGGCATGCACTCAACGATCAGACGAGTCGTTGAGATCATACATACGGCGGTGGACCGAAATACGCAATTCGGTTGGCAAAGTGTCAGAAGACAGGGCCATGGATGCCTTCATACAAGGTCTCGCCAGGAAGGACTTCAAAGAGGCACTGGGTCGTGAAAAGCCAACCTCCCTGGCTGACCTCATCAAAGTTGCGACTGAGTGGGCAGATGGAGAGGATTCTGTACGCAGATCCCGTGCTTCCCCACCACGCGACAACTACGAAAGCGGCAGTCGAGGCCGCAGAGATTCA
Organism: Poa pratensis; assembly: GCA_947311845.1. Lineage (NCBI taxonomy): Eukaryota > Viridiplantae > Streptophyta > Magnoliopsida > Poales > Poaceae > Poa > Poa pratensis. The sequence goes on along the minus strand of CAMZMU010000045.1, from coordinate 65,070,918 downwards.
TACAGAGAAGATCGCAGGCGCAAACGTTCCAAACGTCCTTACGACGATAACAGACCCGAGTTCATGGCGGCTGGATACACACAACCCGGGAAGACCAAGATAGAAGCAATCGACGCTCGGATGATCGACGGGACAGTCGAGATCGCGAGCAGCGGAGCGACAGCTACAAAAGGCAAGAATGGCGCAAACGCAGCGACGCAAAACCCGAGCGGTCATTCGAGGAAAAGATGGACGACTGGTGCAGATTCCACCTCTTCAAGGGGGACGACGGAAAACTACGCTCCAATCACACCCTAAGGAACTGCAGGGAATTCGACCAAATGGCGACTGACTACATGATACGACTCAAAAGGTACGGCCCAGCACCTGCTCAGCCCACGCCTGCACCCGCACCACAGCCGAACGCTGTGCCCGCTCTCATGGCGCCACAGCGCCACCGCAACCACCACCACAGCCTGCTCCAGGCGCAAACCTCGCAGGTGCCATACAACCCGTACTACGGGCGGAAGATGATCAATATCCACAGCCCCACGGGCAGATGTACATGATACAAAAGGGTCGCCCTCCAACAGGCAGCAAAAGCTAATCACTCGACAGGTGAACATGGCTGTCATGGCACCTCCTGCCATGCCCGAATTTCTGAAGGGATCGGAAACCATCATAAGCTTCAGTCGAGAGGATCATCCCCAGCTGTAGTTCGACCAGGGCACGCGGCTCTGGTACTCGACGCGCAAATAGGAGGCTACGCCATGACCAAGGTCTTCATGGATGGAGGCAGCGGCATAAACATCATCTTCGCGGACACGCTCCGCAAAATGAACAGGTCAGTCGAAAACCTCCCAAAATCTTCAAATACCTTCCACGGTATTGTTCCTGGCAAAGCAATTAGCCCAGAAGGCACCATACAACTCGACGTTACGTTCGGGGACAAAAGCCACTTCAGGACAGAGTCGATTGAGTTCGAGGTCGTCGACTGGAAATCACAATACCATGCTATTCTTGGTCGCCCGACGTTTGCTCGATTCATGGCGGTGCCACACTACGCGTACCTCACGCTGAAGATGCCAGGACCAAAGGGAGTCATTACTGTCCGTGGAAACTTTCAAAGGTCCGATGCTTGCGACCGCGAGTTCAGCAAAATCTCCGAGATGTTCGGGGTGGAAGAATCACTCGCCGACCTGGCGATTTCCAACGACCGCACACTCCTTCCGGAGCATAAGAAGTTGGCAGTCGACAGATCCTTCAATGCTACAAATGACACAAGGTCGCATCAGGTGCACCCGACCGATCCGTCCAAGACAGTCAACGTATCTTCGAGCCTGCCTATCGCATAGGAAGGCGCGCTCGTCGAATTCCTCCGTGAGAACTGGGAAATATTTGCGTGGTGTCCAGCCGACATGCCAGGTATTCCCAGGGAATTCGCCGAGCACTCTCTCCAATTGTTTCCAGATGCAAAGCCAGTCAAGCAACGATGCGTCGAATCTCCGGCCCAAAGCGAACCGCAGTCGAATCTGAAGTCGACCGGTTACTCGCAGCAGGATTCATTAGGGAAATCAAGAAATCACAATGGGTGGCCAACCCCGTACTCGTAGAGAAGAAGCATACAGAGATATCCTTCGGATGTGCGTGGACTTCACAGCGCTGAACAAGTGCTGTCCAAAGGATCACTTCCCGCTACCCCGAATCGACCAGATCGTCGACTCCACCGCCGGATGCGCACGATCTCCTTTCTGGATGCTTACTCAGGTTATCACCAGATAAGGATGAAGCAAGAAGAAGAAAAACGGCGTTCATAACCCCACTCGGGGTCTACTGCTACACAACTATGCCCTTTGGGCTAAAAAACGCGGGTGCAACATACCAGCGCATGATGCAGGACTGCCTCAAAAAGCAAATCGGACGCAACGTCCAGGTCTACGTGGATGACATTGTCATTACCACAAGGGAAGAACACACACTACTCGACGATTTGAGGGAGACGTTCGCAAACCTCAAACGCTTCCATATCAAGCTCAATCCTAAGAAGTGCACGTTCGGCGTTCCAGCCGGGCAGCTCCTAGGGTACCTAGTCTCTGCCCGTGGAATCGAAGCAGACCCGGAGAAATACAGGCCATCCTCACAATGCAAAGGCCTTCAAAGCTTCACGATGTGCAGAAACTAGCAGGACGAGTAGCAGCGCTCAGTCGATTCATCAGCAAACTGGGTGAAAAGGCTCTACCATTCTATCGACTGATGAAGAAGGCGGACAAGTTCGAGTGGACGCCAGAAGCTGAAGCAGCCTTCACAGATCTCAAGCGGATCCTCACAAGCCCTGATCCTCGTCGCACCTAAGGAACGGGAACCACTCTACCTGTATGTCTCGGCTACAAACAGGGTGGTGAGCACCGTACTGGTAGTCGAACGCATGGAGGAGGGGCACATCCAAAGCATACAACGTCCAGTCTACTACCTGAGCGAGGTTCTCTCCATATCAAAACAGCGGTACCCGCACTATCAAAAGCTGGCATACGCTGTATTCATGTCCTCAAGGAAGTTGACACTACTTCACCGAGCACCCGATCACCGTGGTAAGTAACTCAGCAATCGGTGATATCCTCACAAACCCCAATGCAACGGGTCGAGTCGCAAAATGGCTCATCGAGCTGGCTCCAAGAGACATCAAGTACGAGCACCCGAAGGCTATCAAAGCACAAGTCCTACCCGACTTCACAACCGAGTGGATAGAGGCCCAATTACCTGGAGCACCAGACGTGTCCAATTCCTGGACCATGTACTTCGATGGGTCCAAGAAACACGAAGGCGCAGGCGCAGGCGTCATCCTCATATCACCAAAAGGGGACAAGCTACGTTATGTTTTGCAGATGGGATTCAAACTACCCTCCAATAACGAGGCTGAATACGAGGCTCTGATCCATGGCATGCGGATGGCAAAAGCACTTGGGTGCACTCGATTGATGATCTACGGCGACTCCAATCTCGTGGTGCAGCAAACAATGAAGGCCTGCGACGCAATCGCGGACAACATGATCGCTTATCGCGACCTGTACAACACACTGGAGGGCAGCTTCGAGGGCTGTGAGTTGAGGCACATAGGAAGGGAAAGTAACAGAAGAAGCAGACATGCTAGCCAATCTTGGCTCAACTGGCGCACAAATTCCACCTGGTGTCTTCCTCGAGCGCATCGAACACAGATCTATCAAGGAGAAACGAGAGCCTCCTCCGTCGACTACGCCAGCCAAAAGCAAAGCGCCTAGCACAGAGGACCCCCCAGTCGAGGTACTCCTCATTGAGCCAACTTGGACTCAACCTTTTCTGGCTTACATACTCCGCAGCGAGCTACCAGATGACATAACCGAGTCCCGACGCGTGACTCGAAGATCAAAAGCATACACCGTTATCAACGGCGAGTTATACAAGCGCAGCATATCAGGTATGTTCCAAAGATGCATCGCATTCGAAGATGGCCAAGCCATACTTCGAGATATTCATGCAGGTACCTGTGGGCATCACGCCAGCAGTCGATCACTCGTAGCCAAAGCCTTTCGCGCAGGGTTTTACTGGCCTACAGCACTCAAAGACGCGGAGGACATAGTCAAAAGGTGCGTCGGCTGCCAGAAATTCGCAAAAGCCGCACGCACCCGCATCGGCGTTGAAGACCATACCGCTGGCCTGGCCTTTCGCCCAATGGGGGCTCGATATGGTTGGGCCACTCAAAAAATCATCGCATGGCGGGCATACTCTACTGGTGGCAGTCGACAAGTTCACAAAGTGGATCGAGGCGGTCCCCATCACAAATTCGACTGCTACTACGGCAGTCAACTTCATAAAGAGCATCATCTACCGCTTCGGTGTCCCAAACAGTATCATCACTGATAACGGCACAAACTTCACGGCTGAGGAGTTCAAAACCTTCTGCAAAGAGCAGGACATTACGCTCAACTACGCATCCGTGGCGCATCCACAATCCAATGGCCAAGTCGAAAAGGCCAATGGACTTGTGACGAGTGGGATCAAGAAGCGCCTCCTGGTGCCACTCAAAAGAGCTGCGGGTGCTTGGGTCGAAGAACTACCATCTGTGCTATGGAGCCTACGCACAACTCCCAACACTTCTACGCAGTTCACCCCATTCTTCATGGTCTATGGTGCAGAGGCAATTCTGCCATCAGACGTAAGGTTCAATGCGCCACGAGTTGAAGCATACAATGAAGAAGACGCGGAAGAAGCACTCGAAGACGCAGTCGACTTGCTCGATGAGGCGCGCGACACGGCCTTGGCCCGCACAGCTGTTTACCAGCAGGACCTTCGCAACTACCACAGCCGTCGACTGCGCACCAGGTCCTTCGTCGTTGGCGACCTGGTTCTTCGACTGAAGCAAAAGAAGGTGCACAAGCTCGCTTCCCCATGGGAGGTCCCTTCATCATCACGGAGGTCCTTGGTGGAGGCGCATATCGACTGAAGCACGCGAAGACAGGCGAACTCTCTCATAATCCTTGGAACGTTGCGCATCTGCGCCGTTTCTACGCATAAAGTGCTCACAGTCATACAATGTAATAGGCTATATGTCGGATGGCTGCAGGTTTCAGACGCGCTCTTTTCCTTACCAGGGTACCTAAGGGGACTGGAAGGTTTTTAATGAGGCGGCCTGCAGCCTAACATTCAAAAGAGGAATAAAATCAATGTTCCTTCGACTTCTTTGTGGCTACTACCCGCATAATTCATACCTTAACCGCACCCGAAACCCTCGGGGGCTGTGTTATCGATCAAATGAGCTTCGCTCTTGCAGAAACACAATGCCTTAGCCGCACCCGAATGCTCGGGGGCTGCGTAACAAGGATCCAAACAAAGAACACAAAAACTCTGCAGCCGCACTCGAATACTCGGGGGCTGCACAGTCATTGGTTCATAACCAACACATATTTCACAAACCCCGCTGCTGACTCGGGGGCTCGACAAAAAATCAAAGTATACAAACTATACAATATACAAAGAGTCAAAAATTACACTCGGGGGCTGCCCCCTATACAAAATTGCACTCGCAAACTATTCTAATCCTCAGCTCGTCCTTTACGGGCAGCTCGGGACCGCAAAGCTGTTCGCGAGTGCACTCGATTAGTGTCTCCGCAGCTTGGATCGTGTCATCCAGGTCTTTTTGTTCGAGAACTTCTCCGGCTGCAGGTGTCCGCAACACCAACCTTGGTTTTCGACTACGCATATACGCCATTGCAGCGTTGGCTCCAATCACAAGTCTTGAGACAGCAACTCTCGAATGGGATTTGTTTGACGGAAGATGTTCAACAAAGCACGATCCTTGTGGTTGTCGCCCCGTAGGCAAAAAGAAGACCACGAACGAAGTCGTGGAGGGGAAGCGAAAAGCCCCTAGGCAAAAACTCCGCAAAACAAACACGCTCGTTGGCGCGTGGTTCGGGGAGTACCTCCTTGGGCGACGGCGCGCGGACGGCGAGTTGCTCCGCGGGTGGCAGATACCCCTGCTCGCGGAACTTGACCAAATGGGCGTCCTTGATGGTGGACTTCGCCCAGTCCCCGCTGCCCTTCTTCAGCGCGGCGGACGCAGATGTACCCGCCACAGTCTTCTTGCCCTTGGCCGCGTCGGTCGCGGCAGCGGCGGCGGCACCACGCTTGGAGCCTCCACCCTTCGCCATTGCACGATGGATGAGGGTGGAGAAGAGAGCTTGGGCGCAGAGCAATGGAGGTGGGCGCGAGGAGGAAGATGAGACGAGGGGCGGCGCAAGAGGCAAGTAAAAAATTCTGCCAGGACCGTCTCCCCTATTTACCACAGATCACACAAACGATCGCAACCGTCAAAACAAATCCATACGCTCCCCGCGAAATCTGGCCATACACGGGCGGCCACGGAGAGCAACCGTCGCCGGCCCCGTGAAAATCGCGCCGGAACGGTCAAATCAAGTCCACGCGGCGTCATCCCTGGTCAGCTCTGCAAAAACGGGCCACAAAACAGGGTCACGTCTTATCAAAGCCTCTCCAAGCACGCCACCGCTTGTCAGAGATAGCAGTCGCAAAATGCGTCATTGCTGACGTTGTTCTCTCTTTCACAACTGGCATAAAAGTCACTCGATGATATCTTCGGGTGGTCTCTCGTATAAGTCTCGGTTGGTTTTTTAGCAAAAGTCATAGAGGCCAGTCGAAATTCTTTCGACTGCAGCATCGTACTCCCATCGGGAGCGTATCAAAAAATTTCTTTGACTAAAATGTGCAGGGTAAAAGATTTTGAGATTATCCTCCATTGCAAGCAATAAAGCACAATCTCGGGGGCTACTCCCATCGGGAGCGCTGTCGCGCACCCGATAGAATATTGGCAAAAGTGTCAGTCGACGACACATTCGACTAAGTTCATAAGAAAAATCACACTCAAAATATTCCCGAGTTGATCCGACGATCCTTGGATGCTGCATGCATAGGGCAAAGGTAAGACCCACCGATCAGTCGAGCTGGGCTAAGGACCGCTCCAGCAGCGTTATCCTTAAATTTTCCGTGTCAGCAGACATGATGAATTATCCCCGACGGACACGTTGGGTTGATTCAAAATTATACCGCAGTTCGATTCCGTAAGACCTCAACGGCTGTTTCGAGTCTGTCCAGTTTGTTCCAGATTCGAGTCCGGGGACTCGAGTTTGATTGAAAGCTAGTATGGTTTTGCCACAAATGGTAGTTAACTGGCCCCGATCCGTCGTGTGTGCCGGGCCTGCTAAGCTAATATCACTTGACTATCATAAGCAAAAACTCATAGTCGATGAAACACTCGACATAGCCAACATGTGCTATTTCATAAGAATTCTAAATACAGATGTAAAAAATATAACGTGCATGATGTATGAGTCCATGCCCGACTCTTCGAATCAGACAAGTACTCGGGGGCTACTGACATGGGTATGCCTATCGGGTACCCTACCATGAGGGTACCTGGTGCACGTATCGACTAGGCCCAACTATCAGAGGCTACATGAAGCCCATGATGGGAGGCCCACGAAGATGGAGTATCCTCCAAGTTTGGCGAAGCAATAGTCGGTTTAGAGTTTCCTTACTTGTAAATCGAGTCGGTTACGAACACCCGAGACCCAGCCTATTATTTAAGGACTGGGAGGGCCATCGAACCGGACAACGAACCACCAGAGCCACAAACCCTAGCGAGATCGACATCTCGCTGGGATCCTTGTAACCATCATATTCGCAAAGCAATAACAGACAGGCAGGACGTAGGGGTGTTACCTCCACACGAGGGCCCTGAACCTGGGTAAAATCTTTGCCCTGCTTGTCAGCCGACGATACTTCCAGCTCTACCACGTTCTCTCCCCCATATTCATAACCTAGGGACCTCGACTATGGGTCTTGATGAGTCTACCCTCGTCAGCCGGGGAGTAGAGCATAGCCGTCGGCGTCGCTCTCTCTCGTCGGGTGCGTGAAACGCGGGGAGGAGGTGAGAAATGAAGTTAGGGTTTGCAGCGCTGTTGGTTTTGTTCCACCGCCGAGCAAGGACAGCCGCTGGATCTTAGCTCGCCGCGGGAGGCAGATGGGCTTCGGGGTTAGTTGGGCCATATTTAGGAAGAGGCTGCAGTCCAGGTTGGAAATGGCCCGTATTGTTAATTATGTTTTTTTTACTGGGCCAATTTCCAGTGAGCTTCTATTCCTTTTCTGGACGAAATTATAAGAAATGAAAAAAAAAATCTGTTTTCCATCTCAGTGCATTTTAAGTTTCCTGATTAAGTTTTTATGCACTGTTTTTAAATACAGAAAATAATTGCCTAGAATAAGGTTTTAAAGTTTGAGCATCATTTTAAATATCAATGAATGTTGAGATTTAATGTTGTTAAATTGATATTTAATTTGAGAATGATATGGCAATTTTGTAAGATGAAGTTTCCTTGGGATTTTCTAGTTTTTAGTGCATTTATTGAGTTTAGAAGTTTTCAAATAAGGCTTTATGCACTGTTTACACCAGAAACGCCTTATTTTTATAAGGGAATATAGTGCTATAAGATTAATGTAAGCCATTTCTTTTATAGCATTTTGATGTTGAGTAATGTTTATGAGATGATGTTCTTTTGAGCACAATTATGAGTATCTCTCTAAAGTTTATCGATATTTTGTTCGAAGATTTTATTGAGATTAAGTTTAAGTTGATGCCATGTTTATGGTGTTTATTAATGATGTGATCATCTCTAATGGGCTGAGGCCACCTTATGGAAAGATTTAATGGCTGTGTGGTTCGTTTTTCTGCAGCGCACTATGCAGCCTAATAATGATGAGCCATAATGCTAAAGTATTATGTCAGATGCATTAATGTCCTTTGACATGCACTGACAGAAGGTGATGGAGGCTCAGCATGATGATTCTCTCAACAATGACGTTTAGAGAATTCTATTGTGATATCATGGTCAGAAATTGTCATTTATTGACTATTAAAAGTTTATTATTCAGTGAGATCATGATGTAATATCAAATTTTATTTGGAGAATGTTTATAATGTCATTTCCAGTGAGGATGTGAATCTATTGATTACTCAGTGAGATGTCATGATGAGAATGTTTAAAATGAATGATACTTTTGTTATCATATCATTGAAAGTTTAATGATTATCTTTGACATGTTTTATTTACGTTATTGAAATTATGGTGTCAAGGTTTGATGGAAATGATCAGCGATAAATTATGAATCCACATGTCTACTTTATAGTAACATTTTGGATTGCACCATATATTTGGTGTTTTACGTTAGTTATGGCTATTAATTTAGCAAAATAGTTTTCTGATCATTATGTGTTTTAAGTCTCTATGGTCAAAAGAGAAATTTTGATTTGAGTTTCCATTTATGAGCATACGTTTTTGGTATATGACAGTATTCCGACCAACGTTGATTACTGCCATGTCCCATTTTTGTTTGAGTGCTCTTTTCCGTTTTCAGCCCAACGGTGATACGGATAGAGCACGATTAGCTTGTCTTGTTTTAGATCAATTCAAGTTTGATGTTTATTATTGATGCTCATAAAGATGTTGTCCTTGTTACAGCAATGGACCATAAAACATGGTTCATTCATTTGAACACTGGTGCTGATCTTCAAAAATGGAAGGAAAGGACACTCTTCCTGGTATATATTTTTGACCTTCACATTGCAATATATGAAGAGGCTCCCAGAGTTCCGATTGTGAATTCTATGAGGAGAAGGAAAAGTATGACCAAAAGGTTGTTGAGTGGAATAAGTTGAACGATGTTTCACTCCTTATGATGAAGCATACCATCTCCTCTGAGATAAAGAATGCAATTCCCGACTCAGTATATGCCAAAGAGTATTTGGCCTCTATTGAGGAATATTTTAAGGATGTATTACCCATTTCAAATGGGGTTTAAGGGGTTATGCTAGGAGGACAATAAATAATAAAGCATTAGAAGACATTTTGTTTATTTATATAAACCTTTTGTTCTTTGTAATGAAACCTTTTGATGTTGTCTTACCATGTGTTGAGAATATTTATGTCCTCGATGAATGAATTGAGTATTGATATGTGCCATGGCACTCTCAAGATGAAAGTGAATAATGAGACCTCGTCGAATTTGTGGTAATATTTACCACAATTCGAGGGGGAGAATGGAATTGTCTCATTAAATATGGGATAAGTTGAATGTATTAATTCTCCCAGTAGGATGGAACCAACGAGAAGTCTTATTTTGGAGAATGAATGATAATGGAATGTCTCATTAAATATGAAAAAAAAATTGAATGTAATAATTCTCCAAGTAGGATGGAACCAACGAGAAGTCTTATTTTGGAGAATGAATGTTTATAGTGAAGAATGTTTTGACTTGTTTTATCGAGTTAATGTAGATGTATTCCCTCATGAGTATTATGAAGCACACATGAATGTTAAAGTGACGAGCTTGCTAATCTAATGTTGATGTGGCTCATGATTATATTTCTGACCAACGTCGTTTATAATCATTTGTCATACACTTCAGTCAAGTGGCAAATTTGTCAGTATCATGTGGCTCATGGTTATATTCCTGACCAACGTCGTTTTATGATCATGTGTCGCAGTCGTGAAGTTCTTTTCCATCTTCTGCCCAACGGTGGTGTGGTTATGAACTAAATTGATTGTTATCAAGATTTTGGAAATATTTTCCATCTTCTAAATAAAGTGATTAGCAGGGAACCTGAAGCGTATGAACATGAATCTTAAGGATAACTCCATTAGATCTTTGTTCATATGCATCAGGTAAGTTGAGAATAAATACCTAATGCAACACTTAGTGTTGATAATCAACAATTTCCTTGTGATTAATAATGTGTGTTAATGATCGTCTTAGAGGGCTTCTGTCTCTAATGATGCATTGAACTCAATAGAGTTTCCTCAGTGAATTGTTATGTCGCTTGTGTTATTATTATAACATGTTGTTGTGTTGACTAAATTAAGAGCGTACGTATGACTCAACCATAAAGTTTTGTCATACAGTTGAAGTTAACATAAAGTATGTTGTCTAAAGAATTTCAATTATGAAATAAGACGAGCGTTATGACACTCATACCATAGGATGAGGGGGAGTAAGTTTACTACCTTATAAAGATGGAATATTTTAGGTTAGTCAAGAAATTTCTATCGTCTATTTAAGACAAACGATCTTGGTGATGCCCAGTAATTTGTTTGTACTGAGATTCCCAAGATACAACTCCAAAAGGAGTATACGTTCTATTATGACGACATACGTCGATAGAGTACGAAAGAAATATTATGCACAGTACTCTGTCGCACCTGCTAATCAAGTTAAGGGCAATAAAGGTGGACATTTTAGTGTCCAAGGAACCATTATGAGCTGATCAGATAATGTCGGTTCCTTATGCTTCGACTGTCAGAAGAAATGTAAGTATTCAAGTATGAACAAGCCCTATTTTGTTCGGGATAATTGGCAAATATTCAAGAAAGTCCATAAGTGGACCACTTAAAAGGCCGCCAAACGCCTTGCAAATATGCAAGGCAATAAAGTTTACATGCTTGCCTAAGTGGCGACTGGCGACATGCCGAATCTCCTCTGATTCCTGATACTCCTTCCGATTTCTACACAAATCTGACTCCTTCTCTAATTCTTCTGCACTCCCATCTCTCTGCCTTGATTTGTTCCTCCAATCGATTTCTTTTTTTTTGCTCAATCCCTCGGTCCCTCTTTGATCTGTCCTCTCGCAAGGAGCCTTGTCCATCAACGACTTGACCAAAAATATCCCAAATTAGCTAGCCAAGTCAAAGCGTTGGAAAAATCCCAAATTAGTTAGCCGCGATTCGCAAATCGCTGATTCCTTTCTTATTCCTCATCGGAGTCCAGATTTCACTGGCTTCTCCTGAAGTTCCTTTGGATTTTTCTCTCCTGGGAGGAAAGCGTTACTCTTGCCGTAAGAGACTCCCTCCGCCGCGAGGTTGGTGATTCAACTGGCCGGGGCGGGGCTGAGTGCGTGAGACATCAACTACTTCTACTCCCTTTTGGTTGCTGCAACTTAGCTGGCGCATCCGTACTCTGTCACAATCTCCTACTCTAATCCTGGTATAGAGTTCTCGCTGCTGCTATTTGAGAAGCTATCAGCCGCTGTACGCCTGGAAATCGTGCCGTTGCTGTTGATTAAGCTGGAGCAGCCGGGAGCTCAATTGGCCAGCGATTTAAGACAAGGCTGATCGTGCTCTCTCAAGTGGGACACAGTTCAGATTGCCAAGCTGAATTCTAGGCGTCATGAAAGCCTTAGGTTGGAATTGCCAAGGCATGGGCAAGAACCTGGGCAGTAACAAGATGGTGCATCTTTCCCGACTGGTTGACTCTACAAAAGCACAGGTTATATTTGTCTCAGAAATAAAATCTTCCAAAATAAAACCTACAGATCTTATTTCTAGGTTTAACATGTCTCATAGTATTGTAGTACCCTCTCGGAGACGATCCAGAGGCCTTTGGCTAATGTGGAGTGATGACATTGACATCAGTGTGCATACCACTAGCTTTTATCTTATCTTAGCTACTGCTAATATTAGGTCTACTAATCAGAAGTTTGGGTTGGTTTGTATGTATGGTGATCCTTATCATCGCCAGACTAGCTTAATTTGGGATCAGATCACCACTTTTGTGTTAGATAATGGTAGTCTTCCTATCCTTTGTATAGGTGACATGAATGATATTTTCTATGATATGGATAAAAACTCCCCGGTCGCAAATCGTTCTCGCATGAATGCTTTTCAGTCTCTTGTTAAATCTTGTGGCTTGTTCGATTTGGGCTATAGTGGTCCGGCCTACACTTGGACTAATAGACGCTTTTCTTCCAAACCAATTTATGAGAGGCTAGATCGCTGTTTGGTTAATGCAAATTGGTGTGCTCAATTTCCAATTTCAAATGTTTACAATTTGCCTCTTATGCACACAATTAGTGATCATGCACCAATTCTTCTTTCTACTGATGGTACTATTGCTAGAATCAAGAGAACTTTTAAATTTGAAAATTGGTGGATAAAAGAAAAAGAATTTAATTCTTATGCTAAGGAAAATTGGTCAAGGACCTCAATAAATCTTTTACTCAGAGAACTAACCATTTGGCACAAGCTCTAAGAATTTGGTGCAGGAAGAAGAAGCCCTTGCAACAGGAGATCAAAGAGTTAGAAGATCAGATAAAGCAAATACAAGAGCAACCGACATCTATCCAAGACCATGGCTTAGAATGCTCCCTGGTTAAGAAATATGAAGAAATCCTTACAAAACTAACTGATTCATACATGCAGAGAGCAAAAAAGAACTGGATCAAGGATGGAGATAGAAATACGGCCTACTTTCATAAGGCAATCCTTAAGAGGAGAAGAAGGAACATGATAGTTTCGGTCAAGGACGAAAATGATATTGTTCAACATATGCCGAAACAAATAAGCAATACCTTTGTGAATTACTTCAGACACATTTTTGCTTCCACTAACGTTAATGTTGGCAGGCCATTCATTCATACACAAATGCCAGGAGCTCTATCTGACTACACTTACACCATCCTGACAAAAAAGAATTGTGGGACACTCTGCAGGACATGAAAAGAAACGCTTCTCCAGGACCGGATGGTTTCAATGTGGAGTTCTACATTGCTACATGGAACTGGATTGGAGATGATGTTGCTAATCTGGTACACTCCTTCTTTGTCTCAGGTATAATGCCACAACACATTAATGATACCCACATTGTCTTGATCCCCAAAAAACTTGTTCCTCTTATTCCAGCAGAGTATAGACCTATAAGCCTTTGCAACGTAATTTACAAACTCATTGCTAAGTCTCTGGCCAACAGACTCAAACCTCACCTTCCGGACTATATTGATCCAGCGCAACAAGCTTTCATTGAAGGTAGACGTATTAGCAATAATATCATTATAGCACAGGAGATTACCCATTCCTTTGCTCTAACTTCCTGGAAACATCAAGCCTTTATGCTTAAAATTGATCTTGCTAAAGCTTTTGATAGGGTAGAATGGAACTTCATTGTCGCAGCCCTCGCTCGTAAAGGGTTACATGGTCATTTCATTAATTTGATCCATGCATGCATTTCCTCGCCCACCTTTGCGGTTGTTATTAATGGCTAGCCGTTTGCGAGCTTCAGAAGTCACAGAGGTATAAGACAAGGTTGTCCTCTCTCGCCTTACCTTTTTGTCTTTGCAATCAATGAATTGTCACTAGCCCTTCAAGACGCTATGACCAGCAATCTTCTCGAAGGAGTAACTCTTGGCCCAAATTGCCCTCATATCCACTCGCTTTTATTTGCTGATGACCTCCTGATTTGTGGTAAAGCCTCTTCTCAAGAAGCCCTAGCAATGAAACATATCCTTGACTCCTTCTGCTCTATTTCTGGTCAGACTCCTAATTGGTCTAAATCAGGGATTATGTTTAGTAAACATGTCCATCCTACAGATGTTAATCTGATAAAATCTATCTTCCCTGTCCAAGACATGGATGCCTCCTTTATTCATCTTGGCCATCCGCTTATTTTACCTGCGAAAAATAGAACCACTGCTTACAACTTTATTTTCGATAAATTCAAATCTAAACTTAGTACTTACAAAGCGGGTAAGCTTTCACATGCCGCGCGCTTGGAGCTAATTAAATCTGTCTTCTCATCTATTCCTGTCTATTACATGTCTAATATCCTCTTCCCAAAAAAATTCATTGCTAAACTCACTGCGATCATTAGAACTTTTTGGTGGACTGGAATTAGAGATGACCCTTCTTCAAAAAGCCTTTGCTTAAAAGCGTGGAAAGATCTTTGTGCACCAAAGAAAGAAGGAGGACTAGGTATTTGGAATTTACAAGCGGTAAATCAGGGCTTGATCCTTACAGCAGCCTGGCGTATAGCTAACAATCCTGACGAACATCTCCACCTTATTCTTAAGGCTAAATATTTCTATAACTCATCGATCTGGAGACCAAACACTAATGTCCCCAAATCTGCTTTCTGGTCATCCATCCTGAAGGTTTTACCTATTTTAAAATCTCATGCTTCCTACCAACTAAGAAAAGGGGAAATCTCTATTTGGAATGCTCCTTGGTACCCTTTCTGGCAAAATATTTACGATGACTTAATCATTCAGAATCCAGGTTTTAGTTATCCAACAATTGTGAAAGATCTTTGGCTCGCTGGTCAAAAGAATTGGAATGAAGAACTAATTGACACCCTCTTCTCTCCTTCAACTGCGCTTGCTATTAAAAGAACTCCCATTAACAACTCTGACCATAATGACCTTCTTTGCTGGAACCTAACCCAAAATGGTAAGTGCAATGCAAAATCGGCCTACTATGCTTGCTTGCAGGTTTTATTTGAACAGAAACAGGAGGAAAAGCCAAGACCACCTTCTCCACAAACAGTACAACTTCTGAAGCAGGTGTGGAAGTCAAAAGACATAATTCCAAGAATTCAGACCTTTGCTTGGCGATTTCTGAGAAAGGCGCTCCCTACAGGTGCAAGAGCAGGTCGCTATTCCAAACACATTGATAAATTTTGTTGCAAGTGTGGAATGCAGGAAGACGAAATTCATTTATTCTTTACCTGCCCCTTTGTTAAATCCGCTTGGTTCATTGCCCCCTGTTATATTCGGATAGAAATCATAGTTGCCAACTGCTCTAATCTCACTGATATCATTTTAGCCTTAATTTCTTCTAATCACCCTGATACGTCTCCAACGTATCCATAATTTCTGCTGTTCCATGCTTATATTATACCATTTGCTACATGTTTTATATACACTTCGTATCACTTTTATGCATTTTCTGGGACTAACCTATTAACAAGATGCCACAGTGCCAGTTCCCTGTTTTCTGCTGTTTTTGGTTTCAGAAAGTTACTTCTGGAAATATTCTCGGAATTGCACGAAACAAAATGCCAGGTCCCTATTTTTCCAGCACGTACACGGAGTCCGATGGAGAGACGAAGGAGAGCCACGAGGTGGCCAAACCACAGGCTGGCGCGGCAGTGGGCCCAGCCGCGCCGCCAGGTGGTTTGGGCCCCTCGGGGGTCCGCCGACATCGCCCCTTCGCCTATTTATTCCCCGAGACGCGAAAACCCTAAAACACCGAGCCTTTCATCCAGAACATATTCGCTGCCGCCGCCGTCGTCAACCCTAACTCGGGGGGTTTCTGAAGCTCTTCCCGACACCCTGCCGAAGAGGGGAATCATCACCGGAGGGCTCTACATCGCCATGCCCGCCTCCGGAGTGATGCGTGAGTAGTTCATCCTTGGACTATGGGTCCATAGCAGTAGCTAGATGGTTGTCTTCTCCACTTGTGCCATCATGTTTAGATCTTGTGAGCTGCCTATCATGATCAAGATCATCGTATTGTAATGTTACATGTTGTGTTTGCTGGGTCTGACTTATATTGATACCTATGTGGAGCTGAATATTATATTATCATGTCTATGTCATTTGTGATCTTGCATGCTCTCCGTTACTTGTTGAAGCCTTGGCCACGTGAATACTTGTAACTCCAAGAGGGGGTATTTATGCATGATAGTTGGGTTCAACCTCTATTTAACCTGGGATAGTGACAGCAAGTTCTAAGGTTGTAGATGTGTTGTTGCCACTAGGGGTAAAACATCAATGCTTTATTCAAGGATGAATGTATTGTTTACATTACGCACATTACTCAATGCAATTGTCTGTTGCTTGCAACTTAATACTGGAAGGAGTACGGATGTTAACCGGAAAGTGGACTATTTAGGCATAGATGCATGCTGGATAGCGGTCTATGTACTTTGTCGTAATGCCCAAATGAATCTCATAGTAGACACCACAGCTCACACATGCATGTTATATGCACTTATCAATTGTCAATTGCCCAGCTGTAATTTGTTTACCCAGCATGTTAGTTATCTTATTGGAGAGACACCACTAGTGAACTGTGGACCCCGGTCCATTCTTTTACATCTGAAATACAATCTACTGCAATCATTGTTCTCTACTGTTTTATGCAAACAAACATCATTTTCCATTCGATACGTTTAGCCCTTTGTTTTCAGCAAGCCGGTGAGATTGACAACCTCACTGTTAAGTTGGGGCAAAGTAATTTGATTGTGTTGTGCAGGTTCCACGTTGGCACCGGAATCCCTGGTGTTGCGCTGCACTACACTCCTTCACCAACACCTTCGAAGCAACCTCGTTTTCCTACTGGTTCGATTAAACCTTGGTTTCATACTGAGTGAAAACTTGCTGCTGCACTCATCATACCTTCCTCTTGGGGTTCCCAACTGACGTGTGACGTACAAGCATTGTTTCTGGCACTATTGCTGGGGAGATATTCCCTCGTCAACCTAGAGCCACCACACCCTTACGCCTCTCTACCAAATGTTCTCACATTTATGTGGTGCATTTGGAAATCTAGAAACAATATGCTTTTTCAAAGGAAAAGAGGGGAGCCACATCAAATCTTTATTAATACTCAGGCTCTCTTGCATAATCTTGAAATTGCTCAATCTCCTACTAAACAGGCAAACAATCTGGAGCTATTGCAGGGCCGAAATTCTTCCCAGGTGCTGCCTTTGCAAGGCTTTACTCTACAGAATGAATTCCTTTTGCAGGGTATGGTATTTTTTGCAGATGCTTCATGGAAAAAGGACAACACACAAGATGCAGAATCATTACAGGGAGGAACTACTAAGGTGGGAGTTTACATCAAGGATTTTTTCCCAGATAGGAAGGCCAATTACAGGATCCAAGCCACTGTGCAACCTCAGCCTTCAGTCTTCCTTGCAGAGGCTAAGGCATTGCTTCTTGCAGCAACTCTAGCCAATCTGCTACAGGTTGAAAGCCCTATATTCATAACCGACAACCAGGTTCTTGCGAAAACAGCTGCAGCAAGGAAAATTGACCATCCGCTTCTCCATTGGAATGCCAGAGCGGACCTGGCTAAGTTTTTCGATGCAACTCTTAACAATTGCAGTCAGGTCTTTGATATCTCCAGGGATCTTAACAAGGAGGCTCATATATGTGCAACACAGGCGCCTAGGTCTAACCTGGAACCTATTCTCAGATGTACCAATCCCTCTCATTCTCTAGGTCGATGTCCTTTGCTATCAATTTTACAATATGTACAGGACTTTGTAATTCTCGCTGCCTCGTGCAGTTGACCTGGAAATGAATTTGGCGCCCCTGGCGCCTTTGTTTGTTCAAAAAAAAAAGTTTAGATGCTCACTAATAAGAAGTCTGGTAACCTCGTTATCGTTGGTTATTCAGACACAGTTTCTGCGAGATGTGTGGATATTAAAGTTTCCACGTTAAGTTACATCCTCACCCTCGCATATGGAGCTATATCGTGGAAAAGCTCCAGAACGATTTTATTGGCATCAGTAATATGATGCAATTTATCATGTGGCATGTTAAGAGGTGAAAGAGCAGGTTGTATGTCAAGAAGTTTCTATCCCAAAATTATGGTGGTAGACAACATTTTTTAAACCACCTACTGCAATATGAACACGCAGTTTTCTATGCGAGTAACAACAAGTCAATGGTGTTGCCAAAACCATTGACAATATATTTTAACGTTGTGAAAGATAGAATCTAGAATCAAGCTATTGATGTTAAGCATATAAATAAGTTTTATATGTTTTTATGGATCCGGTACTGAAGGCTTACCATCCAATATTAAGATTAAGTTGCTAGCATGGGTTGCTGGAAAGCCTTTTTGATTCTGGAATAAGGACCGTCAAATAATCCAACTCCCATAAAGTAATATGTTTTCCACTTCAAGATAGAATGATACACCATAAGTATTGAGGTTCAGTGACATTTCATGGATCACTGTAAACACCTTACTTTGGTATGTTATTTCTATTGCGAGTGGGCTTATGATGTTTGTTTACCTTTCGATCAAGGGGGAGAATGTTGGAGTTGATCTCCGGTTTAAACAAACCAAGAGAAAAAGTAGGGGACCTTGACTCCCACAACACGCACTTTAATCGGGGTGCTAACCAACTATTGGACTCGGTCCCGGCTCCCAGGCGCTTAACATATATAAGAAAAGGACCCCTCGTGTGTTATCCAACGATAGACACGTTAAGGTTCAACCCCAAAAAGAAACTACCGATCCTAAAGTAGCGCTAAAGGGAGCCGAAGACCGATCTCCACCGTCAGCCACCAGGAGGGTTTGTGCTGCCGGCGTTCATGGGACTGCTCCACGACTACGGCGCTCCGGCGACGACTACCTCGACCACTCCTTCCACCACAAGTACTACCTGCATCAAGCAGGCTGTCACGTCTTCTTCAACAGTTTGTAAGCAATCCCTAATCCCTCTCTTAAGATCCTATTAGGTGTTCTACTTGCAATCAGAATTGTTTAAGCCCTCCTAATGAAGAATTAGTGATAACAAACTGATTTTCCGACGCCATGGCCCTTTCTGCAGTCGGGGAACAGCTGTCTCCGATGGTTCCAGCTCGGCTTGTAAAAACACATCCGCCGGAGCACGGAGACACAGAAGATTCGTGCGCGCCCTGCACCAGCAACAGCTGTTCTCTCGCCGCTCACGAGCTACACATACACGCCAACAGTGCCGTGCTACATGAGATCTCTCATGTCTCAGCCATGGAGTGTCCCGTCGATCTTGCCATAGCAAGCGACACGATGCGCATGCTTGCGACTAGGTGCCTGGGCATAAACAATCGCGGGTGACGCAAGCAAAACACCAGCAACTTGCGATGACCTTTTTGCAGGTGCTTTCAGCAAAAAGAGCCGGGGGCGTATGCAACTTTTCTCGCGGAAGAGGGAACCCCTTTTCCACAGATCCACTGCTGTTTTATCTAATCATGGATCATCGACTCATCGTGGGTGCCAGAGGAGAGCCGGACAGAAGCAAAGCGTAGCGCGGGCCGCAGTAGTAGCTTGTACTGGAGTAGTACTAGAAGGACATAAATGGTACTCGCTTCGTTCACAAAAACATGTCTCAATCTACCCCAAATTTGCATGTATCTGGTTCTTCAAAAAAAAAAAAGCATGTATCTACACACTAAATTATGTGAAAATTATCGCACAGGCGGCGGGCAGCAATGTTCACATTAGATTTTTTTTTTGCGAAAAGAACCCTAGCATTAAAAGAAATATCGAACATTACAAAACATTTTAACAAAAACGAAAATTACGCCGAGATCCTTGAGATGCCCTTCGTCTTCAACCTCCAGACCGTGTCGACGGCGCGCCGCCGCTGACGCTCCTCCCTGAGCCGGCCTGACGTTGTTGGTTGCGCACGGGATGTCGCCGAACAGGTCAAGAAGACCACATCCGTCCTGGTGCCGAAGAACAAGGATGAACCGCCGATGAAGATCCACGACGATCCGGAGATCGTCACCGCCAGAAGGAGCCCTTGAGAAACACACCACTCCCACAAGGTTACCGCCGAGATGAGGTTGAAGCTAGGGAGATCTTATTGAAAGAGACGCGCCTGGGAGCTCCCGCCTCGTACGTACCGCTTCGTGCGGTCTAGAACCTCACGTTACATTTTGTTAACCGAACGTCACTGTCGCTGTTAAAAAATCCATGGACTCACCGATATGTTACTCATATGCTAAAAGCAGCGGTTTCACGAACATGGTGTTTCGACTCGTAGGTTTAGATGCAACCGTTATGAAATTTATTTTAAATATATTACAAAAATTTCAAAAAAGCTCAAGTAGAAATTTCAGATGTACATCAAATACATTCTATGTCCGCATAGGAAATTTCGCGAAAAGGACATTTTTTATAAGTTTGTGTAAAAAGACAAAGAAAATGTCTCACGAAAGATCAATTTGGAGCAGCGGAATTTATCTTTTTTACACAAGCGGCAAAAAATGCCCTTTTGTTCACGAGCTTTGTGTACGAATATAAAAATGACCGGAAGTACACCCAAAATTCTTGTTTGAATGTTCTTAACATTTTGAAATATGACTTTTAAATAGTAGGTGCGGCTACACCTATACTCTCTCTGTTCTACAATATAAGATGTTTTTAGACTTTTACTACATTCATATGTACACATGTATCTAGACACATTTTAGTGTAAATGTTTACTCTTTTTGATACAAATCTAGACTATATGTTCAACACATAAAGCATCTTATAATGTGGAACGAGCGAATATTGAGTCAAAAACAGATTTCCCAGTTTCACTTTATTCACTTGCTCCATTTCAAGCACAGCGCGGTCATACATTGGAAAGTTGCAAACCGAATGGCGACGAGAAATTCTCTCGTATCAAAAGAAGCCTCTCTTTAGACGACAGCTACTTAAAGTTACGGGACAATGTGTTGCAGCCATGGGTGGAGTCCAAAATCTAAATCAAAAGCGACTCCCCGAAAAAAGAAATAGCTGCTGCTCACTGTTAGTACTGTTCTGACATAATCAAGAGGGAACCGTACGTGTAAGCAATCGGCCAGGGCTCCCTCGTTAGCAACAAACTTTGAGGTTGACGACTAAACATAACAGCAGTTAGGTCCATCTTAGCCACCAGATTATCGCTGCAGCCCACTTACTATGCTGTCATATATGCCACGGACAAACACTCGAAGAAACAGCATATTATCACCAACCAAATTAACACAAAACCTAAAGTCCTGAACAACCATGCAACACCGTAAAACAAAATTTGCATGGATCGCTTCGCAAATATTTGTACGCCTACCTTGACATGGCGTGGCGGGGTTTTGAAGGAACGCAGGGCATGAACAGTGGCAGGAGTCCCTCCCCTCCCTGAGTGGCTCTGTCTATCAGGCCAACTAGCGCGTAGGCGCTCGATCGCATCAAATGAAACCCACACGCACAGCCTGGAAATGTTGAGCTCGCCGTCCTGAAGCTGACGAGGTGAAGTTCCAGCAGCAAACGCGTCTTCAGTAAATGACGTGGGCAGGCTTAGCTGGGCTCTGGGCTCTGGCTCAGGCTTACAATCAATCCTCTCATTCATTTTTACTCGCCGTGTGAGTCAGTGAGCTAGCAGAAGTAACTTCTGTGCTGCGGCGTTTCTTGGCTGGCAATGCAATGGCATACGGCCGGCTCGGGCAGGAGTAGTGCCTCCTCCGTTACTACTGCAGCCGTCCATGGTGAACTGTTGATATTAACTTTAGCTAGGGCAATTAGCGCCTAGGTAGGTGTAGTACTAAGTACAGCCCAAGGGCTAAAGCACCCGTTTGTCACCACTAAACGCGTTGGATTAATCACAGTACCCTAAAGATCTTTAAACGTTCTCTGGTCGAGCAGTTGCCATATCTCTACGTGCAGTGCAATGGGACAGAGATATGCTCTGTTTTTTTTGCTCCGTGGAAACAAATAGAGAAATCACACATGCCCTGTTTCAATCTGAAAATAAAATAAATGCTCTGTTTCGAAAGAATCACGAGTTGTCAGAAGATTTGATAGCTGCATCTGCGTAATGGAACAGTTCAGTCAGATACATTTCAGGAGTGAGTTAAATTCGATTATTTCCACTATACACACACCACTGACACGCACCACCGATTTGAATTGCAGCTGAGAATGCTGCCACACGTCACGGTGGTGCTCCCTCCACGAGCCTAATCGATCGATCGAGCCAACCTATACACCAATATTCCTCCTCCTCCACCGTGTCACGCCTACTTCGCCGTTCCGGACGTACACCGGCCACGCACCGAACTCCTTCCTACACTTCCTCGCGAACCTACACGACGCCTTTGGCCGGCGGCACCACGATCGGGCTCCGGACGACGTGTCCGGGGAGACCCACTTCAGGTTGCCCTCGACGCCGGCGACGGCTGGCTGCTTCCCGGCCCACCGCACCGTCACCGTGAAGCTCTGCCTCTGGTTCACCTTGGAGAAGCGCAGCATCGGCGGGCTCACCGTGACGGACACGTCCTTGGGCATGTCCACCACGGCCGTGTACACCGAGTTGGCCTTCCCGACGTTCTTCACCGTGCGGTGCACTGTGATCGGCTGCGACAGCAGCTTCACCACCATCGACGGGTAGTTGAGCTCAGCCTCGGTGATGGCCTTGATCTTGCCGCAATCGGTGCGGCGGTGCGTGATCTCCTTCACGGCGTCGTCCCCGAGCCCCAGCCCGCAGAGGTAGGGGATGTAGTCGTTGGGCGCGAGGTCGTAGACCAGCCCAGGGTCCACGGCGCGCGACGGGTTCACGTACCCGGCGCCCATGGCGTAGAAGCTCGCCTTGCGGTACTGCTCGTCCTTGATCGGCACGCCGGCGTGGTCCGCGGTGTCGGAGGACGTCATCAGCGCTGACCTGATCTCCGCGGGCGACCAGCTCGGGTGCAGGCTCTTGATGATGGCGGCGATGCCGCTCAGGTGCGGGGTGGACATGGACGTGCCGGACTCCATGAAGAAGGCAAGGCTGACGTCGTCCACGAACTCCGGGTGCATCTCGCTCGGCGCCCACGCGGCCAGGATGTTCATTCCGGGCCCCGTGATGTCGGGCTTCAGGATGCCAGGGCTGGCCTTGTTCGGCCCGCGGGACGAGAAGAATGCCACCGCCGGCGACGGGGTGGAGCCAATCACCGTGCCCCTGAACGTGATGCTCGCCGTGGGCTTGGGCGTGGACTTGATGTAGGCGGCGATCTTTGACCCGGCAGTGTTGCTCACGTGCGACGCTGGCAGCACGTGCGCGTCGGCGAAGGTGGTGAATCCTTCCTCCGGTTTGTTCATCAGGATCATGCCCGCGCCCGAGTAGGCGTTCACGGTTTGGCCCTGCTCGACGTGCTCCGAGATGCCGCGGCTCTCGCAGAGCACCACCTTGCCTTTCACGTCGTCGGGAAGGGAGCTGCAGCCGCGGGCATCAGGGTCGCCGCTGGCGCCGGGGAACACGAGCGGGAGCTGCCGCCCAGCGGTGTTGTTCCGTGGCTGGAACAGGGACTCGCCGTCGAACACCTGCCCGTTGCCGAGCGTCACCGTGGTACGTATCGCTCGGTCCGTGGTTCCAGCCGCGACCGTCAGCATCCATGGCGCGCCGTTGCCGACCGAGCCGTAGGCCGGGCCGGCATTGCCGGCGGCGGCGCTGACGAAGATGCCATGCTCCATGGCCTTGAAGGTGGCGAGGGCGACGAGGTCGTAGTTGAACGGCGCGCCGTCCGACGCGTCGATGGAGAAGGAGATGACGTCCACACCGTCCTTGACGGCGGCATCAAGCCCAGCGACGATGTCCAGGATGGAGCACCGGCTGCGCGTGCACACCTTGTAAATCGCCAGGTGCGCGTGCGGCGCCATGCCGGACGCCGTCCCGTGCGCGTTGCCGCGGACATCGGCGTTCTCCACGAAGTTACCCCCCGCCGTGCTGGCCGTGTGCGTGCCATGGCCCGCGTCATCCACCGGCGGCGCCGTCTCGTTGACCGACGCGCTCCCGAACGCGCGGGCCCCGATGACCTTGTTGTTGCAGCCGCCGTTCCCGGCGATGGCCTTGAACTCGCAGGCGCCCTTCCACTTCCTGGGCGGCGGCGGCATCCCGGCGTCGCCGAAGGAGGGGTGGCTGGGCAGGATGCCGGTGTCGAGGAGGCCGATGACGACGCCGCGGCCGAAGCCGGAGCGGCTCCAGAAGCCGTCGCCGCCGAGGCGGAGCCCCAGGAAGCCCGGCGAGTGGGTGGTGGCCAGGGGCAGGAACTCCTCCGGGTAGAGGCGCAGGCAGCCGGGCTTGTTGCGGAGCGTCTCGGCCTCGTGGTCGGAGAGTCGCGCCGCGAAGCCTGTGAGGACGTGGCTGTAGGAGTATAGGATCCGGGGGCCGGCGTCGTCGGTGGCGGAGTCCAGCGTGGCCTCGGGGAGGAAGGAGCGGTGCCAGAGGTGGACTGAGTCTGGGGTGACGTCGTCCCTGGGGTCGAGGTGCACGACGTAGTTCCTCCGCGGGTCTTGCGCGCGGCACGCGCCGAGCAGCTGCGCGAGCAGGAGGAGGACGGCGACGAAGCTCCTCATGAGGTAGGACGAGAAGCGGATGCTGCCTAGCTAGCTACTGTAGAAGAGGTGATTTTGATTTTGAGCCAGGGGGAACGGGAATGCAGCAGCTCGTAGCTGTGGGCTGTGGAGAAGGAGAGTGAAGTGGCCGTGGCCGTGTGGTGGGGAGAGCAGCGGGGACTGCCGGGGTTTATGTAGGGTGGCATTGGGTGGGGGAGGCCGTGCTGAGGGCGGGCACTGGGACGCTGGTGGTGAGCTGTAGAGCACACAAGCGGCCTCTCGGTTTGATTTTGAATTCGGAAATGGTTCCGGCGCAAGCGAGGGCGACCGTTGTTGGATCGGAGAACGATGACGATGCTCCTCCCTTCCATCACTCTGTCACGGTTTACTCCGCGCTCGTACGACGCTCGCGTTCGCGTGCTACTACGCTCCCCGTTCTGGAAGGCAGTAACTTGGCGGGGCGGTGAGGTCATGGATTTATTTGCCACGCGCTCTTTCCTTGGCTCATTCATTTCTGATTTCTGTGGACAGCACTTCACGTAACTGCGGCAGTTAAGTCACCGGGGCCGGGGAGCGTAGGTAGGAGTAACTTTGTTGCCCAACTTGTTAGACGATACGAATCGAATCGAATCGACTGACAGACACGCTCCAGGAAGCGTTCACATTTAATCCTACGCCCGTAGCAGACTCGTAGCCACAACCTTTTGGAAATCAAACTCAAGACAGCAAAGCGGCTCGAACGTGAGCCCAGTTTGGAGTTCGTGGCTGGCCGGTGTTCCTTCCACGGCCGCCGCGTTGGACGCCCGGACGGTATTTGACCGCGTGGCGCTCGCTGACTCGGTGTACATGTGGTCTCACAGCACGATGGCGATCGGTGCGGAGGCTTTCTTCGCGGGCCCCCAAGTGTCGGGGAAGGACGCGGATAATGATCTCTCTAGGTGGGCCCGGAAGCGTGTTAGATTTTGTACTAAGTTGATTGAGGGTCAATCATTCTTTCACTCTATGGTGGGGCACAACACATGTCTGGACCCGGAACTGGTTCTCGACGGAACCCGCTTGTCGCTTTTGCGTGGCAGGAACGGGATTTTACAAGTTGGGGCTTTGTGACTGATGCTCCTGCTACTGCTACTCACTCCGTTTTTAAATTGTGTATAAGATGTGTGAGGTCTCACGTGTTGAATAGGTGCGGATACAAATGAACGAAGATGCAAACGAAAACATGTTCAAATACATCTGAACACATGTGAATATACACACAAAAAATGAAAACATATTATATTTTAAATCGGAGGGAGTACAACTGTACGCTTATATATTTATCGGTTATCTTCACTTCTTTTCAATTTTGCTTTCAAATCATTGTTTTCTTTTACAAAAAACTCGACAATAGGGTCAGTTGGAATTTCCGGTTCAACTACCTCCTAGATAAAAATATATCTATGTCAAGTTGGTCGGCATGATTGTCATAAACACGAAACGAAACAAATATATAGTTATAACAAACAATCATACCACATCCGAATAATAGAGCGGACGAGAGCCGGTGTGGTCAGGTGTCAAAACAATAGCACTATATATATATAACAAACAATTATACAACTAATAAAATTATACAAATAATAATTATGCATCTAAATCATACAACTAAGATTTTTTAAAATAAAAGTTTTAAAAAAGAGGCTTACCGAGGTGGTGTCGGTGACGGGACAACGCGGGCGATCAACGGCGGTGAGCACGGCACTAGAACACACAAATCATAATTTAATTTTAGCTCAAATTGCATATAAAACAAATGAACTCCCTAACTTAGCCATTTCATCAAACACCTACCAAGCACTACAAAAATGAAATGAGCTAAACTAGTATGGAAATGAGCTAAAATGAGCAATGCGGATGAAAGGATCAAGTTGCTAACCCTTAGATAGATGGGTGCCGCTAATCTTGACAAATCGTGGAAAAAAATGGGGATAAACTCGAGCTTGAGAGAGGAAACAATGGAGCAAATGGAGATGAACTCGAGCTGAAAATGGAGGGCTGCTCTCGGGGTGGAAGATGATATACGAGCCGGTACTAGAGGTGTCTCGCACGTGGTCCTGCCGAGCCAGACACCTCTAGTACCGGTTCGTATTACGAGTCGATACTAGAGGTACCTTACGACCCGGAACTAGTCTGTTGCGGCCTCGTAGCCTTTGAACCGGGACCAATCCCCCCCTCTAGTACCGGTTTGTAACCCAGCCGGGACTGGACCTCGATGTGGCTCCGGACGAAAGCCCTTGTTTCTAATACTACGAGCTGTACTCAAAGGGGTCGCAAACAGCGCCGCCCAATGCGACGAAGAACAGCGTTCCGCCATGCATGGTCGTGCTTTTGTCGAGGCAATGTGCGAGCCAGCGAAACCCCATGGAAACTCACCTGCGCTGCAAGAGCCCGGCTCGTCTGAATAAACAACCACGGGGTCGACAAACACGTTGCGGTGGCGCGCGCATGGCATGGCAGCGCACGAGCGCCTGCATCTGCAATGCATGCACGGGTTCCGGCCTTCACCAGCTCTGCCGCCGTGTCTCGTCGGGTTGCCAGGGAAAGCATCACTACGGGCGTATTTTTATTCCTCGATTCGATCCTCATCCCAGACGAAGTCATACAGATACAGCGGCAGGCAGCGGGCGCCACTTTATCTCCTCCTGAATGCACCTGCAGCTGGCCCTGGCTCATCAGCTGCTGCCGCCTCGTCTGACCCTCTCAAACCGAGATGCCCTGCCTGGTGACGCAAACTGCATGTCATTAGCTCTAATTAACAATGTTATCTGGCATAACACTGGTATGACAGACGGATTTCTTAATTTGTTATTACAGTACGTGCTAGAGCAAATTGATCGAGCGGTCTTTACAAATGGTATATTCTTGCCTTTCACTTTCGCTAATGGGTTCCCTTAGCATGCATCCATGCGACCATGCAAGTCTCCATATTCATTGTTAATAAGGATCGATCTTAGTGGCTCTCTAATAATTAGTTAGTGTTCGGCCGCGACTGGAGAAAGCCGTGTGGGTGGATAAGTCCAAGTCCTACCTGACATATATACCCAAACACAAACTTAAAGAGAAATGGTTGCGCCCGCGCACCGCTGGTTAATTTAATCATAATCATACGCGCAGTGTAGTGTTTGCTAGCTTGCGTGGCCATTGTACTACAGTAGTAGGGTACACCCTCCGCCTAACCTAAAGCTCTAAAGGGTTAGACCACTGGATGATTAGCTAGCTGCTCCGCTACTCCTTGCTTGTTGCTACTAACACTGATTGTAGTTAGGTCTAGCTAGAACGAGATAGTACATGATGAGAGATACTCCTAGTATATACTAGCGGTATCTCTAGCCCAATCCCTCCAAAAGACCCTTGTCTACGGTCCAGCAAAAGTGAACTGAAAGAAATTATGGATCGTACGTGGTTATAAATCAGCAAGCATGGGTACATGCTTAGCCGTAGCCTGTGCTCCGTGTTCTCGTCGACCTATGCTCAAGAACGAGAATAGGGATGAGTGATGAACAGTCATGGGCCCGTGCATGCGTCTAGCTTAGTCGCTCCAACTTTGACGTCACACATATCATTTTCAGATGAGCTCGATCGGGTCCATGCATGCATGCATGAAGTATTTTCCACGTTCGCGACTCAAGGAGTGGCCATGGCCGTGTCGATGAGGAAAAGAAAAGGACCACGTACGTACCGGACAGACCGGACGGTATCCGTCCACGTTACAGTCATCTCATATCATCATCTTGTCTTGTCGATCGAATTTCGATCATACGGAATAATGGAATCAATCATTTGGTGGAGGGACACTCAGATAGACCTGCCGGTAAACAGTGGCTAGCTAGCTAGCGGACGAACGTTGAACGGCGCGCTCCGCCGGCGGCAGTCAGCTAGCACGGCGACACCGACACGTCACGCGCCGCGACAACGACGTGTTTGCCGCAGCTGCCGTCTGTGTCGCGCGTCACACAGCACGTACGCCACGCCACGCACGGTGTATGCATTTTCACGTACAGGCGCAGCGCATCCATGCATCGCACGCAGGCACGGCAGGAGTGACGAGAGGCTGCCATGCATGCGTGCGTGAGGACAGGGCGCGTCCTGGTCAGCGGTTAATGGCGGCGAGCTGTGGAGTTGAGACGGAGGCGACGGAGCCAGGGATCATTGCGCGCGTTGCTGAAATTCAATGGACATGGTGGCGTCACACTCACACGCCCACACCCGAGCCGAGCCAGCCAGCCAGCGCTGATGATGATTAGGACCCCGTAGAGGCCGGCCCATCCTGCTGCCTTCATGAATCGCCCCTTCAGTTTCTTCTACCCAAGTGCAGCTCCTCCTATAGTCTACTACTACATCTTTCGCACTTTATAGCGCGAGAGGGAGCTGCTTGTCTCGCTTGCCCTTGTGTCATCGTGTGTGTGCGTCTGCGTGTTGTGCATGCCCCATTGCCCGTCTCGTCCTGGAGACATCGAGGGACCCGAATGCGATTGATTGAGAAGGACTGCCAACTGGCCCTCGTAGTCCCACCGGGGCAGAGCTTTGCTCGATTCAGAGGTATGGGAGGAATAGAAGAAGGCTGCCATGGCGCCAGTGCGTGCACGGATCCACCTCCGTGTTTGCGAGCCCATCACATATCCTTCACACTTGCTCGGCTTCTCGATAAGCGTGTGTGCAGAGGAGTCTGGACGTGAAATACATACGTCGTGCAGAAAAAAGAAAGTTTCGTGGCGCCACTGTGCTAGATCAGCTCAGAACAGAAGAGTGCGTGTCAGCGTGTGGCCATGGCCAGTTCTCCGGGCTTTATCCAAAAAAATAAGTTGTCCAGCAGCTAGCAGGAGCTGTTAGCAGCAGTAACTTGTAAACCATGTGGAGGTAGAAATCGAAACGTGTTCTGTTGTCCAGGAGCAGGAGCTGTTGATAACCTTGAAGTAACTTGTAAACCCCGCTGAGATAGAGTTAATTAACAAATACGTACGTATTCTGCTGTCCTGCTTCAACGTCCCTGAGTACGAGAGGCTTGAAATTTTTTGAAACCTGTCCGCTATGCTGACAGATAAACCTGGTAGCTCCCTTCCCGGCGGCGAGTGGTACGGCGGCGTTGGCGCTGCGTAGGAGTTTGGGGTGCGGTTTGGGATCCGTATGTGTCTCTCCCGGATCTGAGGGTGCTCTTTGCACTTGTTTGGGGTCCAGTTGTAATTTTCGTTTCCTTTTGGACTTTCTTGTAAGTGTACTGAGCTTCCTTTATATAAATGTCGGATCCTCCTCAAAAAAAAAGATAAACCTGGTAGCTGGTGACGTCTGACGAGCGATGTAGTACTATGCGGCTCCGTGTTGTTACTTTAGTCTCCTGGAAAGATGTGAGCACATTCGGGTTTTTCGAGGAACGCAAAAGCTGAAGAAACTCGAGCATATTCAGGTTCGGAAAAGCTCAAGAACTTGAGTGTGCTTTCCTTTCCTGTCAGGTTGCCGTCACGCATGATCACGTCACATCCATGGATGGCTTTCACCGTGCTGCATAGCGGATCGATGCTCGGAGAAATTAAGACAGGGTCGCTCTCGGCAACATGTTGAAGACATATCCACAAGGGGTCAATAACCCGATCTTCGTCATAACACTGATACAGCTTAGCTAGCGTTAAAGAGACGTGAAGAAAAATGCGGCGGCATTGGTCGCGAAGCAGTCCAAATCAGTCGCGCGTGCGTCGATCCATGTAGGCCTTGCTGCTTGACCAGTCGTGTAATAAGGCTGTACGTCTGTATGTGATAGTGCAGTTGTGCATATCTGTCTTGGGTGTTCCCGATCTACACCACCACGGAGCTGTAGCGAGAAAGCATTTCCCATTGGTTTGTTTCATGCATGTCCAACAGATAAGGTTGCTGTGCTACTCTGGAGTTGGGTTACATCGCGGTGTTGGATCCTGACTTGACTTGTCACTCACTGTGTTCCAGCTTGGCTTGCATCCAAAACCATGCTTCATTTAGCTAAACATAATTGGCATCGTAAGAATTAAAAAATATTGGAAGTAGTAAACAAAAATACATATGTCGTACTCCATCCGTATCAAAATGTAAAATGTTTTAGTATTTCAGTATTTTTAGATCCACATGTATCTAGATATCATGAATCTTGCACATGAACATGTCTAGATACATGTGATAAAAAATGGCAAAACATGTTACATTTCGGTACGGAGGGTGTACTATGCATTGTTCGATAGTAATACAAGTTATTTGAAGATTCATGTAGCCCGTGATTTTCATTTATGCACGTGTAGGACTGAACGCCGTCCATGCGCCGCGCTTGATGTGCCCCCACTGACGAGACATGCACAAAATCACGAGAGATTTGAGCGCCGGCCGGCCGGGAGACAGATAGATATTGTTGGGTACGCGGCACCGCAGGCGTGCAGGTGCGATGCGAGGCACGCCGTTGGTGTTGTGCTGGTTTTGGTGCAGCAGCAGCTGCTCGTTTTATAGCTAGCGGAATCTTTCGTATCGGAACGCTTCGGACAATAGTCTAGGCATGGCTTTGGAATCACGGGGACTGGGGGAGGAGTGGAGGACCAAAGCCGCCATCAGCTGTGCGCCTCTGCTGGCTTGACTGTCGCTGTAGACAGGCGCGATGGCATCAGTAAGGTTTGACAGAGAAAATCACGCGCACGAGCAAGGGTCTCTTCTCCAACCATAGGCAGCAGCTCACGATGGCCCTTGATGTTATTCTGCAGCTGGATACTGCTCACGAATCCAGAGATTTATCACCTGCCGAGTTCACCCTCGAACTGCTTTGAAGAGACGTGTCATGGGGCTCGCTGTCCTGGAGCGTACCCGCAAGAGACATGCTTCCAGAATCAACTTTCTCCATGAGGGGACGCCAATACAAAATCCTTCCACCTAAATGTTAATTCGCGTCGCTGGAAAAACGCCATCCAAAGGCTAAAGCGCAACGAGGGGTGGGTCGTCAGCCATGTCGAGAAAGAGCAGCATATTCACGACCACTTCTCGTTGGTGCTAGGGGCCACGCCGCTGCGACCTCTAGATTTCAACTGGAATGCTATCGTGCCCACCTTACATGATCTTGATGATCTGGGGCTGCCTTTTTCGGAAGAGGAAATCAAGGCCGTCATTCTGGACCTCCCCACGGACAAGGCTCCAGGGCCCGACGGCTTCACATCAAACTTCTTCCGATCATGCTGGAACATCGTGAAGGAGGATCTCATGCGCCTCATCAACAACTTCTCTGAGCTCACCATCAGCAACTTTCATGTCATCAACACTGCCAACATCGCTTTGCTGCCCAAGAAGGAGGGCGCCGACTGCATCAAGGACTATAGACCCATCAGTCTTATTCACGTGATCCCCAAGATTATCGCCAAGGCAAGGGCCACTAGGCTCCGGCCAAAAATGAATGACATTATTTCCAGCAGTCAAAGCGCGTTCATCAAGACCAGAAGTATCCACGACAACTTCATGTACGCGGTATGGCCAGAAAGCTCCATCAAAAGCGCACCCCCGCCCTGCTCATCAAGCTAGACATCGCCAAAGCTTTCGACTCTGTCAGATGAGACTACCTGCTAGACCTCATGCAGCGTTTGGGTTTCCCTACTCGTTGGCGGGCATGGGCTTCGATGATCTTCTCGACTACTACTTCTAGAGTCCTCCTGAATGGAATTCCAGGAAAAGAGATCATCCATGGTAGAGGTCTGAGGCAGGGGGACCCCCTCTCACCACTGCTGTTTGATCTGGCCATCGACACTCTACCAAAGATCCTTGAGCTGGCTACAGATTATGGTATCCTGCACCCGCTGCCTGGGCATTTCATCAAGTCGCGCATCTCCCTCTACGCTCATGATGCTGTCATTTTTCTACAACCCAGCGCACACGATGTCAACAACTTGGCTTCCTTGCTACACAATTTCGGGGAGGTCACTGGCCTAATGACAAATATTGAGAAGAGATTGATCACCCCTATCCGTTGCACCGACATTGATCTCACCGGCATTCTCACAAACTTCCCTGCAACCCTGTCGCAGTTCCCGATGAAGTATCTGGGCTTCCCTCTTTCTCTTGGCAGGCTAAGGCGTGTTGACCTGCAACCATACATCGACAATATCGCTCCTGCTCTCTATTCTTGGAAATCCAAATTCCTCAACCGGGCCGGGTGTGATGCCCTAGTCAAGTCGGTGCTCACAGCCTTGCCGGTTTTTCTCCTCACCATCATCAGAGTTGATAAGGCTATCCTTTAAGCTTTTGACAAGTTGCGAAGAAGCATGCTCTGGGCTGCGAGCGACAAAGTCAGTGGAGGAAAGTGCAAAGTCTGCTGGACGAAGGTTTGCCGTCCAAAGAAGTTTGGGGGGCTCGGAATTCTTGACCTTGAAAAGTTTTCCTGGGCTTTGCGTCTGAGATGGCTTTGGCTCAAGTGGGACGCCCCTGACAAGCCATGGGTCGGACTGGAAACCCCCAACAATGCAGCTGATATTGAGCTCTTCAACGCTGCCACGGATGTCACTATTGGGGACGGCATGACGGCACGCTTTTGGACATCGTCTTGGCTAAATGGGACGACCCCTATGTCTATTGCGCCAAAGATCTTTGCGGCCTCCAAGAAGAAAAACAGACGTGTCCAGAATGCTCTCACCAACCTCAACTGGGTTGCAGACATGTCGGTTCAGAACTTCCCTATTGATTACATGATTGAGTTCGTCAACCTTTGGGGCTGTCTTCAGGTGGTCACGCTAACACCGGGCACTGCAGACACCATCACCTAGACCCTATCCCCCAATGGAAAATACTCGGCTGGTTCGGCATACAAAGCCCAATTCCTGGGGTCCATTCCCTGCTCCTTTGGCAACCTGGTTTGGAAGACCTGGGCCCCCCGATGTGCCGGTTCTTCTCATGGCTGGTGGTGCAAAACAGGTTGTGGACCTCCGATCGTCTCGCTGTCAGGGGATGGCCTCATACCCCCTTATGCCAGCTTTGCAAAGCCCACGATGAGACGGCCAGACACATCCTTTTCGAGTGTCGATACTCTCACCGCATCTGGCAGGCCGCCGCTTCTTGGCTGTCTTGCCCATCCCTGGTTCAGGATCTTGGCGCTGGGCGCCCCACTGTGCTTACCTACTGGCAGGCACTTGCGAAGACTCCAACTGCCCACCCCAAGGGGCTCAAATCAGCTATAATTCTAATAACTTGGGAGTTGTGGAAGGAGCGGAATGCGCGGGTCTTCAACAACAAATTCACCATGCCGTCGGCTCTTCTCGATAAAATCAAGGATGAAGGGAAGAACTGGATCCTGGCGGGCGCAAAGCATTTTGGAGAAATTGTTTCCTGATTTTTTTACAGCATGTAACTCCTTTTAATTTGGCTTAGGCCGTGCCCGTTTGCTTCTACTATATCAATAAAAAAGGCAAAACTTTTGCCTCGTTTCAAAATAAAAAGAATACGCGGGAGTCTCCATTCACTGATCCGTTCTGCTGCGATGGTCCACCCAACTCGTGGCCGTGGGATTCATGTAGGATAGAAAACTAATTTCTTTCAGCTGCTCTTCGATCTTCTCGTCTACTGTATTGCAGCTCCTCTACAGAGTTAGGGCTCCTTTTAACTCATAGGAATGTCGAAGGATTGGTGTAGGATTGAAATCATATGGGAATTTTTTATTTGAACCCGTTTGATTCATAAAATCATATCAAAAATTCCTATAAGAATTTTATAGTATAAACTCCATAGAAAATTAACTTGAGCTTCAACCTCTGGAACAATTCCTTTACCAATCCTAGTTTCCATTCCTACAATTTCCCTTCCTATGAATCAAAGGAGCCCTAGTTGGCCACACAAATGGTACCCTCGTACACTGGCGGACCTTAATTTAGGCCAAAAGGGCAATGGCCCCCCCAACTCAATTAAATTTTGCACAACACTACTTAGTATTTATCTTTTTTTACCACACAAAACATAAAATAATACGAATTAGCCCCCTTAGCTATCACCTAATGTATGTTAGGCCCTCCAATATTTATGGTCAAGGTCCGCCACTGCCCTCGTACACTTTATCGTTGATTCTTTTTTGCGGAGAGTCGTTCAAATTTTCCCAGAGCAACGGAGATCTCTACATAATATGCATGGTCGACAGACTCCAAAAGAGAGATGGTAGTAGAACACAGCCAGTCAGCCAGAGTTTAGCACCCGAGGAAAAAGGAAGTGCATCCATGTGCTCAACCAAACTATCATTAAGGAGCTCATACACATATCTGAACATCTTATTGACGATCAATCAATTTTGTGGAGAGTATTAGTATTGCCAAAAGCGTCCTTCTTCGCTCCTAATGCTCATTATATTCCGAGTAAACTTAGATCACACAGAAGAGTTGAGGACGTTTGGTCATTGTCAGAGAGGAAAACTTGGTTCAGACCGGTTTACGGTATATTCAACTGGGATAGATTTGAAAATAAACTTTAGATGTTTAAAGTTTTTCCGAACGTGAGAGTACTCTATGTCAATCTATGATTACCACAAGATGTGCTGTTACAAAATACCAAGTTTAAAGCATTGAAGCTTCTACTGGTCATGAAGCATGGTGGACTGAAGCAACCGCTGTATTTGCAGATTGTGTGGACATGTCATCGTTAATTGGTTGTGTTTCTTATCAACAGTGCCCGAGGGAAGGTTGAATGTATTTTTCTAATAAGATTTCTTATAATTGGGATGATGGTCCCCCTAGTTTTTTGTTGAACAATCTCATAAAAGATGTAATTGTGTTTGATAATCAATAAAGCTCACAGCAGGACAGAGCCATGTTGTTCCCCTCAAAAAAAGTTCAAAGCATGCACATGTTTTTATTGCAAAACATAGTATCGACGCACACACTCGCATGCACGCGCATATACTCACCCCTAAGAACGCACACACACCCTAGCACTATGAGCACCTCCGAAAGACTGAGTCGAGGTTGGGTCTCAAAATTGACAAAGTCACCACAGTTGCCTCCCTGTCAACAGGAACGTCCTCTCACACTGAAGAATATTCCGTCTTAATGAGAAACACCAGTGTCAAATCTGGGGTTTGAACTCTGATGGACTGGAGGTACAACCAGCTTTCTAACCATCCAATCACATGTGGGTTCTCAAAGCCTTCACATGTTCTCATCTTATTACTAAAGGCAACTTGCGAGAGGTTTGCCAATTGTTTAATGAATACTCAAGAAATTTCTATAGTTATACTTACATACACTAGAACCACTATTAAGATATTTTGTTTGACTATACATGTTATTTCTATCGTGGTTTTAAGGATATCGAAATAAATATACAGAAACATATATAATAAGATAAATACATATGCATACACTATATAATTTGTGCAACAATGAAAATTATTTGAAGGAGAACATTTGCTACAGCATACAATTTAAATTTTGCATAAGAAAACTTTGCAGTGATATACATTACATATGTATAACATAGTACATTGTAACTAATATTCTAAAACATTGTTATGCAGTTAATTATGCTATCAAAGTAATAAAAAATGTACTTATTAAGATAAATAAGTTTAAAGCTAGTACAAAATTTTAGTGTAAAATATCAGACAAAACTCGTTTCAAAATGAAAAGGACAGAAAAAGATAAAAAAATATTCAACATTTCTTAATTCTTTTTTTAGAGGCTTATAATATGTGTCACAACCATGGGACAGTGAGTCAGTTGCCATACCATCTCCCTTACAACACCACGCGCATCTGCCCAAAGTGCGGCACATCGCCATACCATTGTCAGCGGTACCTTCGATTTCAACGGGAAGAAGTCCGTCAATCTGATGAGGTCAAAAGTTATTAGTACAATAGAATCAAACTTCCATAAGTAAAAAATGTGCACATGCACTCACTTTGCTGAGGGTTTCCTCGTCCTGGCGTGTTTGATTTTTTCCAAACTCTGCGCACAAAAAAAAGTCAAGACATTATAAGGAGAAGGGCTCTCCTGCATGTTCGAGAGAAAAAAATTGGAAAACAATGGGTGAAGTAACAAAATACGCATACCTCGGCAAACGTTTTTTCACTGAAATTCTTTTCTTTTACTAGAAACTGATGAAGTCCCTGGAAAATGACCAGAATCAATAGGATGCGATGAATGAAGTTTAATGAAGTACGCAAAGTCTGTAGGTGTACCTTTTCATCATGTTTGGTGCATTCCAGTTGCTGATTAGAAACACCATTAACTTGAGGACTCTTAAATAGGCGCCGAGCCTCTTTGTATTGGTTAGGCCAGTTCTCAGGAACTCGGTACTTGCTTCTGCAGACATACATCACAAATCAAGCAGCAGAATGTCATAGAAAAAAAGAAAGTTCAAAGTGCCTTGATGGTAAATGTACAATTAAATCTTCAAAATATTTGAATGTATGAACCTGTCTATATTGTTCAAAAAAATTCTATGGATCCATGTTCCCGAATGAGATCGAGCGCTTTTTGGCCATCCATACCTGATGGACAAAAAAGAATAGGAAGTTAGGAAAAAAAATTCACTGTTGGCCCAAGCTCACTAACAAGAGCTCTCACAATTATCTATCAAGATTACTGCTAACATTCACAAGCTACAATGTATGCAGGACTTGACATATGTGGAATGAAAGAGATCATACCTTCGATCCTGTCACAATAATCGCATCCACATAAGATGCACAAATCAATGAATTTGTCCATTGAGAGTCCAAGTTCATTCAAAATCTGCGGCATAATAAATTGGTTACAACACTAATAATTATGTAACACGATGGTAAGTACTAAACATAATAACACTACCTACCTTGTCATGATCAAATTCTGTTATAGATACACCATCTGTAGCCTTAAAGTTCATAAGAACCTTTGGAGCCCCATGGGTAAGGCAATCTGAATCCTCAGAAGCGACACCATCCACCTTGTTGATTTTACAGAGATGACAACATTGTGCTTCTGCTTCACTAGGTGCCTAGCACCACAAGACAGATGTCAGTTCAATAATTGTTTATATACAAAGATCATATGTTGATGCATTCACTTAATTTACCTGTATGTATCGAACCCCCAAGAGAAACAGTAGCCGTTTACAGTCCTTGTAGTGCTGTGATGACACCTATTCATCGAGGCAAGAGAACTAAGGGGGGAAAAAACTAAATAACCTAGTGCAAAATGAAGACATTACCAAAGGTTCCTTTCTCCAATCCACATCTGCATCTTCGATTCCCTGAAACATCTCACTTCTCTTTCTCTCAGCATTTTCAGCCCCAGTCACATTTCCAGATCCTCTCATTCTTCTGAAAATGATAGTTTGCTGATCTAAGCATGGACAATTTATGCAAATAGTGTAGGAACGGTGAATGATATCATACCTTCTATCAAGCTCTGGTTGCTTCGCGAGAGGAGGCTTGCCATAAAAAATGTAACTATAAACAAAGTCCATTTCAGAGGGAGCATATGCATGTCTAAATCATTTTGATAGAAATCAATGAAGTATTTACATGGGTTCAATTCCAAGCGACACAAATTTAGCAGTTCGCTGTAACATGCCAAAAATGTGGCCGGTTTTGACACCTTTGTTGCTACTTAGATGACCAAGTGAAGCCTGTTAAACAGAGCATAAGACACTGTCACGACAATCGGTAACTGGTATCTCAAGGTAAGAATACATGCAATGAAACATTCATGAATTCAGAAACTATCAATAACAAGGGTTGTGTTAGGGCGCACACACCAGAAATTGATACAAGGCTATGTTAGCATCAACTGCAATTTTTTGACCGGTGTATTTGTCCAGCGTCTTCTGCTTCATCGACTTCGGCGCATTTTCCTTCAGCAGCTTCCTCAAACCCTACACACACCGAATCCATCAGCTGATTTGCCACCGAAGTCCAAGTGGGAAAGGAGAGGGAGGATGGGATCAGGGACGGATCTGGCGGTGGGGCTCAAGCCCCCCCACCGCCAGAAACTCCATTGAAAGAAGAGGAGAGAAGGAGAGGAAGAAGAAGAGAAAAAAAGAGGGGGAGGAAGGAGAAGAGGAACCAGCCCCTCCAACCCTCCATTCCTGCCTCCGTCCCTGGGATCCACCACTCACCTTGATCCCCATCTCCTCTGCGGCGGGGAGCGGGAGCGACTGTGGCGGCGGCGCGCGGTGGGGAGCGGAAGCGGGAGCGGCGGCGGCGGAGAGTTAAAACCCTAGGGGGGTGCTGGCCCCTAGTGCAGCAATGATAGAGAAGATCCGTCTTAGGCATTTCAGGGTCTTGGCGTGTGCTTGAATTGCAGGAAAGCATGACACTCCCAACCATGTTGTCCCAACTTGTACCCACCGCCTTTATCAGGCCTCATATGCATCAGTTGTGTAGATCGTGTTATACTTGCAAGAATAATGAAAATAAATAGTCATCTTTTTTTTTAGCGATCAAAATAAATTGTCATCTTGTCCATGGATTCAAATTCAAATGTATGAATGAATTTGTGATTGAAACATTTGCTTATAACTTGTGTCTATAGATGAAATGCTTATTTTTATATGTTATGATTTTTTCCCAAATAATATAATCAACAAAGGTCACGCACAACCTCCACGTGGAAAGTGGGAATATCCATATATGTATTCTCTCACCTCCTATTAAACATCTAACATACACTCTATTGGAGTAGTAGTATGATGAGATGTTCGTTAATGACATGACCAGTAACACACAATGGAGATGCTCAAGTCGTACGATGACTCCATCACGATAACAAGTAACTGAAGTGAGCTACTGCTTGAAGGAGTGAAACTTTGAACTGAATACAACACCAGCAACTCCATGGATTCACCTTTTCGCAAAAAAAAAAAACTCCATGGATTCACCAAAGTGGCGTTCAGACAACAAAAAGATCTAATGTTGAAATTACCGCCTCATCCTTCTAGAAATACGAGGGGGTGGGAACAACATAAGCAGAAAATGAAAGAGAAAACATGTAGCCACATACAAAAAATATTGCACTTTTCCTAGGAATATAGCACAACACCAACAATATCTCCCTAGAACACGGCACTGTAGGCGTGCAGGTGCGATGATGCGAGGCACGCTGTTGGTGTTGTGCTGGTTTTGGTGCAGCAGCAGCTGCTCGTTTTATAGCTAGCGGAATCTTTCGTATCGGAAGCTTCAGACAATAGTCTGGGGCTCTGGGCATGGCTTTGGAATCGGAAGAAACTGGGGTGAGCACCGGGCTCACCCCACGCTCGGTGCGCCCCCGTCTTGGACGGCTGGGATCGCACGGGAAGCTCGAGTCCGCATCGCGGCGCGGCTCACCGCGGCGCAGGTGGCTCACCGCGGCGCACGTGGCGGGGGCGCACCGTGAGCCCGGTGCCCACCCCAGTTTTTTCCTTGGAATCACGGGGACTGGGGGAGGACCGGAGGAGTGGCGGACCAAAGCCACCATCAGCTGTGTGCCTGTGCCGTCGCTGTAGACATGCGCGATTTCGTCAGTAAGATTTGACAGATCAAAACAGGCGCACACATGAACACGTGGGAGTGTCCATTCACTGATCCGTTCTGCTGCGATGGTCCACCCAACTCGTGGCCGTGGGGGTTCATGCAGGATAGAAAACATGCATGCACGATGGTTTAAATTTCTTTGATCCACTCTTCGATCTTCTCGTCTACCGTATTGCAGCGCTCCTCCACAGAGTTAGTTGGCCACAGAAAAGGTACACTCGTAAACTTCTTCGTTGATTTAATGTATATTGAACCGGTACGTACAGGGTACAGGAGCTGAGGCAAACGAGCGGGCGACTAGGGTTTCGTCCCGGCCGACGGCGACGCTGCCGGTCTTCCGCGCCTCTAATGGCCTTCTAGGCCTTGGAGGGGCGGCGGATCGCGGCCTCTCGCCGGCGGGACGGTTTCCGTTTGCTTTTTTATCTAGTTTTTGTGTCTTCATCCGGGTGGTGAAGCGGCGGCTACTCCTCAATGTCAGAATAAGGTACTCCCCGTCCTATCCCCGCTTCGGTGGTGAACCTAGCGCCAGCAAAGGGCGCGTGGAGTTGTGTGTCCGGCGGGCGGCGGATCTACTGGGATCTTGTCTGTTTTCGTGTTCATCCGTGTGGTTGCTGGCAGATTATTTCGATCTACGGTTCTCATCTTTGGCGATGGTTGCTACTCTGATACACTAGCCCTTTGGGGTCTTATCACGATGATTTCCCGTCTATCTACTACAAAAAGCTCTCCTACGACAAGTTTTGCCTGCTTCCATTGAGGGAGGGGTGAGGACAGCGGCGCGACTTCGGCTCGCTCCAGTGTTCGTAGTCGTCGCTAGGTGGTCGAATAACCTATTTGTAATTTTATTACTTTTTGGATCTTTTGTACTGCTGTGGATGATTAATAGATCGGTGATCTTTATCAAAAAAAACTTCTTCGTTGATTTTTTTTGCAGAGAGCCGTTCAAATTTTCCCTGAGCAACGAAGATCTCTATAGAATATGCATTTTCGACAGACTCCCAAAGAGAGATGGTACTAGAACACAGCCGATTGTCAGCCAGTGTTTAGCACCCGAGGAAAAAGAAAGTGCATCTATGTGCTCATCCAAACTATCAATAAGGACCCCACAGACATATCTGAACATCTTATTGACGATCAATCAAATTTGTGTGGACTACTTCC
The DNA here is from genome assembly GCA_947311845.1 of Poa pratensis. NCBI lineage: Eukaryota > Viridiplantae > Streptophyta > Magnoliopsida > Poales > Poaceae > Poa > Poa pratensis. Next base: position 65,029,857 of record CAMZMU010000045.1, on the reverse strand, counting down.
TCCGTCCCGTAAAGTAAGTCATATATTTTTAGTCAATAGTGAACATAGTGTAGATATGACCAATTTTATTGAAGGTAGAATGTACTTCTCTAATAAGATTTCTTATCAACACCGCCCGAGGGAAGGTAGAATGTATTTCACTAATAAGATTTTTTCTAATTGAGACGATGAGCCCCCTAGTATTTTGTTGTTGAACAATCTCACAAAACGATATAATTGTGGTTGATAATCAATAAAGCTCATAGCAGGTCCTGTTGTTCCCCTCGAATAAAGTTCAAAGCATGCACAAGTTTTTTTTTTGCAAAACATAGTATCGACGCACACACTCACATACACGCGCATATACTCACCCATAAGAATGCACACACGCACACCCTACCCCTATGAACGCCTCCGAGAGACTGAGCCGACTTCTGGTCTCAAAATTGAAAGCCACCAGAGTTCCCTCCTTGTCAACAGGAATGTCCCCTCACACTGAAGAATATTCCGTCTTAATAAGAAACACCAGTGTAAAATCTTGCTCTGATGTACTGGAGGTACAACCAGCTTCCTAACCGTCTAATCACATGTTGGTTCTCAAAGCATTCACATGTTCTCATCTTATTACTAAACACAACTTGCGAGAGGTTAGCCAATTGTTTAGTGAATACTCTAGAAGTTTTTGTAGTTATATTTACATACACTAAAACCAGTACTAAGATATTTTGTTTGACTATACATTTTATCTCTATTGTAGTTTTAAGGATATCGAAATAAATATACGGAAACATATACAATAAGATAAATACATACGCATATACTACATAATTTGTGCAACAATGAAAATTACTTGAAGGAGAACATTTTCTGCAACATACAATTTAAATTTTGCGTAAGAAAACTTTGCAGTGATAACATAATGCATATGTATAACATAGTAAATTGTAACTAATATTCCAAAACATTGTTATGCAGTTAACTATGCCATCAAAGTAATAAAAAGTACTTATTAATATAAATAAGTTTAAAGCTAGTATATAATTTTTAGTGTAAAATATCAGCCAAATCTCGTTTCAAAACTAAAAGGATAGTAAAACAATGAAATATCCAACATATCTTAATTCTTCTTTTTTAGAGGCTTATGATATGTGTCATAACCATGGGACAATGAGTCACTTGCCATGCCCTCTCCCCTACGGCACCACGCCTACCTTCCCAAAGTGCGGCACGCCTCACCTACCAAGGAATTGCCCCTAGCGCAGTAATGATCGAGACGGTCTATTTTAGGCATTTCAGGGTCTTGGCGTGTGCGCGAATTGCAGACAAGCATGATACTCCCAAGCATTTTGTCCCAATTTGTACCCACCGCCTTAATTAGGCCTCACATACATCAGCTGTGTAGGTCGTGTATTTTGAATTAGCCTAAAGTTGGTCCTTAGTTGTAGTTGGATATATGTGTTGTACGTGTGTCCTCGATCGTCCTAACAAAAAACCCGGATTGGATCTTAAGATTGACGATGCGGTTGTATAAACCTATGTATTTGTATTTCCTAAGTGTAATCTTTAGTCAATCGTGAACTATTATTTTTATTTGCTAGATTGAGCCATGTGAACAAAACTTACCGTTCATGTATCCTTAATTGTAGGCGTCAACATATTTGCAGAACTGTTTATGTTTACATTACATGCTTTAGATGTGTATACAAACTGCATCGATTATTGGTCATGTTTGTGTTAGTATAAATAGGGTTTTCGTGTACGGAGGTGGAACGATAGCGACATGTTGTAGGCACATGTTACACTGTACAATAATAAATGAAAACTGCAGCAATACAAGTTCGCAAAAAATGTAGTTTGGGACTATATTTTTTTTGGATAAAGGGAATATTTTAAGGGTTAATGGGATAAATCTCACTCCAATTCATGCCAAATCAAAAAACTACACTCCAATTTACTACTTTTGACAAATGCCACTCTAATTCTCCCATACATCTCTAGATACCACTCCACCCATTTCAGCTCCATTTTAGTAGAAAAACTTGATACGTATTTTATTTCGGACCAAATTGCCCCTATGCCCACTAACTAAGACCGAGAGCAGCATCTCAGCACCCCTCCAATCTCACTCGCTCTTCTCCTCTGACCCCACATGAACCCTAGCAGGGCGTCGTCGCCGGCGCTGCCCTTTCTCGCCGGCGCGCCATACCTCCCATTCGCCGCCACTTGTCTTCCCCGTTCATCCCCGCAGAAGCCACTGCCGCAGCCCCTTCTCTCCCCGGTACGCATGTTTAAATACCAAGTTTAAAGCATGCACATGTTTTTTTTTGAAACACAGTGTCTACACAGACGCTCATATGCACACGCATATACTCATCCATATGACAGCACACGTACACCCTGATCTACTACCTCTCCAGGTTGGCGATCAGGGACAAAGGCGTGAAGGAGAACACGCATTACCACATCGAATGCGGCAAGATCAAGCTCATCGTCGAGGCTGAGCGCAACTACCCGTCGATGGTGGTGAAGCTGCTGTCGCAGCCGATCACTGTGCACCGCACGGTGAAGAACGTCGGGAAGGCGAACTCGGTGTAGACGGCCGTGGTGGACATGCCGAAGGAGCTGTCGGTGACCCGACCGATGCTGCACTTCAGAATGGTGGTGTCTGTCAGTGGTGTGCAATTCTGACTCTGCTCCATTACGACACATGCAGCAATCTCCTGGCAACTCGTGATTCTTTCGATCGAAACAGTAGCATTTGTTTCTTCAGACCAATAATATCTCTGTCCCATTGCACGTAGAGATATGGCAACACTAGTGGAAAAAGGGACATCAGTCCCGGTTCCAGAGGTGCTCTAGTCCCGGTTAGCCAACCGAGACTAACAAAGCGGGACTAGAGCCCCCAGCTCTTTAGTCTCGGTTGGTTCCGAACCGGGACTAGATGCCCACCCACGTGGGCACGGCGCAGGCGCGCGGGCCTGGAACCTTTAGTCCCGGTTCGTAACACGAACCGGGACTAGTGGGTTTACTTTTTTTTTTCTATTTCGATTAATTTTTTGTATTTAGGGTTTTCGGAGGGGTTTAGGGGTATCGGATGGTTTCCATCGTACAGGGATCACGTCGATGTGCCAAAAACACGAAGATGAAGTTGATGCATATATATTTAACACATACAAATTACATGAAGATCACGTTGATGACACAAACAAATTAATTACATGAAGATCAAGTTTTCCCGGTTCCGAGTACTTAATTACATGCGGATCAGTATTACATGGAGGCATACTAATTATGTATTATAGTGGTACTCTCCTGTATCAGGTATGACCTCCGCAAGGTAAAATCCCGCCAACTCCTCCGCAATTGCTTTGAAGCGGGTCTCTAATGGTAGCTTGCAGCGCTTTTTTTGCCAACTTTAAAAGAATAAGATCAAAATAAATACATGAGTTGTGTGTGTATACATATATATATGAAATGAATGAAACTCAGCACAACTGATGGTAAAACAATAACGCTGTGAATAATGTTTACGTACTTCTTTACTTCTTTTGCCCTCGAATTTCTCGCAGGTCAGAACTTGTATGTACTCGCAAACGAAGAATCCACAGAAATCAGTTCCCTGTGGCTGTTCCGCGCAAGACTATACAAGAATAGAATTCAATCAAATAATAATCAAGTATTATAATGGTGCGTGGACCTAGGTAGTACTACTTACAGTGTTCAGACGCCATGTCAGCTTCGGTGTCCATTGACCGGGTTCTTCCTTGATGAACTCTTTCCAAATGCTGCCCGACAAATAAAATTAACAAAGGAGTTATTAATGACTTGATATCAGAAAATGAACGAAAGAGGCGATAAGAAATGAAATTACTTTTCGAGCATTGTAAAACATGTCTTGTATTCTAGAGGACTTTTCCTTAATGAGTCAAGGACATGAATTTCTCCATCGTGAATTTTAATGACGAGAAGAATAAAGTGGTACCTGCACACGTTTATATACACAGTCATGCATAACTCATCAGTTAAACTTAACATCGGGTGAGCAAAATAGAATGTGTAGAAGAGACAGTAACACTCAGTTGAAGTTGTAAGCCCATAATATAGTCTTTTTTTCACGGTGTTGCTTGAAATACCTTAGCAAATCCCCGGTGTGTCCTTGTTATACATGGGATTTTCTATGGTGACTTGATGAAGTTTATCGGGGTCAATCCACCCAAAGTCCTTGTTTTTTTTCCTTTTCAAGTCAAGCATCTTCATTCTGCGCATCGACGACATCGGCCAACTTGAACTCCAATTTCATCTTCTCTTCTAAGCATTGGAGACGAAGATCTTCACTTCTTTTCAATTTTTCTTTCAAATCATTGTTTTCTTTTTCAAAAAACTCGATAATAGGGTCGGCTGGAATTTCCGGTTCAACTACCTCCTAGATAAAAATATATCTATGTCAAGTTGGTCGGCATGATTGTGATAAACATGAAATATAACAAATAGTTATAAAAATATACCACATCCGAATCATAGACCGGACGAGGGCCGACGGGGACGGATATCAAAACCATGACACTATACATATAAAAAAAACATAAGAAAATTATACAAGAAATAACTATGCATTTAAATCATACAAGTAATTTTTAAAAAAAATAAAAGATAAAAAAAGAGGCTCACCGAGATGACGGGACGGCGCGGGCTATCGACGGCGGTGAGGACGGGGACGGGACGACACTAAAACCTACAAATCATAATTTAGTTTGAGCTCAAATTGCATATAAAACAAATGAAATCCCTAACTTAGACATTTCATCAAACACCTAGCTAGCACTAGAAATGTGAAATGAGCTAAATGAGCTAAACAAGCAACAAAACGAGCGCCGGAAGAAAGGATGAAGCTGTGCTAACCTCGGGGTGAAATCTTGACAAATGATGAACAAAATGGGGATGAACTCGACCTAGGGAAGAGAAATGGAGAGAAAATGGAGATGAAACCCGAGCTGGAAAAATGAAACTGGCTGGCTCGGGGAGGAAGATGATATAGGAATACCTTTAGTCCTGGTTCCAGACAAGAACCGAGACTAAAGGTCCACCAAAAGGTCCACCTTTAGTCCCGGTTTCAGCCTAGAACCGGGACTAAAGGTTCTCGCGCGGGCCCCGGGCTCTGCTGTCGCATGTGGTGGACCTTTAGTCCCGGTTCTTGTTTAAAACCGGGACTAAAGGTCCGGGACGGCCGTTGTAGCCGTTGGAAAAAGGCAAAATCAAACCACTAGTACCGCTTAGGAACCGGTACTAAAGGTCAAAACATTTTGCCCTTTTTCCACTAGTGCAACTGCTCGACCAGAACGTTTTAAGATCGAAGGGTACAGTGAATAATCCAACGCGTTTAGCGATGACAAACGGGTGCTTTAGCCTCTAGGCTGTACTCTGGTACTACACCTGCGCGCTAATGACCTTAGCTAGAGTGTTTGAGAAAACCAGTTCACCCTGGTAACGAAGGAAGCACTGCTCCTGCTCGAGCCGGCCGTATGCCATTGCCCATTGCCAGCCAGGAAACGCCGCAACACAGAACCTCACTGACTCACACAGGGAGTAAACATGAATGAGCGGATTGATGGTATGGTAGCGTGAGCCAGAGCCCAGCTAAACCTTTGCCATTTACTGAAGACGCATTCGCACAGCGGAAGCGGTAATTACTCCTCGTTTAAGGGCACATTTCCTGCTACAGTAGTAGGTGTAGGACTGTAGGAGTACTTCAGCTCGTCAGGTGGACGGCGAGCACAACATTTCCAGGCTGTGCGTGTGGGTTCATTTGCTGCGAGTGCGGTAGAACGTACGCGCAAGTTGCCAAGCCAGGGGAGGGACTTAGGGATGCGAAAACGGGTCTGTCTCAATTTTTTCTATTTTGTACTAGTCTAGTACAAAAAATATTTGACCAAAATTTTGTACTAGACTAGTACAAAATGGAGAAAAAGTGGGACAAACGGTCCCGTTTTTGCATCCATAGAGGGACTCGTGCCACTATTCATGCCCTGAATTCCTTCAAAATCCCGCCATTTCAACTTTCAAGGTAAGAGTGATTAAGAACTTCAGGTTGTGTGTTGCTTTTGGTTGATGAAAATATGCTTTTTCTGGGAGTGTTTGGTCATTTGGGGTGGCCAAAAACGGTTCTGTCCCAATTTTTTTCATTTTGTACTAGTCTAGTATAAAAAAAATTGACCAAAATTTTATACTAGACTAGTACAAAATGGAGAAAAGGTGGAACAAACGGGTCCCGTTTTCACATCCTTAGAGGGACTCGTACCACTGTACATGCCCTACATTCCTTCAAAATCCCGCCATTTTAACTTTCAAGGTAAGAGTGATTCAGAAGTTGTGTGTTGCTTTTGGTTGATGAAAATATGCTTTTTCTTAGAGTGTTTGGTCATTAGGGGTGGGCAAAGACGGTTTCATGGTCTAACCGGTTTGGGCTAGTTCAACCTTTTGTACTACGTCCAAATTTCTGATTGGATTTCTGAAGGAAAATGAACTAGCTTCCACTGACCGGTTTTAACCTGTTTCCACGGTTTGAGATTTGCACACCCCCATTGTTCATGGCATATATGCCAGCGTATACCTGGCCATGGGCCGGGCCTAACAAAACCCACGGTCGAAATCCTAGGCCTAGGGTCAGGCCATCCGACATTCGGGCCAATATTTTTGGCCCAGGCCCACCCAAAAAAATCCCATCGGGGTCGGGCCTCTTCCTTAAAACGCCAATATGCAAAGCCCAGCTCCATGCGACCTTCGGGCTGAAATCTCAGACCCAGTCCCGGCTTATGGACAAGCCTAGGCCGCCCAGGCCCTGAAATTCTGCCATTTCAACTTTCAAGGTAGGAGTGCAAATTCTGAACTTCAGGTTGTGTGTTGCTTTTGGTTGATGAAAATATGGTTTTTCTTTGAGTGTTTGGTCATGGCATATATGTCAGCGCATTAAGTTTGCTGCAGGGCTAATCTGGTGGCTAAGATGGACCTAACTGCTGCCTGTTAATCTGGTTACTTTTTTCTTTCATGGAGCCGATGACGATATGGACTAAAAATCTCCAAAGTCGCAAACACCACATCGTCGCGTAACTTTAAGTAGCTGTCGTCTAAAGCGAGCCTTCTTTTGATACGAGAGAACACTACAGGAGAACATGTTTTTAGAGGCACTTTGAAATGCCACTAAAAATCCCCAAAGTGCCTCTAAGTATTTTTAGTGGCACTTTAGAAAGCGTTGCATTTAATCGTGTTGCTAAAAAGTATAGAGGCATTTGAAGTAAAATGCCACTAAAAATGAGTATTTTTAGAGGCATTTCCAGATTTGCCTCTATACTTTTTAGGGGCACTGTTTTTCAAATGCCTCTAACTATTTTTAGAGGCATTTCCAGAAATGCCTCTATATTTTTTAGGGGCACTGTTTTTCAAATGTCTCAACTATTTTTAGAGGCATTTCTGGAAATGGCTCTATATTTTTTAGGGGCTGTTTTTCAAATGCCTCTAATCAATTCCACTGTAAAAAGTAGTTGCATAGCAGAACATACATTCATAACATACATTCCGGAATTCATAACATAGTGATGATAACATGCTAAACATCATTCTCACATCTGAGTACATAAAACAGATAAAAGGGCAGAGTTACATAGATAGCAATAAGATTCTTATTTACAGCTGGACATCGTCAGGCAGAACCATAAGTTCAATTCACTACAAACTATAATAATTCTATAAGTTAGAACCGAGTGGATTGCAGCTACAACAATTCAAACAGAAGCATGAATTAGAGTTGAGAAACTAGAACATCAAGTAGACCTCAGCATACTCCCAATAGTTATCTTGAATTCTAGAATAGACATAGGCATCCAATTATGCCCAGAAAGACTCAAGTAGAGGTTTGTCCAACTACCATTTCCACTGACACAAATAGAACTGCTCTCAATCAGATGGATCTTGTCCTGCAACCTACACATAGCAGAACATATTTTTCTGAGCATGTACATGTGAAGGAGATAGTGAATTCTAATGCCAACTATTGTGCGTATAGAAGGGTAATTTTAATTGGTACTGCAGGTACAGTCATCAAGGAGAAAATCGACCATGTTAAGGCTTTACAAAAGAAGTAGAAGCAATGTTTTATTAAGTGCCCGTTATGGTAGCATAGCTTACAATGAGACTCTCAGATCAGTACACCGGAGACAGACTACACATGTTAAGGCTGAATCAATCTGAAAGTGAAAGGAGTGTCACAATATGATACTGTTGTTCACAAATATTGCACTATATAGTCAACATTATCCTTGTCAATAACAAACCACCAACCATTTACAGAGAAAACGCACAAATCCTTCCACCATGGTATTACCTTTACCAAACACGAAGTGAGGAGAATGCTAAAAATACCAAACAACAAGAAAACGAATAGAAGTTAGAGATGGGGGCTAACCACAAAAAATTCATTCATAATTGTTCTTATAATCTTATTCAGTTCAGACTGCACACTACTCATGTTGCCCTCACTTGCAGAACAATACTAGTACTGAACAGGAAGCAATACGACCAGATTCAAATAATTATAGGAGGCTAGCTGGTCCTCAAAAGCAATATAATTTTTTGGGTACCAAATGTATGTCCTAGCCTGGCAAGGTGCCTAGGATTCAAACATACCCAGAAGTACTCACAATGACGGCCCATCAGCCAAAAATGGCTTGCAAAAGAATAGCCACTGTATTTGCTCATGGCATGCTTTAACTAAGGTACGGGTCATGTGACTTACTACTTCCAGATGGGTGGGAGCTTATTGGTGCACTTGTAGTAGCGGGCAAGGTGATGGATTCTGCTCCCAACAAAAATGAGCCTGAACTTGGAATCCTTGACCTTCCTGTTCCTCTCGAGATGCTTCCTAATGGCCACAACCTTCCTGATCAACAAGTACACAGGTCCTCTGGGATTTCCAGGGGCAAACCTACATGCCATCACAAAATTTCCACATGTCAATTCATTTGAATAGCTCAAACTTGCACGGTCACAATAAATCTCAAACTGGAGCACGTACTACAGTGCAACAAAGTAGATAAACGTCTACACCGCTGCAAATCAGGCCTCACATATATATAACGAAGCACAAAAATCAAACAGGATACATCAAGAAAATTAAATCACGCGGACATACAGCACCAGAAGTAGCGACTTATTAACCTCTCAGAGCTATCAAATAATATAAAGGGTTGTAGTTCCTCAAATTTTAGTGCTAAGACAACACAGTACCTCTGATTTTCAGAGCTATCAAAAGTATTGTCTATTAGCTTATTAACCTCAACGTTGTCCTGGTCCTCTAAGTAGATGATGAAGCTGGTCTCATAGACGAACAAATAGGTGATCAAGACAGCGGTACAGGCTGCCCATGACAACGTTGCAGCTTGGTGGTAGCTTATTTCAGCAAAAGGATATTTTTACCACTGTAGAGAATAACGACTCGGTGCTTTACAAACAACGCAGTTGTTGTTTAACTTTATCATCTCCAGCACCAGTGGTAATTCCTATGAGTTAAGCAATCACACTTCATACAAATTAATCAATATAGTGGTAATACGAAAAATACGCAAGAACAGCAGCTATAATAAGAACATAACGTATAGATAAAAAAAGATGGTACAGTCTGTGTCATCACATTTATAACCAGAATGAAGATTTCATGGCTGCTGCTACCTTAAGATTCAATAACCTCAAAGGGACAAACAATTTCAACCTAGGTTGTATGTTTGTATGTATGTTTGTAAACATACGTAAACTTATCTTGTTCATGGTTGTTCATAAGTAACTAGAAATCACATGAAAGCTATTTCTTAGAAGTTTCCAACCGCGTCGTTGCTTTAGCAGTACTAATTGTCCTTTGCTTACTGTGACAGCTTCCTACCTAATTGACTCGATTTCAAGCCATGTTCTTCAAATCAAACAATTCACATGAAAGCAAACTCTATGCGTCATGGTTTCAGAAACATTAATTGTCCCTTTCTTCACCGTAACATGCATGTACCTTAATTAGCACAATCTCAAGCCATGCTCCCAAAACCAAACAATTCACATTAGCTGACCATGGCAAAACATACGGTGGAAGCAACAGCAGAAAGGGCAGGGGACACGCAACAAACACAGTATGCACATACCGAGATCTTATCGGTGAGGTGGGCGAGGTCGGCGAGCAAGGAATCCTGGCGCCAGGACCACCAGATCGGCAAAAGTACCGCTGGAGAGGAGGGAGAACCTCCGCGACCAGGCCGGAACATCTAATGTGCCGGTCAGAACTGCTCCTCTCGATGATGTGATTGAGAAGCTTGGTATGCCGGTAGCTACCGGTACAGATGTTGCCTTGACAGAGGCCGAGTTAGAGCTGCATCGTCAGCATCTACTTCAGGAGGCTCTTGAGATGGCCGAGGTGAGGAGACAGTTCGGGATAACTATGCGTGAGTATAACTAAGCACATGGTTTTACCCCGGTAGCTGCTCGCCCTAGCCGAGTAGAAGAGGTGCGTAGAAGGGGCAAAGGCCTCAATGATGAGATTGCTAGAGATGGTAGAGCTAGTTCCAGTAAGACTCCTAGTAACTTATCAGTTGAGAAGCTGAAATATAGTTCCCCTGCTAAGACTCTTAGAGCTGCCGAGGCAGCAAGAGCCGAGTTGTCTGGCTTATCCGGAGAAGCTCTCCGTATACAGCAAGACCGAGTTAATGAGTTGGTAGCAGTGGCTACCCGACAGAATGAGGCCTTTCGCAAGGCTAACACAGCTGTAGGGGGGTCCCAAGTTGTTCACTCGGCTGGAGCAGCCGGTGAAAGATCTAGGGGGCAAGCTTCCTCACCGCATGTCGGTGGAGATCGTGACCGGAGTGTGAACTCCGGTAGAAATAAGCAGATGCAGACATATGATCCGGTATATGCCGGAAAACAGTTAGTTGGGCCAGGCAGTCTAGGCCGGGGTAAGAGCAATCCCGGTCCGGGCAATCCTAGTGCCAGAATAGTTAACTCGGCTGGCCGAGGTCATCCACCTCGGTATCCGAGGCAGCAGCAGTATGTTGAGCAAATTCAGCAGCCGCGGGGTGTTGACCCGGTGGCTGATCGTTATGATGACGGTAACTCAGCTATGGAGAAAGCCGGGTATCCGAGGTATGAGGGTCCGCTGGGATCTCGGTTGGGACATCGCCAGTTGTCTCCGAGTGATGCGCGTTACAAGTTGGACAGGATATACATGTCCGAGATGCTGGAAGAGCAAGGCCCACCTGGCCCTGCTTGCTTTGGACCTCGGATCATGAGAGAGCCACCGGTGCGGCACTTTCAGTTGAACCGAGGCGCGAAGACATATGACGGCAGCACCAAGCCCGAGGACTGGCTGACAGACTATGTGTCCGCAGTGCATATTGCTGGAGGAAACCGCCAATGGGCGGTGAGGTATATCCCACAGATGTTGGAAGGGCCAGCCCGGATCTGGCTGAACAACTTGAGAGAAGGCAGTGTTGATTGCTGGTTAGACTTTGAAGAAGCATTTGTTAGCAACTTCTCCAGCACATACAAGAGGCCGAACCGTCCTCAACAGCTTGCCATGTGCAAGCAGAGGAACGATGAAACTGACCGGGATTACTTAACCCGGTGGAGTACCATTCGCAATTCCTGTGAAGGAGTTGTGGAAGCACAAGCGATATCTTGGTTTGCCCAGGGGTGCCGACACGGCTCCATGCTCTGGCAGAAGTTACAACGGGAGATGCCGGCCACTTGGCCGAAACAATCCGGATTGCGGATAGCTATGCACTGGGTGATCCGATGCAACCCTTGCTGAACTCGGTTGAGCCGAGTAGAAGATATCCGGTGAATAACAGACCCGGACCAGTCAGGCAGAATGATCGACAGGACTTTGGCAACAAAGGAGAGAACCGGATTACCGGTATGGGTCAAATCAAGTTGCTGCGGTAAACCAAGACCAGCCAGATGCCGGAGCTAGCCAGCGTCAAAGGACCAGTGGCCCTGCTTGGGGCCAAAACCAAGATGTGAAGAAACCATGGAGTGAACCGAGGAAGCCATTGACTTATGAGGCAATGCTGGATGGTCCATGCAGCTATCACACGCTTGATACTCACAGGCCGGCTAATCATTCAACTCGGCAGTGCAGCTGGTATCAGCGCACATTGAAGGAAGGGGAGGTTCCGGAGGAGGTCAGATGGGGCCACCTCAGAGGTCTCCAGCAACATATCCTCAACAGAGGCAAGCACTACCACTCACAGGTGCAAACACAATTCCCGTGAATGCACCGGTACAGAGGCCTCCAGCTCCGAAACCTGTCAATCAAGTAAATGTCGGAGGCAACAATGGCAATGCTGGTCCCAGTAGGCAAGGAGAGTATCCTCAGGGAGATTACAGAGAAGCTCATCAGAGTTATGTGGTCTTTGTGACCGAGCCAACAGACAAGCGAAGCCTGCACAAGCGTGCACTGGAGGTAAACGCAGTTATGCCGGCAGTGCCGAGGTATATGCACTGGTCCGAGCAAGAGATCAGTTGGAGCAGAAGGGATCATCCCCGAGTTATGCCAACTCCGGGAGGATATGCTCTGTGGTGGATCCGACATTCTTTGGACCCACCATCAATGTCCGGTTCACCCGGTTCTGATTGACAATGGGAGTGCTATCAATATTATGTACCGAGACACCATGGTGAAGATGGGTATCTCGGTGAATATGCTGCAACCGAGTAGCACAACCTTCCATGGCATAGTGCCGGGTGTCTCATGTGCACCTATGGGAAAGATTTGGGTTGATGTGTTGTTTGGCACCAAGAACAACTGCCGAACTGAGAGCATTCAGTTTGAGGTGGTGGACCTCGAAAGTCCATACCATGCTTTACTCGGCAGGCCTGCACTGTCCAAGTTCATGATATCAACCCATGTGGGTTACCTCAAGATGAAAATGCCAGGTCCTAATGGCATCATCACCATCTCGGGTGATTACAAGCGTGCACTGGAGTGTGCCTCGGCTGGATCATGCTTGGCCGAGTCACTGATTATTGCTGCAGAGAAGAGAGGATCCATGAGTGGTGGCATTGGCTCAGTCCGCGCAACTCGGCATGCCGGGTATGGCTAACCCGGAGCAGAATGCAAATTTCGAGGTACCAAAGGAGACAAGAAGATCAGTGTTGACCCGGCTTCCCGGATCAAACGTCATCATTGGTGCCGGGTTAACTGAGAAATAGGAAGGCGAGCTCAGTCACTTCCTCCGTGAGAACCGGGATATCTTTGCATGGTCCAATCAGGACCTGCCAGGTGTTCCAAGGGAGTTGGCTGAGCACTCTTTGTTCGTCAGACCGGATATGAAACCGGTGAAGCAACCGACACGGCGTCTCTCGGATGAGAGGAGAAAAGTGGTGGGTGATGAGCTGGCCAAGTTGCTTGCGGCTGGTTTCATCATGGAAGTGCTGCACCCGGACTGGTTGTCTAACCCGGTCCTGGTGGAAAGAAAAAAGATGAACCTTTGGTGGCCAAGGTGTGGCGCATGTGTATCGATTTCACGAACTTAAACAAGGCATGTCCTAAGGATCCATTCCCGCTGCCTCGGATTGATCAAGTGATCGATTCTACAGCCGGGTGTGAGCTGTTATCCTTTGTAGATGCGTATTCTGGTTTTCACCAGATACCTTTGAACCCTGCTGATCAATTGAAAACTGCTTTTATTACCCCTTATGGGGCTTATTGCTATCGTGTCATGACCTTTGGCTTGAGAAATGCCGGGCTACTTATCAGAGATGTATGCAGAAATGTTTGCATGAGCAAATAGGCAAAAATGTGCAGGTGTATGTCGACGATGTCGTCATAAAAAATAAAGATAAAGCCACTCTGATTGATGATCTCAGAGAGACATTCATAAACTTGAGAAAATACCGGATGAAACTTAACCCGGATAAATGTACCTTCGGTGTGCCGCAGGCAAGTTACTCGGTTTCCTTGTGTCAAGCCGAGGTATCGAGGTAAACCCGACAAAAATCCGTGCTATTGAAAGCATGAGGTTACCGACATGTCTCAAGGACGTGCAGAAATTCACCGGATGTTTGGCATCCTTAAGTCGGTTTGTTAGCAGGTTGGGAGAAAAGGCATTGCCTTTGTATCAGCTCATGAAGAAAACCACCCACTTCGTGTGGACCCCGCAAGCAGATGCGGCGTTCACCGAGTTAAAAAAGATGCTGGCAACTGCGCCGATACTGGCCTCACCATTACCCAAAGAGCCGATGTTGCTATACATTGCAGCCACAAACCGAGTTGTGAGTGTTGTAGTGGTGGTGGAGCGAGAAGAGAGGGCAAAACTGTGCAGAGGCCGGTATATTATTTGAGCGAGGTAATCTCGTTATCCAAGCAGAACTATCCTCACTACCAGAAGATGACATATGGTGTCTATCTGGCTGCTAAGAAGTTGAAACATTACTTCCAAGAGCATTCAATCACCGTGGTATGTGAGGCTCCTATCTCGGAGATCATTGGGTGTAAAGATGCAACTGGCCGATAGCCAAGTGGGCCATCGAGGTGTCCCCTTACACTCCTCACTATGAAGAAGAGATGCCATTAAGTCTCAGGCATTGCCGGATTTCTTGGTAGATTGGGCCGAGATGCAATATGAGCCACCACTGCCTGACTCCAATTACTGGAGGATGCACTTTGATGGTTCCAAGACCAAGATTGGTTTGGGGGCCGGGTAGTTCTTACCTCGCCAAAGCGAGATCAGCTGAGATATGTACTGCAGATTCATTATGCAGCATCTAACAATGTGGCCGAGTATGAAGCACTGGTCCATGGGCTCAATGTGGCCAAGGAAATAGGAATTCGCCGAATTGAATGTTTCGGGGATTCGAATCTGGTAGTGCAGCAAGTCTCGGGAAATTGGGACGCTTTGGACGCCAATATGGCGTTTTTCGGTTTCATGTCCAGAAGATCTCGGGATTCTTTGAAGGGTGCGAGTTCAAGCATATACCTCGGGAGGAAAATGAAGCTGCCGACATATTGTCCAAGCTGGGCTCATCTCGGGATCCAATTCCACCCGGGATATCCTTGGAGCATTTGAGGAAGCCATCAATCAAACCATCTCCCGAGTCCGAGTCAATCTTTATCCCGGCAAAACCGGAATCTGATGCTGTGCCCATGGACATGGATGTCGGATGCATTTGGGAGAACCCGGGGACTGCTTGGCAGAACTCGGGGACTGACCAGTATATGTCGGAAGATGCAATGTCGGTTGATCCATGGAGGTGGATGATCCGGTTTTCCTGTGCGTCCTGTGCCGGAGTGGGCACAACCAATAATGGCATACATGATGGACGGGAGTTTGCCAAGTAATGAAGTTGAGGCTAGGCAAGTGCAAAGAAGATCCAAGGCATACACCATCATCAACCAGGAGTTATACAAGAGAAGTGTGACCGAGGTATTGCAGCGCTGTGTCGAGCCGCAGGAAGGGCAAGAGATGCTCCTGGAGATTCATCAGGGAGAATGTGGTCATCATGCTTCATCAAGAGCCTTGGTGGCTAAAGTATTCCGGCATGGGTTTTATTGGCCCAGTGCTTTGAATCAGGCAGAAGATATTGTGAGGAAGTGTCAAGGATGTCAGAGATTTGCTCACAAGATCCACATGCCAGCCTCGGCACTCAAAACTATTCCCATCACTTGGCCCTTTGCAGTTTGGTGTCTGGATATGGTGGGAGAATTCAGACCAGCCCGAGGTAACATGACTCATATGCTGGTGATGGTGGACAAGTTCACCAAATGGATCGAGGTGAAGCCAATCAGGAAGTGTGATGGTCACACAGCTGTGTCCTTTTTGAAGGACATCATTTTGAGATATGGTTACCCCCATAGCATTATCTCGGATAATGGCACAAACTTTGCTGTGGGAGAGTTTGCTCGGTTCTGTGCGGAAAAAAGAATTCGGTTGGACATAGCCTCGGTGGCACACCCGAGGCAAATGGGCAAGTGGAAAGAGCAAATGCATTGGTGCTATCCGGCATCAAAGCTCGGTTGATTGAACCACTGATGCGAACTCCGGGTTGCTGGATAGAGGAGATACCAGCAGTGTTGTGGGGTCTAAGGACCACACCGAATCGTTCAACTGGCTATACGCCATTTTTTCTGGTCTATGGGGCAGAAGCGGTCTTGCCGACCGACATGGAGTATGACTCGCCGAGAGTGGCGTTGTACACTGAAACCGAGGCAAAAGAAGCTCGGGAAAATGGTGTTGATTTGCTCGAAGAAGCACGAGAACTGACCTTATCTCGGTCAGCGTATATCAGCAAAATCTCCGACGCTATCATAGCCGGAAGATCAGCCCTCGGGTATTCCGAGAGGGAGATTTGGTGCTGAGGCTAGTGCAGCGCAGTAAAGGCCGACACAAGTTGTCACCTCCATGGGAGGGACCGTTCATTGTGAGCAAGGCTCTACACAATGATTCATTATCTTATAGATGCACAGGCACCGAGGAAAAATGTAGCTGACAAATCCGGAGAGGAGACCAAAAGACCCTGGAATGTAGCTCTACTTCGACCCTTTTACTCATAAGGGCGCAGTGTATGTATCTCGGTTTTTCCTTTGAATAAAATGCCGGCACTCCGAAAAGAAACTCGGGGACTGCCTTGTCCATATGCTTGTGTTTTATCTCTGTTTTTTTCTGTTGTTCATATGTCGGATGGTTTTGAGACCGCGTTTCAAAGTTCAAGTAATGTATGCTATGTTGTTGTGATCTTGTGACTCGACTGACGAACGCCGAAATGGCAGTCAAGAGCAGAGGTTGCGGTATATGGTAAACATGAAAATGAACTCGGGGACTTGGTCCTAGAAAGATCCGACATATGTCGTTTACTAACCCGGTTTTTTCTTTCCTTTCCTTGTGTCGGATGACTCTAAACCTTACCTCAAAATTTACAAGTATTGTATGCTATAAATTGTGATCTTGTGACTCGACTGTTGAACGCCTGGATGGTAGACAAGAGCAAAGATTACTAAGTATAGTAGAACAAGAAAGTAAACTCGGGGACTTGGTGCAAAAGTGATCCGGCACTGAGCCTATCTTGTTGAAACTAGCATGATAAGAGTTGCAAAGTGAAAATAGTACTGCGAAAGACTTAAAAGTATAGTTACATCTGCACCCGACATTCCGGGGATTTAATGGTTAAGTTTATGATAAGTTTAGGCAGCTGCCTCGGAGGAGCTTGGAGCAGTAGGTGCGGTGCGGGTTTCAGGAGCAATCTCGGTTGTGGGCTCGACCGAGGTCTCGGGTGCTGACTTCTCAGAAGTGTCGGTCGAGGTTGGCTTCGCAATGTCGGTTGCTCCGGCAACGGCAGTCTCGGTTGCTCCAGCTGTAGCAGTCTCGGTTGCTGCTGCGTCGATGGCAGTCTCGGGAGCTTCAACCTCGATCTCCTCGTCAACATCCTCTTCTTCGTCCTCACCGTCTTCAGCCTCCGAGTCATCTTCTTCATCATCAGAATATGCCGGCCCCGGAACGAAATGCCGGGTTGGAGCATAAGCAGCCATGAAAGAAGCGGCCTCCTTGCGGCGCTCGATCAGCACCGGATCTTCAGTCCATTTCGATTGAGCGCGCAAAGATTTGAGGGCGTTGAGGTCGATGGCCTCATACCAAGATAGCACAAAGGTCAATGCTTGATCAGCTCCGGCGCGGGCTGTAGAAGATCTCCACTCTCGGAGCCTTGTCTCGGCAGTTGACAGGCACTTGGATAGCTCCGAGATGGAAACCGGAGTTACAGAGGTTGGCCATAAAGCTCCGTAAACTCGGATGCCAGTGTCAAGAAGTTCAGTACCAATGGCCTTCAGAGGAGAAATGCGAGCACCCAGGGCCGTCAGATGATCCTCAATATCCCATTCATCCGGGATTGGGCCAGCCTCTGCTCTTTTTGTTCGTGCCCTGCGAACAGTGTTGACTGCGGCCTCCTTGGAGTGGGAAAAGTGATCTGAAGACAGAAAAGCTATCACCGAGTTGAGATATATACCGGCGTGTGCATAATGTCGGTACTGGCAATGGAAACAAGAAGAAAGGACAAAGAAAACTTACTGTCCATCTCCTTGTTAAGCCGGGTGAGCTCGCGCAGCCAGATGTCGCATTGTGCCTTCAGGGCATCCAGTGCTTCCTGTGCCGAGGTAGCGCGAACCTCGGTCTCCTCGAGGGTTTCTTTATGCTTCTGCGCGGCTTCCTCCCTCTGCTTCAGGGCATTCTCAAGGGTGGTCTTCTCGCCCTGAACCCGAGCAAGTTCCTCCTGGAGCCGAGAGACTTCGTCTCGTTCCTTCTTGAGGGCAGTGGTGTGCTCAGTGCCTTTGTTCTTCAGCACCTCTTGCAGCTGCTTGTGAGAGTTCCGGAGTTTCCTGTGCTCCAAGAGTAGCTTCTTGAACACCTCGGTCCGGGTGTTGGTGCAGTCCTGAAAAGAAAGTATATGTCGGAAAAGTGTGAGGTTTCACACCGAGTAAGCTTGACATGAGTCTCGAGGACTGCATGTCGGAAATTTGAGAAGATTCATGCCGAGTAAACTCGACATGAAGCTAGATGTCGGATTTTTTGAAGTTTATGATGGAAATTTGGTGAAGATTCGCGCCGAATGATCTTTACTCGGGCGAGATTCAATCACTCGACCCGAATCTCGGGGACTGGGGATAATATATCTATGTTTTACTGAAAAAGAAAAAAAGAGCTGGGTTGAGGAAGGTTTACCTCGGTGATCTTGCTGGCATTGAGGACAGCAACTTGCAGCGCATGTATGGACTGCGCAACTTGGCTTGGGCCAGCCGGGTTAGGGGAGGAAACCTCGCTGGTGTCAGCAGCATTCCAGTCCATGCTGTAGTGCCCCACCGAGCCCAGGCTGTTGCCACTTTGAGTGCGCATCTGCGGAAGCTCCGAGATAGCTGTGTCGGCTCTGGCCACTAATTGCTGGTAGCTCAGGGAGTAGGCTGGAGTCACCACCAGTTGCTTATCCGGGATAAGCGGCAGTTTTCTGGTGGCCACTTGACTCTGTGTCGGCTTGGGCGGTGGAGTAACTTTCCGAGTTGCTAACTCGGTGGACTTGGTGGTGTGCTTCGGCGATGGCTGCTGCTTTTGTTGCTGTTGTTGGTGTTGCTGTTGCTGCGGTGACTGCTGCTGTTGTTGGTGTTGCTGCTGTTGTGGTGGTGGTGATGGTGGCTGTGTACCCGGTGCTACCGGAGTGTCGGAGTCCACGGCGGGGCACCAGAGCCAACATCCCGGTCGAGGATCACGACCTCGGGAGTGCTCTGATCTCCTCCAAAGGGGGCATCGGATGCCGGCAGCAATATGATGGGGGGGGGGTTTATGCACCCCGGAGTCAGTTGCCCGAGCTTCCGCTAGTGTCGGAAGCGGTGAGCGCATGGAGGAGGCGCTCTGGTTAACCTCCAGGGCGGCACTGTATTGAAACAAGACAAAAAAAGGTTATCTCGGGGTAATGTTATCTCGGGAAAAGGAAGAAAGGGAAACAAGCATATGTCGGCAGAGATTTTCTTACCCTTCTGTAACTGGTGGTGTCTTCTTGTTGACCCGGGGCGGCCTGCTTGCTGATTTCTTCTGCATCCTCCGCTTCTTCGCGGCAGGCTCTGGAGCTATGGAGGTCCCGGTTTCCGAGGTACCAGTCTCGGCACGCTTGCGAGATCCGCTTTGTTTGCCCGCAGTGGCAGGGCGTGTACTCAGAGCAGGGCCGCCCGGGTTAGCTGTTTCCGAGGGTGGTGGGTTAGCAACAGCGATGGGACGAGCATCGATCACCTCTAACATCTCGCAGTCATCATCGTCAGACCAATCTCGGATTGAGACTCGGGCTCGAGGCTTACCCGAGGTAGGGGCGCCAGCAGCCGGGATTGGCAGTTGGTCTTCATCGTCCGGGTCATCTACCTCGGCGGTGGCCGGGGCAGGCAAATCCTTGCCCCACTTGGCAGAGGGGTCTGCTCCATCTTCCTTGGCTTGCCGAGCGAATCTCTGCAGGGCAGACACAGAAAGGCCGAGTTATTTTGTGAACCGAGTTCGGAGCCGACATAAGAGTTATCTCGGCAGAAGAAAATATGTCGGTATAAGTTGCAAGTTACTTACTTGCTCCGGAAGCCGGTTTCTGTCATGAGGTTCTAGACCCCATTCCCATTCCTCGGCCATTGTGGTCCGGGCAATTGCCTTGACACGTCTTCTGACCTCGGGTTTGGTCAGATCATGGGTGCTGATCCTAGTTGGATCATACTTGCCACTCATGTGGCAAATCTTGTGAACCCGGTTTTGGAGGGGGGAAACTCGGCGGCTGACAAAAGCCCGCAAGAGATCATCGCTTGTTAAGCCTGCCCCCACAAGCTCCTCAACGATCTTGTGGATTTCGTTGATCTCGCGGTTCGTGTCCTTTGGGTTGAAGCTCCAGTTGTGCTGCTCCGTGGGTGTAGCAAGAGCAAATGCCGGCAGGTTCAGAAGGTCGGTGTTGTCTGGGCTGTCCGGGCTCTTCACGTAGAAGAACGTGCGCTGCCACTTCCGGCATGACTCCAAGCCTTGAATCCGGGGAAAGACAGAACCTCTCCGAGGTATAATGGTAGCGGCTCCGCACGGGGTCATCTCCTTGGGGAAGTTCTTGTTGTCCTTGTCCGGGATACTCTGCTTGCGGAGTTGGAAGTACTTGGCCCAGAGTTCAACGGTGGGCCAGAGTCCGAGGTAGCCCTCGGAGAAAGCAACGCATGCCGAGAGTGTTGTGATGGCATTGGCTGGGAGATGGTGAGGTTGAAGACGAAACTTGTCGAGAAAAGCTCGGTAGAATGAGCTCGCCGGAAGTCCGAAGCCGCGCTCGAAATGCGCGACAAAGACTACCCGCTCCCCCTTTTGAAGATCCGGTTTGGCCTCTGTGCCGGGAATCCGGCATATCACTTCTGCCGGGATTCGTTTTGTCCGGACGAGCCAATCTATCTCAGATTGGCGGACGTCCGAGCCTTCCCATCCGGCGCGCTCGCTTTCATCAGCAGCAGTGTCGGCAGGTTCCGGGTTTTGGCTGGTCGACATCTCGGAAGAGTTCTGCACAGAGACACAAGTTGAACCGAGATAAGTATCTCGGAATAGTTGAGCAACAGGAGGAAAAATTCCTAAGTGGCGGGAAACACATTTCTGCGGCTAAGTGTTTGATGGAAAGATCTACGGGAAAAAATAAATAGAAGATAAAGGCAAGAACATATGAGTTGAAACTTATGAAGATCCGCGGAGAAAATATTGCAAGGATAATAAGAAGCAAAAGAGAAGATCTAGAGGGGATCTAGGCCACTGAATGCAATA
This sequence comes from Poa pratensis, assembly GCA_947311845.1. Classification (NCBI taxonomy): domain Eukaryota; kingdom Viridiplantae; phylum Streptophyta; class Magnoliopsida; order Poales; family Poaceae; genus Poa; species Poa pratensis. Next base: position 65,008,561 of record CAMZMU010000045.1, on the reverse strand, counting down.
GCACATGCAGAGAGGAAGAGCAAGTTCATCAGGAATGATCTGCATTCATCGGAGAAGAGGAACGTGTTCATCGGAGAGGATGAACACGTTCATCGGCAGTGCTGCGGGGAAGAGCTTACCGGAGTTACGGCGGCGATGCAAGCTAGGCGAGGAAGTGCAGGGCTTGCCGGAGTTGAGCGGGTCCGGCGGTGGTGCGAGGAACTCCGGTCGACGAGGGCGCGCGGGGTCCGGCGTAGTGCGGCGATGGAGAGCACTGCGTTGCGGCGGTGATGGCGCAGGAGGAGAGGAAGAGGATGGAGAAGGGTGAAGAAGAAGAAGTGGGAGGCCCCGCTCCCCTATTTATGGGCGCGGGGCGTGTGCGGTTAGCGATTTCACCGCGCACGTTCCCCGTAACGCCTGCGCGGATTAACCGCGCACGATCTGTGCAGTTACGATATTTACGGCCGCACGATCCGCCGCATCGTGGGCCACAGTGTGGTAACTGCCCGCGGCGCGATCCTGTGCGGTTACTGGCGCGGGAATCGAGGAGGCACCCTCACGGTCAAAAGCACTCAAGTGCCCACGCGACATGACATCGCGTGACGTGGGCGGCGTGCGTGCAGTGATATGCCTGTCCGTGCGCTGGAACCGAGGTAACACGCAGAGTTTCTCTGCCACGTGCCGTGGAGAAATCTTCGGAGAGATCGTGGGAATCTTTTTGTGTCGGAGAGACCGACACAAGGGCAGATCTCGGAGGTTGCAGGAAGCTTGGTCCTTGAAGTTTGAGATAAACCGACATGGGAATGTCGGATGTGCGACCAGAGTAGCAGAGTTGTTTTATGTCGGAGAAACCGACATAGGGATGGATGTTGGAAGAGGTTGGAGTTTGGAGGCTTGTTGGTCTGATCTTATCCGACATGGTTGTGTCGGAGACTTTGTTCAAAGTTGGTCGGGTTTTGTAAACCTGGTGTGGCCCTTCATCCGAGGCTGCAGGACCGCACCAGCTTCGGGGACTAATGTCGGGGGGCTACCCCGGGTAGGGTCATGGAGTGGTATAAGCTATGTCCAATAGTGGTCCGAGGTACAGTGAAAACCGACATACCAGGGCCCAGAGGAGGCTGGATTACGGTGTCGGTACAAACCGACATTGGTAAACCGAGATGTCCAGTGGCAGAAGGAACCGAGGCATCGTGCTGGTGCAAACCGGCATATGCTGACCGACATATACCAACCGAGGTATGTTACTCGACATACCAATGTCGGTATCCTGGTGTCTACTCTTGTGTGCAGGGGAAGCTCGAGGAAGAAGAATCCGGCATGTCCATGCCGGGTTAAAGCCACGAGGTGCCTTGTGTCGGACGGAGGTCAAGGCTCCTGTCATATCCCGTCTGACACGGAAGCGCCTGACACGGGAACGTGCAGGGGGAGCGAGATGGCAGGCCATCATTCCACCGTTGACTCCGGGTTACCCGGGGACATACTACGAGGCAGAGATATGGGCAGGACATGTCTTGTCTCTGGCAGAGGGTACATCCTCTACGTGTGCTATAGCGCTGCAGGGAATGGGCTTGTCACGTCTTGTCTCTGACAGAAGTGACATGGTGACGTTTCTTGGGCGTGGCTACAGTATGCCGGCCGGGATACGTCGGTAACTCGGTTCAGCCTATATATAGGACCTCACCCCCTCCTGCGTGAGGGACGACACGACACGACACGACACCAGGGCAAGGTTTAGAGAGAAGGAGGAAGAAGACCAGAGACAACTCGGCACTGCCCTGAGAGACACCTCTCCCCCATAGTTTCACCTCATATCTTGTGTTCATCGCCATTGTTGAGAGATACAGCTCAAGGAGCAACCTTGTATTCGTGATATCGAGATATACAGAGAGAGACAGGCAGGAGTAGGGGTTTTACCTCCTCACGAGGGCCCCGAACCTGGGTAGATCTTGGTGTGCTGGTGTTCTTGTGCGTTTGAGCTCTTCTGTGTGTGCTTCTTAGCGCGCTAGCCCTCTCCCGGTTCCACCAGCGTCCATCGGCCCCACACTTAAGCCATCCTATGGCATCTGCCGTGATACCACCACGTCAGTTGTTTAACTTTATCATCTCCAGCACCAGTGGTAATTCCTATGAGTTAAGCAATCACACTTCATACAAATTAATCAATATAGTGGTAATACGAAAAATACGCAAGAACAGCAGCTATAATAAGAACATAACGTATAGATAAAAAAAGATGGTACAGTCTGTGTCATCACATTTATAACCAGAATGAAGATTTCATGGCTGCTGCTACCTTAAGATTCAATAACCTCAAAGGGACAAACAATTTCAACCTAGGTTGTATGTTTGTATGTATGTTTGTAAACATACGTAAACTTATCTTGTTCATGGTTGTTCATAAGTAACTAGAAATCACATGAAAGCTATTTCTTAGAAGTTTCCAACCGCGTCATTGCTTTAGCAGTACTAATTGTCCTTTGCTTACTGTGACAGCTTCCTACCTAATTGACTCGATTTCAAGCCATGTTCTTCAAATCAAACAATTCACATGAAAGCAAACTCTATGCGTCATGGTTTCAGAAACATTAATTGTCCCTTTCTTCACCGTAACATGCATGTACCTTAATTAGCACAATCTCAAGCCATGCTCGCAAAACCAAACAATTCACATTAGCTGACCATGGCAAAACATACGGTGGAAGCAACAGCAGAAAGGGCAGGGGACACGCAACAAACACAGTATGCACATACCGAGATCTTATCGGTGAGGTGGGCGAGGTCGGCGAGCAAGGACTCGGAGTCGCTGCTGCCGCGCGAGTCCCGCTGCCGTCCTCGAGGAAGTAGCTGACGAGCATGGCCAGGTCCATGTCGCTCTCGTGGCTGCTCTCCCATGGCCCCCCATCTCCGCGGTTGCACCTCATCCACCGCGCGTCCGCAGCCAGAGCTCCCCCACCAGGGACCCGCACCGCCCGCGGCCACCCTCGCAGGGGGCGGTGCCCTCCGACGTGCCGCCACTGCCCCCGGCGGCGAGACGCCGAACTCCTTGGCCACCAGCATCATCCTGGCCGCAGCTGCGGTGGGAGCCCCCGTCTGGATTCAATTCAACCGGCGACAGAACAGAGCGTAAATTCGAGAAAAAAATGTAGGAATAGCCGAGAGGGGAATTTGGGGATGTCAATTGCCACATGCACCTTACGGAGTGAGCACGTTGTACGGCGGCGGGAGAACCCTGGCAGCACATGCCCATGTCCGATCCTGCGCGACCCGCGTCCTTGCACTCCAGGACGCCCAGCCCCCGATCTCGCCGAGCTTCCCTCTCGCCCAGCTACGGGGATGCAGGGTTGGGGCGACGAAGGCGCGGGGGCCTGCCGGCGGGGGGTTAGCCGTGGTGGTGTAGGGGCTTCCGGCGGCGGGGTAGCCGTTGTGGCGCGGGGGCGCGGGGACTTCCGGTGGCGTGGAAACGCGGGGAGGCGTGGGGGCTTCCGGCGGCGCGAGGCTGCCGGCGGAGGGGCGGCGGCGGCAAACCCTAGCGCAGCCGCTCGCCTCTCTTCTCTCCTTGCGGTACTGGCCAAAATTAGAGGGGAGAGGTGGAAGGATCTTTCTGTGTTAGTTATTATTTTTCAACGAGCTATTAACAAATGAACGAGCATTGGACTCGGACACTCGGTCCGTCGGTCGGCATCGCAATACGGCACTTTCCTAACTGCCACTACTGATGCAGATATTAACAACACTTTCTAATTACAGCTAATGATGCAGATATTAATGGAAATCATTTGAGATATTTGGAAAATCTCGCTAATGATAACTATTTGAGGCATTTTTTAGAAGTACCTCAATTGTTGGGTTTTTTAGGCACTAATCAAAAGTGCCTCAAATTGTTGCTTTTGGAGTCATTATAAAGTGCTACAAAACTTAACCATTTGAGGTATTTTTTAGCAGTGCCTCAATTGACAGTGTTTTGAGGCATTACACAAATGTGCCTCAAATTATTATTTTTGGAGGCATCTAAAAGTGCCTCCAAAACTTAACCATTTGAGGCACTATCTAAAAAACCCTCAAATGCTCATGTTTTTTAGGCACTACCTAAAATAATGCCTTCTAAAGTAACAAACCGAGGCATATTTGAAAAGTGCCTCTAACAAAGTGTCTTTGATTCAAGTACGTGACATAGTGCCCTCTCGATCCTTGCCGTCTTGTCTGAACTAGGTAGGAAGCGCGGCTTGCGCGCGAGACAAATCTAACATTAGCACGAGATAATTCAAGTGACACAAAAAACATTTGGAGAAAAGGTGCAAGATCAGTGGCAAATGAGATTCATAATCAGAAATCCGTGCCTGACCAGGCCCGTGTATACATTTAGAGAAAAGGTCCCAAGAGTGGACGCCGCCGTGGACTTGTATACATTTATATAATATGAGTATGAGTAGTACCGTATTTCCTTTCATTTCTTATGCGTCAGATATTCAGAGGCACTCTACAAAAGTGCCACTAAAAATAGCATTTTCAGAGGCAATTTGAAAAAAATGCCACTAAAAATGGCATTTTTATTGGCACTTTGACTAAAATGCCACTAAAAATGCCATTTACAGAGGCAATTTGAAAAAATGCCACAAAATATGACATTTACAGAGGCACTTTGACTAAAATGCCACTAAAAATGATTTTTAGGGGCATTTCAAAACAGTGCCGCAAGCAAAATGACTCTAATAATAGGTTCTCTTATAGTGGAATTTCTGTCGCCATTGAGACGGAGCATAGCAAGTGTCTGCAGTGAAACTTCTGCTATTAGGATGTGAATATATCATCAGTGACAAAATCTAACGTGAACATCGCTGCGCCACCTTCTAGAAGGGCTAGGCAACAGAAACGGAATTTTTGTGCGTGGAAATTATCGCACACGTACTGCAAGCTGCTGCTGCGGTCCGCGCTTCGCTTTGCTTCTGTCCCGCTCTTCTCTGGCACCCACGATGATCCATGATTAGATAAAACAGCAGTGGTCGTCCCCGGCTCCCCGCTCTTTTGCTGAAAGCTCCTGCGAAAAGGTCATCACCGAGTTGCCAGTACAAGCCAAGTTGCTGGTTTTGCTTGCGTAACCCGCGATTTTTATGGGCAGGCACCTGGTCGCAAGAACGCGCATCGTGTCGGACACTTTCCCTGCACAGCGCTTTGTCATGGACAGATCAAAGAGACAACACTTCATGGTTGCGACATGGAAATCATGAAGGATTTCGTGCGGCGGCCGGCGGGGAGGCAGGGCGAGATCAATGTAGCACGGCACCGTTGGCGTGTAGGTGTAGCTTGTGGGTGACGAGTAGACAGCACGCTGTTGGTGCTGGTGCAGTGCGGCCGCGCGCGCACGTACAAGATTCTTGACTGGGAAACTAATGTAATGTTTGGGTGCGGTTAGGGCATGTACAATGGTAGAGAAGACGCGCCTTCTCTTAGCCATCCACATAATTTAGAGAAGGAAAAATTATAAGTTGTACAATGCATTATCTCTTACTGTCATCCCTAACAATTAATGTGAATTAATTATATTTTAGTACTTAGGAAATTGTATTTCTAAGGGAAGACAAATGGTACAATGGTGAAATTAGCCTTCCCTTATTCGTAAGAGATCATCTCTTCGCTTAGGGAAGGCAGCCTCCCCTTTCTTCATTCTCTCTCCGCCAACTAGACAAATATCCTACGTGTCAACGCTAAGAGAAGGCTGACGTCATCCCATTGTACATGCCCTTACGGCTGGTCTAATCTGCATGATTTGGGTGGCCAACATCGATCTCACTATGTTATTTGGAAGGACTTTTTTTTTTGCTTTTCGGATTTTTGTAAGTTTACTAAGTGGAGGTGGGGTTTGGGTCCTCGACATCCTTTGGGCTTCATCAATGGTTTGAAAACAGCAATTTGCCGTCACATTTCCCTACGTTTTTTTTCCTCAGTGCGTTAGGCTTAACTGTTCAATTCAGTTCATTTTCTTTTCTTTTGAGTTCTTTTCTCCTCCCTGGAAACCTTATCTCTCTAATTATGTGGCCACTAATGAGTGGCGTTCTTTGTTAGCTACGACAACGTTGCAACCCCATTGTTCGGACGTTCGTGTTTCTAGGCTTGGCGGAAAAACCTAACCAGTATGTCAGCATATTTGGGTACGTTTGAACTTTTACATGATGTTTTGAATAGTTGCCATTCCAATGTGGAAAAAACTACTCGATGAATCGGGACAGAACCAGAAGTAGAATACAAGGGGGGCCAATAGCATATTAGATAAGTCGGAGGGGGCCATATTTCTAAATTTAGGGTCAAATACATAAATTAAGTAGGGAATTTTAACAAAAAAAATTCCACCATGGGGGGGGGGGGGGGGGGGGGAGCCATGGCTCCAGGGCGCCCCTCGTTCCGTCCCTGCTCTGACTAACCGACCACAGACGACAGTTCAAAAATTACCATCGCTTTCAGAGGGCCATATCCATCTCGGAGGCCTGCTCGTTATGTCCAATGGATGAAACAACTGAACATATGCTCATTCGGTGCCACACTATTCAACTTCTCTTGTAGGCTATTCCCTCAGTCAAGTCCGATGTTTCTTCATGTATCAAGGTTAAGAAACCTTTGTGGTGATTCACTAACTGGCAAGGTTCGACTTTGGTGAGTATTTGCGCCTTTGTAACTTGCGGAAACGAAGAAATGCCACGGTTTTCATCTAGGGGGTTTGAAGATGTGCAGAGGACCTCTTCCTATGGACACACATATGTGCTAATCCTTCTAACAAAGAAATTTTATATGATTTGGTTGTCATGTTCTCTCATTTAGTCTCCCCTGATAGTTTTTCTCCTTTTCTTTTAGTTTTTTGTACTCAAACCGCAATTGGCTGTTGGGGTTTCTTAAGTAACTTCTCTATTGTATTTGGTTGGAGAAAATGAGTTCAGACCAACGTTAAGGCAGTCATTGATTTACAAACAGTATTCAACTTGGACTGAAAAAAAAATAGGAAGTTATAGTTGTTCCAAAAGAGAGTAGTTTACGTACGTCGATGATTACTATAAGATGTGCTATTACAAAATACCAACATGCAGAGGTTTGCCGAGTGTTGATCCTATACTCTAGGAGTTTTTATAGTCACATTTACATACACTAGAACCACTACCAAGATATTTATTAGACTATACACTACATCCAATCGTGAAGGATATCTGAATACACTGACACACATACAATCATATAAATATGTATTAATACACTCCATTATTTATGCAACAATAAAAACTAATTGAAGGTTCATTTACACAACATATATAGAACTTAAATTTCACATAAACAATTTCTGTATAGATATAATTTACAAATGTATGTCAGTGTACACTGTAACTTATGTTCGGAAACATGGTTGTGCAGTTAATTATGCCATCAAAGTAACAAAAAATGTACTTGTTAAGATTATATTATGATAATTTTTAAACAAAGTATACAATTTTAGTATAAAATAATTTAAAGACATCAAATAAATTATACCAACTTGTGAATGGTTTGTCAAATGTAGCATACTCTAGAAGTTTCAATAGTTATACTTACTCACACTAGAACACTATTAAGATTTTTTTACTATACACTTTATGTCCATATAGTTTTAATGGGTAAAATAAATACACGAACACACATAAAATCACATAATATGGGCATACACTATATTTAGCAACGATGATAATTAGGTTAGGGAGAACATTTACTACACCATACAATTTAAATTCTGCATAAGCAAACTTTGCAGTGATAATCATTACAGATGTACAACAAGCAGTACGTTGTAATTAACTAATGTTCTGAAACATTCTTATGTGCTTAATTATGACATCAAAGTAATAAAAAATGTAGTCCTTAATAAATAAGTTTAAAAGAAGTATAAATTTTTAGTATAAAATAAATTTATTTCAATTTCATTGAGTCTGAAGTTTTGTTTGGACCGGCCTTGCCTTCGTCGTGGGGCTGGCGGACACCTCTGGTCCATCGCCGAGGTGGTTTCCCCACCGTTCATTGCGGTGGTGAGGGACACCTCCTCGTCTGGCTCCGGGGTGCTCTTACCGCTGCAGAATACGCTAGCGATGTGGTAAACTACCGCATTTGTAATATGACTAGCTAAGTGTGCACACAATTGTTCCGGATACCTTAGGGGCATACCTAGGTGCTTCAGTAGGGAAAAAACTATAATATGGTATAAACAATCAATTAAACTTATATTGTCATGTTTTTCTCTCTACTTTATTTCTCCAAACTGTGTGCATCTTTATTGCCACACTTCTCAAGAAAATGGCATCCTTTTTTCCATCTCAATTTGTCCAACTGAGCTGTCACGCTCCCATAAGGTCTTATGTTGGCTTTCAATATAACCGTGTCAGTCTTTAGCTCAAGCGTCGGACACTTGCATCATTCCACCTTCACAAGCAACCTTCTGCTGCAAATTGTCGTCGACCATCCAATCATGGGTGTCCATATTCAAGGGAATTCAGCTACCATCCAATCGTGGGTGTCCAGATTCAAAATGACTTCTCTCTTGGTTCATTGGACCAAAAAGGATAGACATGGATTTTATTAACTCTCTTGTAGCTGCTCTGCAATAAGTTCCTCACTAGCACCCCTAACACTCCATGTAATTATCCGTTGGCCTTTGGTTGGGTGTTCTAATATAGAGCCAGTAGGAGCCTTTCCTATGTCATAAAAGTTTCAAAAAAAATTTGTCATCGACGCACCTAGTTGAGGAATCAGACAGGGAAACTAAAGTCCTTATGGCAGTGCCCTCCACCCCATGGTCATTACATCCTTGATGCGGTTGCAGTTTGGTACTGAATTAACGGGAATCATGTCTTTGTAAACTCATGTGGCAAGTGAATTTGAACTGCTCAACTCCTCTCTTCCCTATGTAATCTCTTTTTTCTTCTCCAAGAACACACACATAAGCCAAAGAAGAAAGGAACCTAGGGCGTGTTTCGTACTAGGTCATTAGGCTTCGCTCACCTCAGCTAGTCAACCTCCACGATTTCTCTCCCTTGCCGACGCCAGGGGTCATCGTAGAGCGAAGCTGTGCTTGACGACTACGGCTACTTTCTCCAGCGGCGGTGTGTGGGGTTACATGCTGCGACATGGCGCTTTGTGTCCTCGACGTTGCCGGTGGCTCGACAATGTCGACATTGAACAGCGGGATCATGCGCTCTCGGCTAGGACGTTGTGGCCGTTGCAGCCACTTGGTCTGGGTTCGTTTGCAAGTCGATCGGTTTGGGTGGGCCTATGAGCGCTGGTTGTAGTGGCTGGCAGCACGTGCGTGGGCAGTTGCTCTCTGTCGCTATTGCCACTGTGGCTTAGTGAAAACTGTCTTCTGGACTTCCTGACTACGGTCTGCCTTTGAATGCATATAAGGTAGAGAAGCCTCTACTCTACCTTCTCATTCAAAAAAAAAGTGAGATAGGCACTACAGGAATGCTCCTCTGTGCCGACGGCCAAACCTATGCCGACGGCTTTTTATCGGGGCCGTCGGCATAGGCTCCGACGAGGCCAGCCCGTCGCCTGGCCGTCGGCATAGGAAGGCGTCGGCATAGATCAGACATAGGGCTGTGCCGACGGCATATGTTCACTGGGCTATGCCGACGGCAAAGCCGTCGGCACAGCTATGTGCCGTCGGCACAGCTATGTTTTTTCCCCTATTTTTCATCTAATATGGAAAAATTCATATCTTTAAATCCGTAAATCGAAATTTAACAAATAAAATGTCCAAATCGATTAGAAAAATGAGAGGAATCCAAATATGACATCCATATCATCTTTTTCATCATGTTTATGACTTTTTGCAACATATTTTTGGTACTTGCTTAATAAAAAGTTATTTTGGCACTTAAAAAATAGAAAATGATATTTATAATAATATTTCAAAAATTGTTTTTGGCAACAATGTTTGCCATACAAAGACACACCTATGTGTCAATATATGGACACTTTATCACAAACTATGGCACAGGTTCCATTTTGACCATTTTTTCAAAAAAATTAAAGAAAGTGAAAAATACTCAAAAAGTAAAATCCTTTTTTTTTGACAGGAAAACAGTAGGGAAAGCCCCTACTGCGATTTTATATTTTATAAAAAATGGGACATTTACATGCGGGGGTGTGGTTTTCCTTTGGATGGACTCCTTTTTTGTGTACTAGTTACTAGGAACAATGATAAACCTGAGTTTTGACAAAGTTTTCAGAAAACTTCTTCACAAAATGGTCAATCATCTATAGACATGTATAGTTTCGAGTCAAATGACCTAGATTTGATCATCCCCATGCCATAGTTTGTGATAATGTGCCCATATTTGAGACATATGTGTGTCTTGTTATGACAAACAATGTTGCAAAAATGAGTTTTTTTCAAATTATGTTTATAATTATCATTTTTTATTTTTTATTGTCAAAATGGCATTTTTTGTGAAGCAAGTACAACAAATATGGTGCAAAATGGCCCCATCCAATTATCACACAAGGTAGGCCATATTTTATCGATAATCCAGCAATATTAGGAATTTCTCGGTTTTCTACCTCATTTCGCCTATTTAAATGACTTTATGCCTATTTTCCGAAAGTAATTCAATTTTGAACTACAAGTGTGTGATAGTTTGCTCTGAAATTTTACAAAAATCATTTTAAGATACACCAGTAGTGGTTATACTTATATCACAGAACCATCGATAGTTTTGAAAAATACTACCCCTTTGGATGAACAGGCACGCCGGCCATTTTGACCGTTTTTCAACAAAAAAAAAGAAAGTGAAAAAAATACTCAAAAAATTAAATCCTTTACAATGGACTCCATTATGTGTACTAGTTACTAGGAACAATGATAAACCTGAGTTTTGACAAAGTTTCCAAAAAACTTCTTCACAAAAAATTCAATCATCTATAGACATGTATAAGTTTCGAGTCAAATGACCTAGATATGATCATCCCGTGCTATAGTTTGTGATAATGTGCCCATATTTTGCACATAGGTGTGTCTTGGTATGGCAAACATTGTTGCCAAAAATAATTTATACAATATTTTTATAAATATCATTTTTGTTTCATTTTTAAGTGTCAAAAATGACTTTTTTTTAATTAAGCAAGTACCAAAAATATGTTGCAAAAGTCATATATATGATGAAAAAATATGATATGGATGTTATATTTGGATTCCTCTCATTTTTCTAATCGATTTAGACATTTTATTTGTTAAATTTTGATTTACGGATTTAAAGATATGAAATATTCAATATTAATGTAAAAAGGAGAAAATAAAGTAAAATAAATTTATTGTTATTTATTCAGAAAATATTATTACATAATCATTGTTACCTATTCAAATAAATTTTCAAAATTTAAACAATAAAAAGTGTAACATCATGACCCATGGGTTAATACGGTTGATAGGATACTAATATCAGTAAATTGTAACATCTCATTTGGAAGCTAATTTGGAAGGAACTCAAAAGTTAAGCGTGCTTGGGCTGGAGCAATTTGAAGATGGGTGACCGAACGGGAAGTTTGACTAAGGTAAGTACTTTGACCTGAGATTAAATTTTGTGGCTAAGTGAGAAATTCGAAATTTGAAAAAAAAAAGTTGGAAAATTCAGAGTAAAATTGAAAAAAAAAATTAATTTTTTTTAAAAAAATTTGGAACAATTAATTTTGGAAAACAAAATGCCGACGGCCTCTATGCCGACGGCAAAGTCGTTGGCAGAGCCTATGCCGACGGCTTGAGCTATGCCGACGACTTTTTAGGCTATGCCTACGGGCACCTACGCCGACGGGGCCGACGGCCGACATTCTGGGCTATGCTTACGGCAAAAAGCCGTCGGCACTGCTCTTCGTTCCTGTAGTGAGGGTTTGTTGGTGTGTGCGGTGGCATGTGGTATGTTAATAGTGAGAAGTGTGACATGGCCACGGGTTCGGCTTTGATGGTACATATCTCGCGTTGTTTTTTGATAATGTATTGAATAATTGTGCCTTTTTGCCGAATCTGAATAGTTAGGATTTTTTTACAAAGTCCGAGCCGCCGCACAAAATTTATCGTGTATGGAAATAGTGGAAATATGTACTCTTGTAAACCCAATACTAGGGTATTTTACAAGATCCCTAGGAAAACATTCTAAGAGTCTTCCCGTTCTCAACATCACTTCATATTGTTCTGTTAGGTCTGCACTATGCTAAGTAGAGTGGATATTTTGTGATTATGTTTGAGTTAGTACTACTATGCTTGCTATGATCTGGAATGTGGTGAGCAAACAAAGCATGGCTTGTAAAAGTACTTTCTTTCTGTGTTTGTTTGACATATTCATTGACAAACCTGATGGACGCAACTTGTGTTCTATGTCGTGTGTAGTACAAATAGGTTGGACACGGTGTTTCGAGTCACAGGTGCGGATGCATCCGTTATGTAAAACATTTTTAACTTTTCCAAAATATTAAAAAAAAATCAAGTAAAATTTCGGATACACATCATGACATTTTATGTCAGCATAAAATGTTTCGTGAAGAAAAGACATTTTTTATGATCTGTGCAAAAAAGACAAAAAACAATCGCGTACAAAGTCATTTTTGCACAGCCCACAAAAATTGTCTTTTCTTTGTGAAACCTTTTGTGCTATCATAGAATGTCATCTAGTATATCCAATTTTTTTTGACATTTTCAAAAATGATTTTTGATCAGTGGGTTGATACGTCTCAAACGTATCTATAATTTTTGATGTTCCATGCTTGTTTTATACCAATTACTACATGTTTTGCATCTACTTTATATCACTTTTATACATTTTTTGGGACTAACCTATTAACAAGATGCCGAAGTGCTAGTTCCTGTTTTCTGCAGTTTTTGTATTCCAGAAAAGCTAGTCTGGAAATATTCTCGGAATTGGACGAAACTTCACGGGGATGCTATTTTATCAGAACACACCTGACGGACCAAAGGAGCAGCAGAGGAGAGCCACCAGGGCCCACACGCACCTAGGGCGCGGGGCCCCCCTCTGGCGCGCCCTAGGGTGGTGTGGGCCCCTCGGGGGTCGTCAGCCGCCGCCCTTTCGCCTACTTATTCCCCCCGACGCGAAAACCCTAAGTGCCTGAGCAAATATCCACGAAAAGATCCAGAGATGCCGCCGCCGTCAACCCTAGCTCGGGAGGGTTCAGAACCTCTTCCCGGCACCCTGCCGGAGAGGGGAATCGTCACCGGAGGCTTCTACATCGCCATGCCTGCCTCCGGAGAGATGCGTGAGTAGTTCATCCTTGGACTGCGGGTCCATAGCAGTAGCTAGATGGTTTTCTCTCCAATTTGTGCCATCATGTTTAGATCTTGTGAGCTGCCCTATGGTGGCTCTAAGTTGACGAGGGAATATCTCCCCGGCAACAGTGCCAGAAACAATGCTTGTACGTCACACGTCAGTTGGGAACCCCAAGAGGAAGGTATGATGAGTGCAGCAGCAAGTTTTCCCTCAGTATGAAACCAAGGTTTAATCGAACCAGTAGGAAAACGAGGTTGCTTCGAAGGTGTTGGTGAAGGAGTGTAGTGCGGCGCAACACCAGGGATTCCGGTGCCAACGTGGAACCTGCACAACACAATCAAATTACTTTGCCCCAACTTAACAGTGAGGTTGTCAATCTCACCGGCTTGCTGAAAACAAAGGGTTAAACGTATCGAATGGAAATGATGTTTGTTTGCATAAAACAGTAGAGAACAATGATTGCAGTAGATTGTATTTCAGATGTAAAAGAATGGACCGGGGTCCACAGTTCACTAGTGGTGTCTCTCCAATAAGATAACTAACATGCTGGGTAAACAAATTACAGCTGGGCAATTGACAATTGATAAGTGCATATAACATGCATGTGTGAGCTGTGGTGTCTACTATGAGATTCATTTGGGCATTACGACAAAGTACATAGACCGCTATCCAGCATGCATCTATGCCTAAATAGTCCACTTTCCGGTTAACATCCGTACCCCTTCCAGTATTAAGTTGCAAGCAACAGACAATTGCATTAAGTAATGTGCGTAATGTAAACAATACATTCATCCTTGAATAAAGCATTGCTGTTTTACCCCTAGTGGCAACAACACATCTACAACCTTAGAACTTGCTGTCACTATCCCAGGTTAAATAGAGGTTGAACCCAACTATCATGCATAAATACCCCCTCTTGGAGTCACAAGTATTCACTTGGCCAAGGCTTCAACAAGTAACGGAGAGCATGCAAGATCACAAATGACATAGACATGATAATATAATATTCAGCTCCACATAGGTATCAATATAAGTCAGATCCCAGCAAACACAACATGTAGCATTACAATAAGATGATCTTGATCATGATAGGCAGCTCACAAGATCTAAACATGATGGCACAAGTGGAGAAGACAACCATCTAGCTACTGCTATGGACCCATAGTCCAAGGATGAACTACTCACGCATCACTCCGGAGGCGGGCATGGCGATGTAGAGCCCTCCGGTGATGATTCCCCTCTCCGGCAGGGTGCCGGGAAGAGCTTCAGAAACCCCCCGAGTTAGGGTTGACGACGGCGGCGGCAGCGAATATGTTCTGGATGAAAGGCTCGGTGTTTTAGGGTTTTCACGTCTCGGGGAATAAATAGGCGAAGGGGCGATGTCGGCGGACCCCCGAGGGGCCCAAACCACAGGCGGCGCGGTGGGCCCACTGCCGCGCCGCCAGGTGGTTTGGCCACCTCGTGGCTCTCTTCGTCTCTCCTTCGGACTCCGTGTACGTGCTGGAAAAATAGGGACTTGGCCTTTTGTTTCGTGCAATTCCGAGAATATTTCCAGAAGTAACTTTCTGAAACCAAAAACAGCAGAAAACAGGGAACTGGCACTGTGGCATCTTGTTAATAGGTTAGTCCCAGAAAATGCATAAAAGTGTATATAAAACATGTAGCAAATGGTATAATATAAGCATGGAACAGCAGAAATTATGGATACGTTGGAGACGTATCAAGCATCCCCAAGCTTAGTTCTACTCGTCCTCGAGTAGGTAAAACGATAACAACAAATAATTTCTGAGGAGACATGCTTTCACACAATCTTGATCAATATATTGCAAGGCTCATGTCATGAATGAAGTGACTCAAAGCAATGATCTATAGTTTGCTAACAAATAGATAAAGAGTAAACAATGAATCATATAAGCAAAAACTTTTCATGAATAGTACTTTCAAGACAAGCATCAAAAAGTTTTGCATAAGAGGTAACTCATAAAGCAATAGATTCAAAGTAAAAGGCATTGAAGCAACACAAAGGATGATTAAGTTTCAGCATTTGCTTTCAACTTGTAACATGTATATCTCATGGATAGTTGTCAACATAAAGCAATATAACAAGTGCAATAAGTAAACATGTAAGAATCAATGCACACAAAGTTGACACAAGTGTTTGCTTCTAAGATAGAAAGGAGTAGGTAAACTGACTCAACATAAAGTAAAAGATAGGCCCTTCGCAGAGGGAAGCAGGGATTAAATCATGTGCTAGAGCTTTTTAAGTTTTCGAAAGCATATAGAGAGCACAAAATAAGTATTTGAGAGGTGTTTGTTGTTGTCAACGAATGGTAGTGGGCACTCTAACCCCCTTGTCAACCAGACTTTCAAGAGCGGCTCCCATGAAGGACGTTATCTCTACCAGCAAGGTAGATCATCCCTCTTCTCTTTTGTTTACACATGTATTTTAGTTTCTTTATAGATGACACTCCTCCCAACCTTTTGCTTACACAAGCCATGGCTAACCGAATCCTCGGGTGCCTTCCAACATTCACATACCATGGAGGAGTGTCTATTTGCAAATTAAGTTGCTTACTGATAAATCAGGGCAAAACATGTGAAGAGAATTATTAATGAAAGTTGTAATTAATTGGGGCTGGGCACCCCGTTGCCAGCTCTTTTTGCAAATTATTGGATAAGCGGATGTATATGCCACTAGTCCATTGGTGAAAGTCTGTCAGAAGTAAATGACAAGATTGAAAGATAAAACACCACATACTTCCTCATGAGCTATAAAACATTGACACAAATAAGGAGTAATAAAGTTTTGAATAGTTTAAAGGTAGCACATGAAATATTTACTTGGAATGGCAGGAAATACCACATAGTAGGTAGGTATGGTGGACACAAATGGCATGGGTTTTGGCTCAAGTTTTGGATGCACGAGAAGCATTCCCTCTCAGTACAGAGTTTAGGCTAGCAAGGTTGTTTGAAGCAAACACAAGTATAAACCGGTACAGCAAGAATCACATAAAAACATATTGCAAGTATTATAAGACTCTACACTGTCTTCCTTGTTGCTCAAACATTTTACCAGAAAATATCTAGACCTTAGAGAGAACAAATATGCATCCCAAGTCTCAACAAGCTCTACGGTAGTTCTCCACTACTAGGCTTTAACTACATGATGCAAGAGCTTAAACATGATCTACTTGAGAGCTCAAAACAATTGCAAAGCATCAAATCGAAACAAGACAATGATCTACAAGAATGCATATGTCTTTTCCAATACCAACTACTACATGTAGCATTTTCTTTCTTCCAAACAAACACCAATCAATTTATTTAAACATAAACTCTCCAAATGATAATATAATGCAGCAAGAGAGTATTTATAAACAAGTGCTAACAGCTCGAAGAGATGCATGAAAAACAGGAGCTAAAAGCACTGCAGTAGCTAGTTAAGAATACTCAACAAATATAAGTGAAGAACATGAGTATTCACATGAAAAAGCGGAGCGTGTCTCTCTCCCACACAAGGATTGCTAGGATCCGAATTTATTCAAACAAAAACAAAAATAAAAACACACAGACGCTCCAAGTAAAGCGCATAAGATGTGAAAGAATTAAAATATAGTTTCACTAGAGATGACCTGATAAGTTTGTTGATGAAGAAGGGGATGCCTTGGGCATCCCCAAGCTTAGACGCTTGAGTCTCTCTGAATATGGTTGGGATGAACCACGGGGGCATCCCCAAGCTTAGGCTTTTCACTCTTCTTGATCACATAATATCACCCTTCTCGCTTGATCCTTGAAAACTTCCTTCACACCAAACTCAAGACAGTTCTCATTAGAGGGTTAGTGCATAATCAAAAATTCTCATATTCTGTAATGATACAATCAATCCCAAAGCTTCTGGACATTAGCTACAGCCACCAATGCTTTGTGGAGCAAAGAAATCCACACAAACACAGTAAAAGAGCGAATGCAAAACAAAAGGCAGAATCTGTCAAAAACAGAACAGTCTGGAATGACGAATTTTTTCGAGGCACTTAAGTTGCTCAGATGGATCTGGCCTAAAATAATGAAAGTTGCGTACATATCTCAGGAATATGCGTGATTTTTCTCAGAATTTTTTGAATTTTCTACAGGGAGATAAGCTCAAATCCGTGACAGCTAAAAATCTGTCACTGCGCAGAAATCCAAATCTTGCATCAACTTTCAATATAGAACTTTACTTGGCACAACATTGCGATAAAATAAAGATACAAAGGAGTTGCTACAGAAGTAACAAAACTCCTTGACTCAAAGAAAACAAAAATAACAGCAAATAAAAACGATGGGTTGTCTCCCATAAGCGCTTTTCTTTAACGCCTTTCAGCTAGGCGCAGAAAGTGAAAATCAAGTGTTGTCAAGTGGCAAATCATTCAAATCATCAAAAGCTTCTTCCAACACACAGCTTGTAACAATGGGTATCTTAGATGTTCCTGGAGGTGTTTCATTACCTTTAACCGTACTAAAAGTTTTATCAATTTTAAGCTCATAATGAGTCTTTGGTTTTGGCACTTTAGGAACATACATAAACTTTTGCTCTCTACCCACATAAACTTTCTCCTTTTTAGACTTAAGAGAAGTAAAGGTTGAACTTAAGGTTTCAATAGCTTCCTCTAACTCATCAATTCTATGATTTTGGGTGTCATGGATATTATTATCCTCAAGAACAGTGATTCTTTCATTGATGGTGGCTATTGATTCATTAGTCTTACCAATACAATCAAGAAAATTTGGAAAAAATTCTCCATAGAGTCTAACTTATTTATAACATCCTCCAAGGTGATCTCAATTTTAATATCTTTAGTGGGTGGTGTTCCTACCAAACTTTCAATAATATTACAGGCTTCTAAAGCAGGAGTACCCAAGAAATTTCCACCTGTAAGAGTGTCTAGAACATACCTATACCAACTAGAGATACCAACATAAAAGTTCCTAAGGAGGATAGTGGTAGAGTGTTTCTTAGTACATCTATGATGAGCATCACTAATTCTATACCAAGCATCTTTCAAATTTTCACCTCCTAGTTGCCTAAAAGAACGAACTTCAACTTCAGGAGCATTCATTTTGAAAAACAAAATCAAACGAATTAAACAAGTAACTAATTTTTTTGTGTTTTTGATAAAGAGAGCAAACAAGACTAAATAAAAATAAACTAAGCAAGACAAATAACAAAGTAAAGAGATTGGGTGTGAGAGACTCCCCTTGCAGAAGCAATTCGGTTTTCCCCGGCAACGGCGCCAGAAAACGTGTTGGTGGCTAAGTTGACGAGGGAATATCTCCCCGGCAACAGTGCCAGAAACAATGCTTGTACGTCACACGTCAGTTGGGAACCCCAAGAGGAAGGTATGATGAGTGCAGCAGCAAGTTTTCCCTCAGTATGAAACCAAGGTTTAATCGAACCAGTAGGAAAACGAGGTTGCTTCGAAGGTGTTGGTGAAGGAGTGTAGTGCGGCGCAACACCAGGGATTCCGGTGCCAACGTGGAACCTGCACAACACAATCAAATTACTTTGCCCCAACTTAACAGTGAGGTTGTCAATCTCACCGGCTTGCTGAAAACAAAGGGTTAAACGTATCGAATGGAAATGATGTTTGTTTGCATAAAACAGTAGAGAACAATGATTGCAGTAGATTGTATTTCAGATGTAAAAGAATGGACCGGGGTCCACAGTTCACTAGTGGTGTCTCTCCAATAAGATAACTAACATGCTGGGTAAACAAATTACAGCTGGGCAATTGACAATTGATAAGTGCATATAACATGCATGTGTGAGCTGTGGTGTCTACTATGAGATTCATTTGGGCATTACGACAAAGTACATAGACCGCTATCCAGCATGCATCTATGCCTAAATAGTCCACTTTCCGGTTAACATCCGTACCCCTTCCAGTATTAAGTTGCAAGCAACAGACAATTGCATTAAGTAATGTGCGTAATGTAAACAATACATTCATCCTTGAATAAAGCATTGCTGTTTTACCCCTAGTGGCAACAACACATCTACAACCTTAGAACTTGCTGTCACTATCCCAGGTTAAATAGAGGTTGAACCCAACTATCATGCATAAATACCCCCTCTTGGAGTCACAAGTATTCACTTGGCCAAGGCTTCAACAAGTAACGGAGAGCATGCAAGATCACAAATGACATAGACATGATAATATAATATTCAGCTCCACATAGGTATCAATATAAGTCAGATCCCAGCAAACACAACATGTAGCATTACAATAAGATGATCTTGATCATGATAGGCAGCTCACAAGATCTAAACATGATGGCACAAGTGGAGAAGACAACCATCTAGCTACTGCTATGGACCCATAGTCCAAGGATGAACTACTCACGCATCACTCCGGAGGCGGGCATGGCGATGTAGAGCCCTCCGGTGATGATTCCCCTCTCCGGCAGGGTGCCGGGAAGAGCTTCAGAAACCCCCCGAGTTAGGGTTGACGACGGCGGCGGCAGCGAATATGTTCTGGATGAAAGGCTCGGTGTTTTAGGGTTTTCACGTCTCGGGGAATAAATAGGCGAAGGGGCGATGTCGGCGGACCCCCGAGGGGCCCAAACCACAGGCGGCGCGGTGGGCCCACTGCCGCGCCGCCAGGTGGTTTGGCCACCTCGTGGCTCTCCTTCGTCTCTCCTTCGGACTCCGTGTACGTGCTGGAAAAATAGGGACTTGGCCTTTTGTTTCGTGCAATTCCGAGAATATTTCCAGAAGTAACTTTCTGAAACCAAAAACAGCAGAAAACAGGGAACTGGCACTGTGGCATCTTGTTAATAGGTTAGTCCCAGAAAATGCATAAAAGTGTATATATAAAACATGTAGCAAATGGTATAATATAAGCATGGAACAGCAGAAATTATGGATACGTTGAAGAGACAACGCTAGTGAACTGTGGACCCCGGTCCATTCTTTTACACTGATTAAACAACCACAAACTGCAAACTGTTCCTTTTTCATTCTCTGCAATTTAATACTCATTTTCCACACCATACGTTTTAATCCTTTGTTTTCAGCAAGCCAGTGAGATTGATAACCTCACTGTTTCGTTGGGGCAAAGTAGTTTGATTGTGTTGTGTGCAGATTCCACGGGTGCATCGTATTGCGCCGTGACCAAACCTTCTGAAGAGTTGCTGCTCCTACTGGTTCGATAACCTTGGTTTCTTTCTGAGGGAAAACTTGCTGCTGAACTACATCATACCTTCCTCTTGGGGTCTCCCAACGAAGCGTGTGTTTCACGCCATCAAGCTCTTTTTCTGGCGCCGTTGCCGGGGAGACAGCAGTCTTCTGCAAGGGGAGTTTCACGCTTCCAATCTCTTTACTTTGTTTTTGTCTTGCTTAGTTTATTTTATTTTATCTTGTTTGCTTTCAATTATCAAAAACACAAAAAAATTAGTTACTTGCATTTAGTTTTTTTGGTTATGTTTCTGTTAGTTATTATGTCTAGCTCTTTACTTGCTATCAATGGTTACTTTCCTTGAAACTAGTCCTATGGCTGAAAACAACATGAGAGAGCTTTATGAAATTTATCTTGAGTTGGGACATGAAGTGTTTGAAGAGAAAATTAAAAAGCCTATGGAACTTTATTTGCATAACAATCATGATGTAGCAATGTTATTAGCATACATTCTTTGAACACCATTATTGCTAATGCCATGGAAAGCTCTAAGCTTGGGGAAGCTGGTTTTGATAAAAATGTTATTTTTAGTCCCCTAGCTTTGAGGAGGAAGAATGCTATATTGTCGAATGTGATGATTCTATTGAAATATCTCTTTTTGATAAATTTGAAAAACAACCTCCTTGACTCAGTAAAGGAAATTGCAGAAAGTAAAAATGTGCTCCCTAATGTTATATATGATAATGCTCTTGATGATGGTCCTATATTGCCTAATGATATTAATTATACTATTATTGTCAAAAGTGGGTTTGATAACCCCACTATTTGAGCTTAATAAAAATTATGCGTTTGTAGATCATGAAAAGCATGCTTTATGTGATAGTTATATTGTTGAGTTTGTTCATGATGCTACTGAAAATTATTTTGAGAGAGGAAAATATGGTTATAGAAATCTTCTGTTATTAAATTTCCTCTCTTTATGATGAAAGTTTGAGCTTTCTCTTGTGTTGCTTCTATAGATTTTTGCTTTAAGACCTAATGGTCCGTTGAAAGTTTTGAAGTTGCACTTGTTTTGTCTTCCTATGCTAGTCACTTTGTGCTTAATTACTTGTTTTCTTATAAGGACTCCTATGCATAGGAAGAGTGTTAGATTTAAACATGTTTTATATATGCTCTTGATGCTCTCTTTTACGTTTCAACTCTCATCTTTATGTGAGCATCATAAAAATCACTATGCCTAGCTAAAAGGCGTTAAAGAAAGCGCTTTTGGGAGGCAACCCATTATCTTTTATTTTCAGTATTAGTCAAGGAGGTTTGTTTACTTCTGTAGCAACTCCTTTGTATCTTTATTTTCTCGCATTGTTGTGCCAAGAGTAGCCTCTAATGTTAAGATGATGCTTAATTTTGATTGCTGCAGAAACAGATTTTTGCTGTTCACTGTACGAAATTCCTAAAATCACCAGATTGTTAATTAAATCTGAATTTTTGTGCGTAATCTTTATGAATGTCTGAACTTTCATTAGTTCAAGAGTTTCTCGATCTGAGCGTCGTAAGTGCCTCGAAAAAATTCGTCTTTGCGGACTGTTCTGTTTTAGACAGATTATGCCTTTTTATTTTGCATTCTCTCTTTTACTAGTGTTGAGTGAAATTCTTTTTTGGGTGGAAGAGCTTCACATAACATCAGTGGCTGTAGCTAATGTTTAAAGTAACAAATCATATTGCGTCTTTATAGAACATGTGATTTTTGATTATGCACTAACCCTCTAATGAGATCTACTTTGAGTTTGTGGTGTGACGGAAGTTTTCAAGGGTCAAGAGAGAAGGATGATATAATAGGATCAAGAAGAGTGAAGAGCTTAAGCTTGGGGAGGCTCCCATGGATCTCCCCAGCATATTTCAAGAAGACTCAAGCGTCTAAGCTTGGGGATGCCCAAGGCATCCCCTTCTTCATCGTCAAAATTATCAGGTCATCTCTAGTGAAACTATATTTTAATTCTTTCACATCATATGTGCTTTTCTTGGAGCGTCTGTGTGCTTTTTATTTTCAGTATTGCACTTTTATTTTCAATAAAGCTTGACTGGACCCTAGCATTCTTGATTGGGAGAGAGACACGCTCCGTTTTCATGAGAATACTCCTATTCTTCACTTATATTTGTTGAGTATTCATATCTAGCGCTGTTCAGCTTTTAGCTCTTGTTTTCATGTATCTCTTGTCAGAGCTATTAGCTTTCTTTTGTAGAAAGTACTCTCTTGCTTCACTTATATTTGTTTGGAGAGTTGATGAAATAAATTGATTGGTGTTTGGTTGGTTCAGAAAATGTTGCATGTGGTAATTGGTATAAGGAAAAAACTTGCTTAATCTTGTAGATCACTAAAATGGATAACTTGATGCTTGTCAATTGTTTTGAGTTAACAAGTAGATCATGATTAAATTGTGCATCACATGAGTTAAGCCTATTAGTGAAGAACTACCGTAAAGCTTGTTGAAAATTTGGTTTGCATCGGTGGTACCTCTAAGGTCTATTTTCTAATAACAGGGTTTGGTTAACAAGGAAGACGGTTATGAAGTCTTATAACGTTTGCAATATGTTTGTCATATAAAACTTGGTGTACGGGTTGATATTCTTGTTTGCTTACATAACCTTGCTAGCCTAAACTCTGTACTGAGAGGGAATGCTTCTCGTGCATCCAAATCCTTGAGCCAAAATCCATGCCATTTGTGTCCACCATAACTACCTATATGTGGTATTTCCTTGCCACTCCAAGTAAATTTTTCATGTGCTACCTTTAAATTATTCAAAATGTTATTATTCCCTTTTTGTGTCAATGTTTACTAGCTCATGAGGAATTAGTGTGGTTATTCTTTATTCTATTTGTGATGGACTTTTACACCTGGACTAGTGGCATATACATCCGCTTATCCAATAACTTGCAAAAAGAGCTGGCAACGGGGTGCCCAGTCCCAATTAATTACAACTTTAACCAATTAATTCTCTTCACACTTTTGCCCTGATTCATCAGTAAGCAATGACAAACAGTGAAATACCTGAATGTGTGTAAACCAAAGAGAAAGAGGGATGATCTGCCTTGCTGGTAGAAATAACGTCCTTCATGGGAGCCGCTCTTAAAAGTCCGTTGACAGGTAGAATACTGTTCTCACCCGCTACCATTCGTTGACAATTAACAAACACCTCTCAAAAATAGATACTCCTCCATGGTATGTGATTGATGGAAGGCACCCGAGGATTCGGTTAGCCATGGCTTGTGTTAGCAAGGTTGGGAGGAGTCAAATATATTTTATGCAATCTCTATATGCTTTCAAAAACTAAAAGCTCTAGCACATGATTTAATCCCTGCTTCCCTCTGCGAAGGGCCTTTCTTTTACTTTTATGTTGAGTCAGTTTTCCTATTCTTTCTGTCTTCCACAAGCAAACACTAGTGTCAACTTTGTTACAACATGCGTTATATGCAATGTATTGGACTTGTTATACTACTTTGTGTTGACAATATCCATGAGATAAATATGTTGAAAGTTGAAGCAAATGCTGAAACTAAATTCTTCCTTTGTGTTGATTAAATACCTTTTATTAGAAACTATTGCTTTATGAGTTAACACTTATGCAAAACTGTTTGATGCTTGTCTCGAAAGTACTATTCATGAAAACGTTTAGCTTGTGTGATTCATTGTTTACTCATTATCTATTTGGTAGCAAATTATAGACCATTGACTTGGATCACTTCATTCATTTACATGTGCCTTGCAATATTATATGATCAAGATTATGATAGTAGCATGTCACCTCAAAAATTATTTTGTTTTTATCGTTTACCTACTCGAGGACGAGTAGGAACTAAGCTTGGGGATGCTGATACGTCTCAAACGTATCTATAATTTTTGATGTTCCATGCTTGTTTTATACCAATTGCTACATGTTTTGCATCTACTTTATATCACTTTTATACATTTTTTGGACTAACCTATTAACAAGATGCCGAAGTGCCAGTTCCTGTTTTCTGCTGTTTTTGTATTCCAGAAAAGCTAGTCTGGAAATATTCTCGAATTGGACGAAACTACACGGGGGTGCCTATTTTTCAGAAACACCTGACGGACCAAGGAGCAGCAGAGGGAGCCACCAGGGCCCCACACGCGCCTAGGGCGGGGCCCCCCTCTGCGCGCCCTAGGGTGGTGTGGGCCCCTGGGGGTCCGCAGCCGCCGCCCTTTCGCCTACTTATTCCCCCCGACGCGAAAACCCTAAGTGCCTGAGCAAATATCCACGAAAAGATCCAGAGACGCGCCGTCAACCCTAGCTCGGGAGGGTTCAGAACCTCTTCCCGGCACCCTGCCGGAGAGGGGAATCGTCACCGGAGGCTTCTACATCGCCATGCCTGCCTCCGGAGTGATGCGTGAGTAGTTCATCCTTGGACTACGGGTCCATAGCAGTAGCTAGATGGTTGTCTCTCCATTTGTGCCATCATGTTTAGATCTTGTGAGCTGCCCTACATGATCAAGATCATATTATTGTAATGCTACATGTTGTGTTTGCTGGGATCCGATGAATATTATACTATGTCAAGTTGATTATCAATCTATCCTATGTTATTTAAGATCTTGCATGCTTTCCGTTACTCGTAGATGCTTTGGCCAAGTAGATGCTTGTAACTCCAAGAGAGAGTATTTATGCTAGATAGTGGGTTCATGTCTCCGTTTAATCTGGGAGAGTGACAGACAGAAAGTTCTTAAGGTTGTGGATGTGCTGTTGCCACTAGGGATAACCTAACGATGCTATGTCCACGGCATATGGTTGTTTACATTACGCACTTTACTTAATGCAATTATCCGTTGCTTGCAACTTAATACCAACGGGGGACTCGGATGACAACCGGCGGTGGATTATTAGTCATATATGTTGTTGGATAACGGTCTATGTATTATGTCGTAATGCCCAATTAAATCATCATAGTAACATGTCATGTATATGCATTGTCATGCGCTCACTATTTGTCAATTGCCCAGCTGTAATTTGTTCACCCAACATGTTAGTTATCTTTTATGGAGAGACACCACTAGTGAACTGTGGACCCCAGTCCATTCTTTTACACTGATTAAACAACCACAAACTTTAAAACTGTTCCTTTTTCATTTCTGCAATTTAATACTCATTTTCACACCATGTTTAATCTTTGTTTTCAGCAAGCCGGTGAGATTGACAACCTCACTGTTTCATTGGGGCAAAGTAGTTTGATTGGTTGTGTGCAGATTCCACTTGGTGATCGTATTGCCGTGCGAGCCACCAACAAACTTCTGAAGCGTTGCTGCTCCTACTGGTTCGATAACCTTGGTTCTTTCTGAGGGAAAACTTGCTGCTGAAGTTGCATAATACCTTCCTCATGGGGTCTCCCCAACGGCGTGTGGATTCACGCCATCATG
>CAMZMU010000045.1:64698920-64970032 GCA_947311845.1 Poa pratensis | reverse complement strand
GTTGAGTGAATTATAGCAGCACGTAGGATCTCGCCACCGTCGTGAGATCCGAAGCTGGGTAATCGTGTGTGCAATCCCGTCACTGGAACCCTCTACGTTCTTCCCCACCTCCTCTACGGTACGTATGAATCCATATAGTAGTTCCGCGTTACCAATACCTCGACAGTTGGCGCCCACCGTGGGGCCCAAGGCGTCGGGAGTTTTGTTTCAGGCGGGAGCATTGGGCGAGATCGGCAAGACTATGGCGGTTGGTCGCGCCCGCATCATCAACAACTTTGGGTGCATCGAAGACGACGGATCCTACGTCAGCAACGACGCACTGTCAAGCTTCGTCGTCCCCTTCGGCACCATCAACATCTTCATGGGTTTTACGGCTGAGGCGTATGGATTCCCCAGGGGATCCGCCGCCTTTTGGCCCACCCACCACCCCATCGATTATGCAATCGAGCAACAACACAGATCGGATCAGGCCTTTGTCTATCGCGATCTGAGTGACTCTGATACCCAAAGCGATTCTGACTCCAGCTCTTATGAGCTTATGGAGCCCGCCTCTCGCTTTGTCGGTGTCATTGACGCATCTGGCCCTAAGCCGGCCGAATCTGACCCTGAGTCAATATTACCTGCCTTACAGACAGGAGCAGACTCAGAAGCCGGATCTGATGGCACCGCTCCAATGGCGGAAGATTCAGATCTCGATGAGCATAAGGAGGAAGACTTTGCAGCACAGGTTGCCGCGCGAGGCTATGGCTCATCCGATCCAAACGAAGTCTTAATGACTTTCCCGGCACAGATAGCTGTGGAGGATGGTGCGCCGCGGCTAAGCCAGACGAGGCTGAAGTTTCCTCTAGCATCAAACACATTGGTGACAAGGCGGAAAAGCCAGAGGATTGGACCCTAAAGGGCCTCCCCGGCTACGCCTATTGAAGAAGACCTGGAGCGGTCAAAGGAGGAACACATGCGCGCATTGGAGCTTCTCAAAACACCTTTGGGACCAAATCCAACCGCGGTTGAACTTGAGGAAAGACGGAAAGCGCTCCTGGCTGAGACTGAAGTCAACATCAAGTATAAGTTGTCCCTCCTGAACAAGGAAAAAGAGTTAATCCTAGTTGGAAAGGCTCTAGAAGAGGAAGAGTACAGCGTGAGCGCGATGTTGAGAAATTCCGCAAAATACGAAGTATACGTGACCCTCTTCTGCATCGGGATCTGCAGGGAAACTTCGAGAAGCTTCTGCCCAAAAGTCTTTAAAGCCTTGGCAGAAATACTCTTTCAGAGTTAACCCTGATGGAGTCATATTCTTCTCCACCCCGGCCAAAAACCTAGAGGCGGCCAGGGAAATCATGGGAGACGAAGCAGTCCCAATTGAAGAGCGCCACCAATTCTAAATGCTCATCGAAAAGGCGGTAGAGCAGCAGGCTAAGGCGGACTCAAACTCAAAGCTGGCGGACGACACGCGTCTTTGCAAGACGGCCGTTGCCGGCGGTGGGATCCAGAGGAACCAGCTGGTTCCAGTAGCCATGGCAATAAGGGTAAGGAACCCAGGAAGGACAAAGTTCCTGACAAGCACAGGGATGAGTCAAAGACTGGGTCCAACCGCCATAGTGACAAAGGCAAGGACGACCACCGGCAAAAGGATAACACGCGCCATAAGAAGAATGATCCGCCTCGCCGTGAAAGAGATCAAGACAAGGGAAGGACGCACGGCGTGGGAGTGACCGGCTTAACATGCCACCTCCGCCCGCAGCACGGGCAAGAGACGAAGGAAAGGGGCAACAGAGATCCGCCTCAAAGGCGATCTCGCTCCCGCTCCCCTCATCGCCAAAGCCGTCAGGAGGAGCCAAGGCGTAGCCAATCCAACAAAGGGCCAGCCAGGGAAAACACTCATATCTCAGACGCCCGCATCGTCTCGATGAGATTAAAGCGGCCAGAGAGTCTTACCTGGGCCCTGTGTGCTTTGGACCGGCGATTCGCAAGGTGCAACTCCCATCCTCGCTAGGCAATGTCAAGAAAATTGTGGACAAGTACAATGGCATTGACAAACCGGACATATGGCTGCCTGATTACATCCACGCCGTTGGTATTAATGACGGTGATTACAACGCAGCTGTACGTTTTCTTCCACTCATGTTGGAGGGAACGGCCCGGTTATGGATCGACACTTTGCCAGAAAAGAGTATCCACAATTGGCAAGACATGCAGAAAACATTCATGCAACACTTCTCATGCACATACAAACGTCCAAAGGCTTACTCAGATCTACTAAAGTGCGCTCAAGTGGAGGGGGAGTCAAGCAGAGCTTTCATAGCTCGATGGACAGAGACAAAGAATGCATGTGAAGACGTTTCTGAGATCCAGGCCATACATGCTTTTATGAACAGCCTGAAGAAAGGCAACATGATGAGATATATGTTAGCCAGCCAAAACATCAAACACCTCGGCGAGCTCTTAGACAGCGCGAACAATTACGCTGCAGCAGAAGACGACGCTCGAGCTGACGACGGCGATCTGCGCATGGACATAGCTGTTAACCCGGAAAAGCGAAACAACAATCAAAGCCGGAAAAAGAAGGAAGCCAACGATGCGCCAGGACCATCAAAGGAGGTAGCCTTTGCCAATAAGAAGGGTGGCCAGAGCGGGGCTAGCAGATGGCAGAAGAAGGCGATGACAGTCAAGGGTCAAGACCCATTAAAATCACCTATGACGACATCAAAGATGAACCTTGTGCCCATCATAGCAAGCTTGGCAAATGCACCCATACCAACAGGCAGTGCCGCCTTAACGATGATATCAAGAAGGATCCGACGCTGGCTTCAAGGCAAAGCAGTTCAAGCGCAAGAACCGTAAAGACAAGAAAAGAGCAGAAGGACAACGAGGAAAGTGCTTCGGAGCCGGAAGATCAGGAGCCAAAGCACAAGAGGAGCAACAAGTTTCCAAGGGTCGAAACAAGCCTTGTTACTTTCCTTGCCACTCCTTCCCAAAAAAAGGAAAAGGCAGCCTGGAGGGAACTCAATGCCACTATGCCAGCGGTTCCCCAGTATCTCAACTGGTCCGAGCACCCATTACATGGGACCGCGATCATCCTGATCATATTCCACAGAACCCAGGGAATTACGCGCTCGTTGTAAACCCAATTGTGCAGCAATGCAGGCTTTCTAAGGTGCTTATGGATGGAGGGAGTAGCATCAACATCCTCTATCTTGAAACCTTAAAGCGCATGCGCCTTTCTGAGACACAGCTAAAACATAGCACAGTCAAGTTTCACGGCATAGTGCCAGGCAGGCAGGCCAGTTCTATGGGAACAATCGTCTTAGACGTCACCTTCGGTGACGAAACAAACTATAGGACTGAGGAAGTTGCCTTTGAGGTGGTGGAATTCAAAAGTGCGTATCACGCAATCTTTGGCCGCCCAGCCTTTGCCAAATTCATGGCACGCCCGTGTTACATCTACAGCAAGCTCAAAATACCTGGACCAAACGGCGTCATCACGGTCAATGGCGACTTCAAGAAGGCGAAGGAATGCGAAGCAGGAAACGCCGTCTTAGCAGAAGCAGTCATCAGCAAGGAAGAGCTGGAGCAGTACAAGAAAGAAGTTAACACCAATGAAATGCCGGATGGTAAGAAGCCTCCTTGCGCTCGGATGTCACTTTCAAGGCCAGCTCAAACTCGAAGAAGATCGTGCTGGACAACGCCGATGCAAGCAAGACGACGAACATAGGCGCGGACCTCAGTGACGCATAGGAAGGCGCGCTCGTCAAGTTCCTCCGTGAGCAACGGGATATTTTTGCATGGTCACCATCAGACATGCCAGGAGTACCCCGGGAACTTGCCGAGCACAGCCTTAATGTCGCCAAAGGTGCCAAGCCAGTAAAACAAGGTCTTCGTCGCTTCGGTCCAGAGAAGAAGAAAGCAATAGGAAAAGAGGTAGCTCGGCTTAGTGCCGCTAATTTCATTAGAGAGGTTATCCACACAGATTGGCTAGCAAATCCTGTATTAGTACCTAAGAAGGACGTGAAAGACTTGCGCATGTGCATAGATTTCACCGGCTTAAACAAAGCCTGTCCTAAAGACCCCTTCGCATTGCCGCGAATTGATCAGGTCGTAGATGCTGTATCAGGTTCTGAATTACTATGCTTTTTGGACGCTTACTCTGGCTACCACCAAATTAAGATGAAGGAGTCTGACCAAATTAAGACTTCCTTCATCACACCTTTCGGAACGTTTTGCTACATAACTATGCCTTTCGGGCTTAAAAACGCTGGCTCAACGTACCAACGGTGCATACAACGTTGCCTACACGATCAAATAGGCCGCAATGTTCACGCTTATGTCGATGACATTGCCGTTATGTCGCGAAAACGCGGCGATCTCATCGTTGACCTTCAAGAAACCTTTGATAACTTAAGAAAATATAACATGAAGCTAAATCCGGGAAAATGCTTTTTTGGCGTCCCAGCAGGAAAACTTTTAGGCTTCATTGTTTCAGAAAGAGGTCTTGAGGTTAACCCAGAAAAGATTCGAGCTATCATGGACATCAAAAAGCCTACTTGTCTTAAAGATGTCAAAGGCTCACAGGATCTGCAGCAGCTGTAAGCCGATTTATTAGTAGGCTTGGGGATAAAGCTTTACCCCTATACAGGTTGTTGAAGAAAACTAAGACGTTCGTCTGGACTGAAGAGGCAGATGCAGCCTTAGCACAGTTAAAAGACGCCTTAGTTTCAGCACCAATATTAGCGTCTCCTCTACCACAAGAGCCGATGCTACTTTACATGGCGGCTACCAACCTAGTTATTAGTGCAGTGGTTGTTGTTGAACGAAAGGAAGGAAGGAAAGCTACCGGAACAAAGGCCGGTATATTATATCAGCGAAGTCTTCTCCGAATCCAAACAACGATACCCTCACTATCAGAAGCTGGCTTATGGAGTTTTCTTCGCAGCCAGAAAATTACGCCATTATTTCCAAGAGCACCCAATCACGGTAGTCAGTAAGGCGCCATTGGGTGACATTATAAACAACACTGATGCCACTGGACGTGTGGCTAAGTGGGGAATTGAATTGGCAGCCTTCGATCCAGTACAAGCCACGTACAGCCATCAAATCCCAGTCTTTAGCTGATTTCATCGCAGACTGGACGAAGCAATGGATGAACTTCCCCTCCCTGACGAAGAATATTGGGTTATGCACTTTGACGGCTCCAAAATGTTGCAGGGATCGGGAGCTGGCGTGGTACTGAAGAACCCTAAAGGAGACAAGATGTGCTATGTCTTGCAGATACACTTCAATGCCACTAATAATGTTGCAGAATACGAGGCTCTGTTGCATGGATTGCACGTCGCAAAGGATTTGGGCATTAGCCGTCTTTTGTGCTATGGCGATTCAGACCTCGTTGTTCAACAATTAGAAGGGGCATGGGACGCGAAAGCCCTACAATGGCTGAATACCGACGCACGGTAGACGAGTTTGGTCGGTGTTTTATCGGCTTAGAAGTCAAGCATATCAAAAGGGAGGAAAATGAAGCAGCGGACGCCTTAGCCAGAATGGGCTCGAAAAGATCGAAGGTGCCCTCCGATATATTTTTGGAGCACCTGTACGTGCCGTCTATTAAAGGCGGAGATGAGGATGACCCCATGGCTTCGCAGTCTGTTTCCGTCATGCTGGTGAACCAGATTGGACACAGCCCTACATAAATTTCCTCCTTAACAAGGAAGAGCCAGAGGATGAAGTCTTAAGGCGGCAAGTTGTGCGCAGAGCTAAGGCATACACAATAATAAATGGAGAGCTATACAAGCGGAGTACCACAGGTGTATATCAACGATGCGTTTCGCCGGAAGAAGGACAGGAGATACTAGAAGATCCATGGTGGATGTTGCGGTCATCATGCCTCTGCCCGAGCAATTGTCGCCAAAGCTTTTAGACATGGATTCTACTGGCTCACAGCAAAGCAAGACGCAGAAGAACTCGTCAAGAAATGCGTTGGATGCCAAAAGTATGCAAGACAGCCAAAGATGCCAGCCCAGGAGTTGCGCACCATCCAATCACGTGGCCATTTGCGGTCTGGGGACTGGACATGGTAGGTCCATTCAGGACTGCGCGAGGCGGCGTCAAACATCTCTTAGTTGCGGTGGATAAATACACCAAGTGGGTTGAAGCTAAGCCCATAAAAAAGCTTGATGGGGCAACAGCCAAGAAGTTCGTCATTGAGGTTATAACGAGATTTGGCGTCCCCCACAGTATCATTACGGACAATGGGACAAACTTCGCCGTAGGAGAATGGCAAAGTACTGTGGTGAAGTTGGTCTGTGGCTCATCCACAATCGAATGGCCAAGTTGAGCGAACCAACAGTATAATTCTACAGGGAATAAAGCCAAGATTAGAGTGCCTTTGCATAGAGCAGCTGGAGCATGGGTAGAAGAATTACCTGCTGTCTTATGGAGCATACGCACAACTCCAAGCAGCGCAACAGGCTATACCCCTTTCTTTCTCATATATGGCGCTGAAGCGGTACTCCCAACAGATGTCCCACACACACCTCGTGTAACAGCCTACGTCGAAGCAGACGCAGAAGAAGCCCGACAGGACGGCTTAGACCTTCTCGAAGAAGAGCGTGAGATAGCGCTTCAGCGCTCCGCCATTTATCAGCAGAACATGCGGCGTTACCACAGTCCAAGGTAAGACGGAGATCGTTTCGGAAGGCGATTTGGTGCTTCGCCTTGTTCAGCAAAAGGAGCACAAACTATCTCCCATATGGGAAGGACCCTTCGTTATCAGCAAAGCGCTTAAGAACGGGGCATATTATCTTGTGGACCTCCGTGATATCAGAAGAAGAAGAAAAGAGGCCGCAAAAGGAAAAGGAACGAAGAAGCAGTGCTCAAGAGACGAAACGTCCTTGGAACATTGAGCAGCTACGTCCTTTTTACACTTAGCAATTCTATTGTAATCACACCATATATGATTATGAAATAAAAGTCTTTGGTTCCCTCAATTATTTTTATGCATGAGTTCTCGCCGTCTTTTATTTCCATTTGATCATATATTTCGATAAAAATATCAATGTTAACCCGAATTGGCTCGTGCTTGTGGTTACTCACATGATGCTTTTGCCTTAAGGCCTTACAAAAATTAAAATTGCATCCGTCTAAGAGTATTTATCTGATCGCGTATATGCTGGCTTGTCTTAGTAGATGCTTTACGCACCAAAAGCCGGCGCCGTTTCTGTGTTTAAACAGTTTGGTTACTAACCCTGTTGCCAGCGAAGTGTTCCGTGCCTTAGGTTCTGCCAGCATACGAAAAGGCTAAAGCATATAAGCCAGAAAACTTAAAGACGGATAAGGAGCATAGTTTGCAAGCCTTTTAAAAATAAGTGCATGCGTGCAAAACAAACATGTTCAACAGATAAAAAGGCTCCTGCCATTACAAAACATAACTTAACAAGTCTTTTGTGCCATCTTTCATGACACGCTTAATGCAAAGTTTTTCCTGCATCTTATGCAGGGGACTGAGGAGGCGAAGACGCAGGGGACTTGGATGGATCCAGCGTAGCTTCAGACTCCCCTTCTTCTTCTTCTTCATTTCCGTCTTCTGACTCATCGCCATTGCCAGTGGTGGGTGCTTCGGCTTCGTCATCAGACACGTCGTCAGGACGGGGAGGCACAGGCTTCTTGGAGAAGAAGATAGACAAGTCTACCATCTCAGCAACGGCTGAGGCAAAGCCAGAGACAGAGGCATAGACCTTTTCTTTGACGAGCTCGTTGCCGTCTCTGTCCTTGGCTGGGAAACACTTGATAACGCGCCACATGTTGACTCGGGGTAGTGGCCGCGAACAAGTCCTAGAGCAAGTTTTGCTCCGCCTCTAGCTGCTGAGCGAAGACGCTCCACCACCTCTGGGACGCAGTTCTGAAGAAGTGGCAGCAAGTTGCTGGTGTTTGTCACTTGGGGCAGCTGTTTTGGGAAGATGTTGGCGACAACGTCTCTTCCCGCAGCATACAGCCCTGACACAATTTCGCCACACTCCAAGATAAGCTCCAGGCGCGTCTCAGAGGTAAGCCTTTCCCCAAACCCAGCTGGAACTGTGGAAAGGAGGAATGGAAAAAGTTAAGGCGTACTGAAGTTTGGAATAAAGGCGAAAAGTGACAGAAAGGCGAGAAGTAAAGAAGAGGCTTACTTAGCAGTTTCTCGTCAATGGCGGTGCTCTCATCAGCTTGGCGTTCAAGACGACCTTGTAAGCTCTGGATTAGGAGCCCATCCTTTTCAGCCTGTCGCTGCAGTTTCAGAAGTTCTGTCTTGTCTTGCAGCGGCGCTGTCTTGGACGGCTTTAAGATTGGCCTCGGCCGTCTTTCGGTTCTCCTCCAGTTGCTTAAACAAGGCGGCATTTTCCCGCCTCACAACTTCTATATCGCCAGTCTCGCTGACGATCTGTTTCGCCTTCGCCACAACAGCTGTGCAAAACACATTGCATGTGTTGAGCATCTTATGCCTTAAAATGAACTAAATCACAAATGTGAAAGAACAACATTTACCTTCGTTCGCCTTATTTTCGGCGACGGCTTGCTTGAGCACTTGCCTTTGGTTACTCAGTGAGTACCATAGATCGCATGTAAGTTGCTCGCTGCTCTGCTAAGGCAAGGGCAGTAGTAAGTAACAAAGGTAAAGACAATAAGGTAGCTACAAGGGCTTGGGGACTGAGTCTTTATCAACATTAAAGAAAGGCCATTACGTCGGCTTAGTCAAAGCACAACGTAATGCCCGGGGACTAGTATGTACATAAAGACGGAATTTTACCTGCATCATGGCCTTCAAGGCTTTGTAGCTCTTCTTCATTGTGACGTACAGCTCGTCACAATTGTCTTCCAGATTCAAGATGGTCAATGTTGACCAACTGGCCTTAGCTTCGGAGGCGGCTCGTTGCGCTCCTTCTCATCGGCAAGCATGGCGGCGATGTTGGGTAAGATGTACCCCTCGTCGTCAAAGAGCTCTTGCTTCACCATGTTGCGGATAGCCTCACGAGTAATGGGCTCGTTCGGCTCTTCTGACTGAATTACCGCCGCCTTCCCAGCAGCGGCAGCCCTGGCCAACTTTTCAGTTTCCGTCTTATCAGGTAAGACGGCGGTCCAGATCTATATGATGATCTTCAGATGGGCCTGGGGCTGTCTCTTGTTGAACGGAGGGTGGGGGGAGCGATGGCCGGAGAAGGCTCAGTCTTCTTTTGCTGGAAGAAATTACTTTCTTCCTCTTGAGAGGCAGTTGGTTTGATCCTGCAAATCACATACAAAATAAGATAACATTCATAGACATTGTTCGCCTTACTAAAGAAATTGAGGTTCGGCTTACTTCTGTACTGGAGCATTGAAGGCCGCATCTTCATCGTCCTCAATGTCGAGCACTTCGGCGTTAACAGGGATGGCTTTCTCCGCCTTTCTGCTGCTGAAGTTGCTGCAGTAGCTCCTGAAGCCTTTCGTTTCCGAGTCTTTGGGGGCTCGGGTGCCGCTTCAGGCACGTAAAACAAAGGAGCCAGCAGATTATCCGGCAAAAGGGCGAGCTGAAATCAAAAGTGGTGTTAGTAAGGCAAACATTGTGGAAGTATAAAAACAGAGTGGTAAATGCCTTACCTTGGGAGCCGGGTTGGCGGCTGTGTACATAGGACGCTGCTCTGTGAGCTGGATCCTTTCCTTGGCAATCCTCTTAAAGCGATACATAGGGCGCGTGCGTAAGGTCGCTCTCACTAACACGGAGGATCTTTCTTCTGGTCCGTGTAGTGGCATAAGAGGCCTTTGCGATCTTTCAAAGGCTGGATTCGCCTTGACAACCAACATAGGATGGTGTCTGCGCCCGTGAGTTTGGGCACAGCAGTCTTTGTCAAGTACTCAATCCGCCTTTGCATGCGACGGAGGTTGTCAGGAAGGACCTTCAGTGGTTTCTCGCCCCAAGAAAGGCGGGGCTCCGCAGGCAAAGGAGAAAAGCGAGGAAGTCCTATGTCTTTGCCTACTGGCGCCATGTCTTTGCAGTAGAAGAAGGAGCTATTCCAGCCTTTAATGGAATCTATTTTTGGCGCCTTAGGATACCAGTCTCTGCCTCTACGAAGGTTGATGCTAACTGTTCCTAAGGAAAGCAGTTCTTCCTTCTCTGTTTGGCGCTTGCAAGTAAAGCAGTACTTGAAGAATTCTAAGCTGGGTCTATGCCTAAGTATCCTTCGAATAAGCCATAAAGCCAGCTATGTACAAGATGCTATTGGGGCCTACGCTATGAGGCTGAAGGCCATAGTAGTCTAAGACTGATTGGAAAAAAGGATGCGGGGCAGACAAACCGCGGAGGAGATGTGAGACGAGGAGCACTCGTTCATCGCCGGCGGGATCTGGAGCAGGGTGGCCGTACGCTGACCGCCAGTGGCAGTTCTCCTTTGGTGGGAGGATGCCCTCCTTTTGCAGCTGCGTGAGGTCCGCGTCGGTGATGGTGGAAGCTGCCCAGTTGCGGGATGATGCTTCCTCTCCCTCCTCCTCTGCCTCCGCCGCATCGCCCTCGTCGGAGGGCTGGGCATTCTTCTCTGCTTCGGTGGAGATGGCCGCAGAACTTGTCGCCGCTGCCGCGCGAGATGCAGATGCATCCGCGCCCGATCCCCTCGTGGCCAGATCTTGTCCGCCGTCGCCGCCGACGCGCCGCCGCTGCCGCTCCGCGGTCGCATCGGAGCTCTCCATGGGGGTGCGCAGGTGGTGGTGGTGGAGCTCGCCGGAGTTCAGATGGGATGGGCGCGAGGAGGAATGAACAGGGAAATGGATCGATGGAATAATGAAAAATTGTTCCCTTATGGGGGGTGCGCCGCGATTAGTGCGGTGGATAACGTCCCGCGATTTTCGCCACGCGTCCCGCAACGGTCAGATAGTGGGCATCTTCTCCCGACGCCTCGGAGATCGTGTGCGGAAAAATAGCAAATGGCGTCACAACGTCTCTTTGCTTGTCCAAACTGTCGTGGACTGGCTTTGACTGCGGTGACGTCATGACAAGACTCGACGCTGACAGAATCTTTCTGCCAGATTGTTCAAAGTGCAGGAGAGTTCGGCTTAATCCTTAAGGCAGACTGAACGTCTCATTTTGGAATGCTCCAAGCTCTTCTGTCCGCCTTTCGCAAAGGCGAAAGACGGAAAACGAAGAACTTAAACCTTTCCGGGGACTACTGTGGAGGTTATGCCGAACGGGTATACCTGCCACGGTGGATAAAACCTGGCCCACCAAGGAGGCCCATCAGATAAAGCCGGAGGGCTTAATGGAGAAGGCCTCATGGGCTTAGGCGCAAGGATAAGCCTGGGCTGGCTTAGTGAAGTCCAAGACGAAGGCCTGGCTGCGTTCGCCTTAGGGAGCAAGTTAGGGTTTGTTACCGTGTTAGTCTAGGACTCATGATCTAGTCGGTTAAGGCTTTCCTTGTAGGGGAAGGCTTGGCGCCTTTATAAGCCAGCCTTCCAGCAGCCTTAGGGCACGCATACAACTCATTGTAACCTGTACACATATTCTCCTTGAGTGAATTATAGCAGCACGTAGGATCTCGCCACCGTCGTGAGATCCGAAGCTGGGTAAGATCGTGTGTGCAATCCCGTCACTGGAACCCTCTACGTTCTTCCCCACCTCCTCTACGGTACGTATGAATCCATATAGTAGTTCCGCGTTACCAATACCTCGACACAGCTCAAAATTTGACCTACAGCTAGAGAAATAAAAATGCTAAACTACACTGTCAGATTTGAGCCTCTAAGCATATGTAGAATTTGAAGCGGCCAATTTTTTACGTTACATATATAACATAGATGCGCGTTGTCAATATTTTTAGAATTTTTGAACATGTTCTGTCCATTAAAAAAATTGATCTCATATATCCTATCTATCTAATGTGAGATCCTACCCAGGATGTCCCGGGGGAGACTTGTATAAGATCTCCTCTTTAGGTGAGATCTTAGGATCACGTCATAAAAATCATATTTAGACACTGTTAAAAACTCTAAGAAAATTATGTAACATATCTACATGCTGTTTCAACAATTCCACAAAATTTGAGCTCAAAATTCCATCTACAGGCAGAGAAACAAAAAAGCTAAATTGTACTGTGAATAGTGTCATGTTTGGGTGAATAGTGTTTCACACTATTTGCACTGAAATTTCTCTTTTTGATTCTCTAAGTGTAGGTCGAATTTGAAGCAACAAATTTTTGGAGTTGCATATATGATCTAGATGTGTGTTGTCCATTTTTTAAAGAATATTTGAACATGTTTTGTGTCTTAGAAAAATTGATCTCACAGATCCTATTAGATCAGTGGCGGACCCAGTATTTGAGAAAGACCGGGCTAATTTCTAATGCCCGAAAACTATGAAAAAATATGACCTACTAAAACCCTCACAAAATCATACTTTATTATCCAAAGCACACTATAAATGTGTAAAATGGAGTTTTAATGTGAAAAATAAGTTCGCCAACCAAGCGACGATGGAAAAGCGCAAAAACGTGTACATAAATAGGAGAAGAAGCAGAACGTGTATAATGAAGCTTTGCCCTGATCATATCCTATCATTTCCTCATATCTACTATATATAAAAGTACGTGCGATTGAAGCTCAGTTTCGACGGCCACGTCGCCCTTTTCCCGCGCGCCGTCCGATCAACGCGTTGGACGGCCCAAATCACTTTAAAAATCGTGCTATCTACAGTACTACCGTAGCAGTTGGATTTCTATCAATCGCGTGAAGACACGTTGCGCTCCAGCACGCCATTTTGCAAAAAAAACCGCCCGCAAAGGACTGCTTTGCAATTTACCGAAAAGTCAGGGGCCTTTGAGCAAAAACATCCACAAAACTCATCTCCCCACTTCTCCCTCGCGCGCGGGCCGGAGCTCGCCACCGCCGCCGACGGCCGTCCCCGCCGCTACGCGCCTCCCCAGACAAATCGCCGCTGTCAGCAGCTCCGCCGCCGCCTCCACTCCAACCTCGCAGAGTTTTGCTTGCCGGAACGCCGTGTACAGCCTGAATCGCCGGAGCCGCCGGCGGCCTAGTTCGGCAAGTGCCTGAGCTGAACCTAGCAACTCAATCCCCTGTCTGAAAGTGTGAAATTGACTCTTTAGTTCGGCAAAAATCAGACCTTCGCATTAGAAATTAACCAAAAATCACTTAACAGAGACGACCGACGAGGAGATCAAGATCTGAAACGGGCGCGGCGTCGATGTCCTAGAGGCCGACACGCCGCCGGTGGCGGCGCGATCAACTCGTCAGGTCTGGCCACTGGACGCGACTCCGTTTGTCGAGAGCAGCAGGCGGCGATCGAAGGAACTGGTTTTCCTTTTTTTCAGATCGTATACGGTATAGGAAGAGGCAAGTTATGTCCACGGGCTGGTGATGCGAACATGCGCTGGATGCTGGGCTGCTATTGGATCTCTCCCGCTTGGTGGGCTGGACTAGCCCTGGTCGTTCTGGAAACAAGACACGGGCTGAGCTCCTTAGGCTCAGATTTTTGGTGAATTTTGAATATATGCTAGTGTACTACATGGGCCAAGCCCGGGCTGTAGCCCGGGCTGCCCGGGCCCAGTTCCGCCCCTATTAGATCTTATGCAAGTTGTCCCCGGATGTCCCCTGAGGCCTGAGGCGAGCCTGATGCATGTCTCCCCGACCTGATCCGCCCCTACATTTCAGGGGAAGCACAGCGATCCACCAGCACCGACGCAACGAACAACGGAGAGAAGAGACACACGTACGGGCATGCAGGCGCGTGCAATGATCGTCGCGCGAACAACACGAAACCAAATATCAGGCTAGCCGAATCAATCGAGACGTCGACCGACGTAGCCGATCGAGGGATCCAGCGATGTCGCCGGACGACGAGCACGGGTCATCGCCGGCGCCGTCGCTGCGGGCGGTGCTGCTCCACGGCAGCCTGGACATCTGGATCCACGAGGCGCGCAACCTGCCCAACAAGGACATCCTCTCAAACACCATGGGCGGCCTCCTCAAGAGCTGCACCTCCGCCCCGACGGCGCCGCGTCCACCAGCGACCCCTACGTGACCGTGCTCGTCGCCTCCGCCACGGTCGCGCGCACCTACGTGATCCAGGACGACGAGAACCCACGGTGGGCGCAACACTTTTTGGTGCCCGTGGCGCACGAGGCTGCTGCCGTCAACTTCGTCGTCAAGGATAGCGACGTCTTCGGCGCCGAGCTCATCGGCTCCGTCGCGATCC
Source organism: Poa pratensis (assembly GCA_947311845.1). Classification (NCBI taxonomy): domain Eukaryota; kingdom Viridiplantae; phylum Streptophyta; class Magnoliopsida; order Poales; family Poaceae; genus Poa; species Poa pratensis. The sequence continues at coordinate 64,955,835 of CAMZMU010000045.1, read as the reverse complement.
CATCCGAGAGCCTCCAGTCCGGTGATCGCGTCGAGGGCGTGTACCCGGTCCTCGAGCCGTCCGGCAAGCCGTGCGCGCCGGGCGCCGTGCTGCGGCTGTCGGTGCAGTACGTGCCCGTGGCCAGGCTCACCATGTACCACCACGGCGTGACGCCGGGCCCGGACTTCCCCGGCGTGCCCAACACCTATTTCCCGCTGCGCCGCGGCGGGCGGGTCACGCTGTACCAGGACGCGCACGTGCCCGGTGACGGGAACGGGCAGTGCCTGCCGGAGATCAGGCTCGGGAACGGGGCCACGTACCGGCACGGGCAGTGCTGGCACGACGTGTACGACGCCATGTCGCAGGCGAGGAGCCTGATCTACATCACTGGCTGGTCGGTGTTCCACACGATCCACCTGGTGCGCGACGGCGCCGGCGCCGGCGGCGAGAAGGCGCTGTCGCTTGGTGATCTGCTCAAGAAGAAGTCAAAGGAGGGCGTCAGGGTGCTGCTGCTCGTCTGGGACGACCCGACGTCCAGGAGCGTCCTTGGCATCCAGATGGTATGCAATTGCATTGTAGTAGTATGGTTAACTGCATACAAATGATGACTTACTAAATTTCCGTCCTTGAATTCTGCTTGATGATTTTTTTTTTGTTTGGCCTATGGCAAGAATGTTTGCCATGTAAATTATGACATGTCACCATGTGTAGGAAGGTTACATGGGCACACGAGATGAGACACGTAGGTTTTTCAAGCATTCTTCGGTTCAGATACTGCTCTGCCCAAGATCTGCTGGGAAAAGACACAGCTGGGTGAAGCAACAGGTTATATTGAACTTCACAATCAAGCTCTCCTGACGGCATATGCATTACCTCCATAATTTGTTATTTCAGAAAATATTTCTTGGGGCAATTTTCTGATAATGGAAACTGCTGGAAACCAGGAGACAGGAACTATTTTCACTCACCATCAGAAAACGGTGATTGTGGATGCTGATGCCGGAGGCGGCAAACGGAAAATAGTTGCCTTCGTTGGAGGCCTTGATCTATGCGGTGGGAGATACGACACTCCATGGCACCCTCTGTTTCGCAGTCTTCAGACATTGCACAAAGAGGACTATTATAACCCCAACTTCGCGGTGAGCACTCCTGCATTCCTATTTATTCTGCTACCGCAGAACAATATCTGAACTTCATTATGTATTTTCATGTGGTACTTCTACATTTGCTTTATCTATGTGACATTGCTAAGCAGGTAACTGATGAGCGTGGCCCTAGAGAACCATGGCATGATTTGCATTCCAGGATCGACGGTCCAGCAGCTTTTGATGTGCTGAAAAATTTCGAGGAGCGCTGGTTAAAGGCATCCAAACGCACCGGGGCTAAGAAATTGACAAAATCATGTAACGACACGTTGCTCTGGATTGAAAAGATACCTGAGATTGCAGCTATAGACGATGAAATATATTCAAGTGACAGTGATCCAGAGAGATGGGATGTTCAGGTAAGCTCGTTCATAGTAATCCACAGTTCAAAGTTTGCGGGCACATGATTGTGCTAATATTGAACAATGTTGCCTTGGAGCGCAGGTTTTCCGATCGATTGATTCAAATTCCGTCAAGGGTTTTCCTAAAGATCCGCGAGAAGCAACCAGTAAGGTAACCAAGCTAAAAAACAATGTTATGTTCAGTACTTCACTTTTTTAACCTGATACGACCTCTGCTTTCAATGACAGAATCTTGTTTGTGGAAAAAATGTACTAATCGACATGAGCATACAGACGGCTTACGTTACTGCCATCCGAGCAGCCCAACACTTCATCTATATTGAAAATCAGTATTTCATTGGTTCTTCATTTCATTGGATTCACACAGAGATATTGGTAAGCATGAACTATTAAGAAAAATTCATTTCATTTCTCGATCATCTGAATTCTTTCCTTGCCATGATAATCCTAATTTGTAAGAACCCTTCATTTCCCATGTCATGCAAGCGAGAAATAGGCCAAATACTTCAGTTCTTGCTACATCCACGATTCTGATATTCTCTGCTTCATAGGTGCTAATAATTTAATACCGATTGAGATAGCCCAAAAGATTGCCAATAGATTTACGCAAGAGAGAGATTTTCGGCGTACATAATAATTCCAATGTGGCCTGAAGGTAATCCCACTGGCACTCCTACGCAGAGAATTCTTTACTAGCAGGTTAGGTTCTTCACCTCTTTCGGTGTCCCTAATCTTCTTTACTACACACTGTCATGATCTATATACCTGCTTCTGTTGGTGTAATAGTGCAATTCATACGTGTAATTTTCGTGGTTGCAGAAAAAGACAATGCAGATGATGTATGAGATAATCTACAGGGCACTGCAAGAGATGGGACTGGATGGTACATATGAGCCACAGGATTACCTGAATTTCTTCTGCCTCGGCAACCGCGAAGCTGAGGATACTCCAAGCACTTCGTCCGGATCATTTTCAGCCAGCAATCCTCAGGTAAGAGTCAGACTGCGAACTGCAATCTGTCGAAGAAATGCCAGCGTCAGGTTCATATATTCTGAAGAATTATGCAGAACTCAGACTTGTCTTTGTTTGTCCTGAAATGTGCTTGTCCAGGATCAATCTAGGAAGAACAGGAGGTTCATGGTGTACGTGCACTCGAAGGGCATGATCGTGGACGACGAGTACGTGATCATCGGGTCGGCCAACATCAACCAGAGGTCCATGGAAGGGACCAGGGACACCGAGATCGCCATGGGCGCGTACCAGCCCTACTACACCTGGGCCAACATGCTCTCTGCTCCTCGCGGACAGATTTACGGGTACCGGATGTCGCTGTGGGCGGAGCACATCGGAGGCCTGGAGGCGAGCTTCGAGCGGCCGGAGAGCCTGGAGTGCGTGCAGCGGGTGCGGGGCATCGGGGAGAAGAACTGGAGGCGGTTCGTGTCGGAGGAGGCGAGCGAGATGAACGGCCACCTGATCAAGTACCCCGTCTCCGTGGACTGGAACGGCAGGGTGGCGCCGCTGCCGGGCTGCGCAGCGTTCCCGGACGTCGGCGGCAACATCTGCGGCTCCTTCTCGCACATCCAGGAGAACCTCACCATATGAGAGCATCTCTAGCCTGGCTAGGTAGATACCGAATCTTTTTTTGTTGTTGGACAAGTTAGATACGAAATTAATCAATTGTGTGCATAATAACCAGTGAAAAACAGAGTAACGATGATCGATTGTAAAAACAGAGTAGTAACAATTATCAACGGGAGCTGCACAACAAATATTGGCGGGAATATAAAATTAACCAGGCATATTAATATATTTTTAGTGCACACTGCGAATCAGCATGATGAGTGGGTCAGTTTTTGGTGATGAGCAGGATCTTTGTACTTCTAGTGCTCGAGCTCTTCAACCAAGTTCTTCAATATGTTGTTCTATCTCCAATGATCGCAGGAAAAAGAAAACAAATCCTAATATTTTGTTTGTGTCTCTAAAAACAATTCTATTTAACAACAAAATCTCACAAACTTTCAGAGATCATGAAATTTGTATTATCAGACCTTGGACCTTGGATTTCATTGGAAAAAATAATGCTCCTGTTCATATCTAAAATGAAAGAGAGATATGTGTTTGCCTCTTCTTGTTATTTGCTGAATGGGGATTAGACTATGTTAACCGGTCTGTTAAAAAAAGACTATGTTAACCGGTGAACCTCCACTCGATATGAGTTTCAGATTTTAGAGCTCGTAAATGCACTCTGATTTGGTAACACGTGGGGTTAAAATAGTAAAATACAGTTTTTTCACGTACAAACGTAATTAAGTCGACATTGATAAAATATACACGCCAATGTGTATGATAGTGTCTTTTAAGATATCTCATAATCTTTGTCCAAGCGTTGCACGCGCATCCCTTCGCGGTTCAGCAAAAACGTCGATCCAACACTTGGAATCACATTGTAACCATTCAGTTCATGTCGCTTCTACCTTTATATAGACGTATCCTCGTCCCTCCACACTTTGGGTACCACTTGACTCTAATCTAAGCCATGTCCAAATCATATCGAAAGATGAATCCTATCCCAATACCACTCAAGACACCCCCCCCCCCCCCCCCCCCCCCCCCCCCCCCCCCCCCCCCCCCCCCCCCCCCCCCCCCCCCCCCCCCCCCCCCCCCCCCCCCCCCCCCCCCCGGCATGCATAAATCACTCGGAACACGTCTGAATGAGTTATGTTCCCCTAAAGTGTGTGACCCTACAGGTTCACGAAGTTATATGGCCCACTTTGATGATTTATTTTTTGACAATAAGTTTTTCTCGACTTTAGGGAGATATAATCAATATCTAGATGATAATCAACAACACAATCCACGATCATGGCCCGCACATTGTTGAGTCGAATAGATAAGTCCAAAAGATAATAGATTTGCATTCTTTAGCGAAAGCAACTACACAGTCATTTTAGTGATCTAACGAATGTGAAAAAGTTGCATGTGCATGGGCGCAATGCACCATAAAGGGTACAACCAAGAAAAATCATGTTATTCTCATATTCATCCAAATGCCCAAAAGAACGAGGATTCCGATTTCTCCAATTGCATGTACTCGGTGAGACAAAATGGAATGGGATAAGAGACTTCCCTGAACTGGAGAGCCAATTGAAACCTGACAAAAGTAAATAACTTTTACCGCAATAACTTTTAGACTTGAACTTTCCTACATAGGAATTATCCAACAAATATGTGTTGGTTAACATTGGAGTTATTATATCTTAACAAAATAGAGGTAGTTGCATATGTTTTTCTAACTCAACCCTACATACACCCTGTTTGGCCACGTGTTGGTTTTTTAGTAAGGTACAAAGTAAGAAGTAAGGCTTGTTGCTCAAGGTTTCACTCAAGGATCATGTGTCGATTGTAAGGAAACTTACGCCCAGTCATGGATGGAATTACCTTTAGATGTTTGATATCAATGTTAGTAAACATGGAATTGAAACTGAAACTTATGGATGTTGTCACTGCTTACCTTTATAGTAACTTGGATTCAAACATATACATGAATGTACCCGAACGTATCCCTGCCCCAAACCAAGATAGAGCAAACATAAGTTTATACAATGTCTAGCTTAAGAAGTCATTGTATGAACTTAAACAGTCTGATAGGATGTGGTATAATCGTTTAAGTGACTTACTTCATCAGAAGGGCTACAAGAGCAATGAAGAATCCAATGTGTTTTTATAAGGAGATCTTAACTAGGATGATTCATGTATTATCGCAGTGTACGTGGATGATCTGAACACAATCATCACACCTAGGATATCAAGGAAGCAAGTTACTATTTGATGTTGTAATTCGAGATAAAAGACTTACACAAAATCAAGTTCTACTTTGGTCTGTTACTTGAGCATTAACCTGATGGGATTTTAGTGTACCGGTTGGCCTACACCCAAAAGGTGTTGAAAATAGTTGGTTTTTAGGCATATCCTTCTAAGACCCCCAATGACCGGGAGATCCCTGCAACAAGACAATGACCCATTCATGCCTAAGAAAGAGAGGGAGGGAATTCTAGGAATACAATTCCTATACTTGAGTGCAATTGGAGCACTCATGAACCTCATGAATTGTGTAAGGACAGATATTGTGCTTGTTGCCAATTTTGACTAGAAAGTGGTGGTTTTCAGTCTTGAAAACGTAAAGTGGTACCATTCAGTAAATTTAACTAAAAAAGTGGTGCTTTTATGCTAATAAATCAGCTTTATAGTTGATGTATTATTTTTCTCCACATTTTTCTCACTAGTTATTTTTGGAGTATCAAGGCATGTGATATACGGGTAGATAGCAAGGGGTAGTGTTGGAAATTCGGCCTATGTTGAGTCCCACTTTGATGGTTCACCCTATCCCATGTTAAGGCTAAGTCAATCTTCATGTTTAGTGTTAAGTGAGTACTTAGCCCTCTATCTTCTTTCGTATATATAAGCGAGAAATCATTCATTGTACATTGCCTAGTTAACAAAAAGATAAATACTAAAGAGATGTTTGCGCATGCACAACTATTTAAACTACTACGTCCTGTCCGATAAAACTTTTGTAAAAACTGCACAGACGTAGTGCAACATGTGCATACAAGTCACGACAGTTATTCCGGGCTAGGGGAGTACTTCTTTTACATTGTACACCCTCTAATCAGCCAGCCGGCGGAGTTGTACAACGAGTGGTACCTCTCGGGCTTCGACATAATAATCTCATACTCCCTCCGTTGTAAAATATAATGTGTATTTCGTTTCTTTTGACCGATGGTTTGACCAAAAATTACGCATTTAACATGCGACTTATGTGATATAAATCATAATCACATGTAAAATACTTTTAAATAGGAATACAATAATATCAATTTTATGTCACATATATACACATTAATAGACTAATATTTGGTCAAACCCTAGGTCAAAGAAAATGAAATACGCCTTAACGGAGGTTATAACGGAACGACGATGGTAGCTGGCGTCTTGCCCTTGCAGTTTCATCTGGCAAGCGAGCTGCAGCATCGGAGATATCCGGACGTGATGAATCGAACAGCGGCCCAACCTGCTCGGGCCCAACCTGGCCGCCTCAACAACCTGATGCCACCACCGGCATCGAACCTGAAGAGGCGACCGCCCATGGAACCCCACGCGGCTACAGGGGACGGCGCTCCGCAGCAGCGCCAGAAGAAATCCTCCGCGGCCAAGAAGGCGAACAAGGGCGTCGCCACCGGCAGCGGCAGCGGCGGAGCATGGCCGGCGATAAAGCCCAAGAAGGATCTCCAGATCAACCGCCTCAAGGGCACCCAGCTCCTCACGGTGAGCCATCCCCCTTCTGAAATTGAGTAGTTGACTGAACCAATTAGCTAGGGACCTTGTCGAATCCTTGCGTCCAGGTATAAATTAGTTCGATCTTCTGCTTTTAAGAGGGGGTTATTATTAGGACTGCAGCTGTTGTTGAGCAATGAGCATAGAGGGGATTGGCCTGTATCAATTTGCAATAATGTTACCTAGCAACTACATGATCTGACAAGCCTCCTCCTACCTCCATTAAGAAAAAGATAAGCCTCCTGCCAGGGAGCTCCTTGTGTAAGAAAAGGTTGTTCTCTGACTGATGACATCTGGTCTGATGAAAATGAACGAGTTTTTTTTTAATTGATATGATAGTGATTCTTGGAGAAATTAAATTGGTATGTACAATGTTGAATTTATCTTTTACTATGTTGTGTTGCTTATGGACAATATCCACACTTGACGTAGGTGCCTGATTTCCTCACTTCCGCTGAGGCGAAGGCTTTCGTCGACGTCGCTGAATCTATGGGCTTCACACACCAGGGCAGTCTTGGGCCACTCAAGGGGGAAGCCTTCAGAGATAATGACCGGATATCTGTCACGGATCCCTTGCTCGCTCAAACCCTCTGGGAAACTGGATAAACAGAATATTCACGGACATCAATATAGCTGGCAAAGTAGCAACCAGCTTGAATCCAAATATCAGGCTTTACAGGTATATACCGACTTAGAACCTGAAGAAACATCTGTTGTGTTAGTATCTTTCTGTTGGATGACAGGTTCAGTTGCTGACTGTTGTTGCTTGTAGGTACGTTGAAGGTCAGCGCTTTGGTAGGCATATCGACGAGAGTGTCAACCTTGGGGATGGGTCCAGGACACAGTATACATTGCTAATATACCTTTCTGGCAAGGGAAGCGCAAAGGATTCACAAGCTCTTGTTGGAGGGGAGACTGTATTTTATGATCACCGAGGAGGAATTGTTGCTGAGGTACTTTCTGGTTCCAAAAACCCATCTATTTGATAGAAATGTTTGCCAGATTGCTCTGTCATCCATTCCCTCTGCTTTGGTGGTAGTAGTAAGGATGTTACATATACATTATGTCATCTGTTTAGTTTTCCACACATTCTAGACCTGCTCATCTGGTGGTTAAGATTGATATATGTGTGTGCACATATAAACATCCGATCAGCTATAGCTATAGGGACAGAACTGGCGAATTATCTTGAGAGGAATAAGACTACGAGATGCATCTATTCACGGTATTACGAGTCTTATCTTATGTTGTTAATTACTACTGTTGGCGTATGAAAACCGGGAACACCTCGTACATGGTTGAAGTTATGAGATATACCGCTTCAGTGTGGATGCAATGGAATCATCATCTTTTTGTTTATATTGTGATATATGTTAGCAGCCTCCTGCCAAGCTGGTATTAATCTCAGATTATCTGCGTGTAGATTGCTCCAGTGCAAGGGATGGCTCTACTCCACCTACATGGTGCCAGGTGCATGCTGCATGAAGCTCGTATTGTGAAAAAGAATGTCAAGTACGTGCTCCGTTCGGATGTCGTATTTGCTTAGCGGAAGAAGCGCTTCAAGCTGGTTTCAGAACAAGCATCAATCTAGGGCACCATTTGTTTGGGATCTGTGAATCTTAGTGATATGTGTGAGAATATAAGTCCCAGAGCTGAACTTGACATTGCAATGTTGGAAATCCTTGCCTAACATCGAAATTGTATTCTATCCTTGCAGCCTTGTGTGGAACGGAGGGAGTATATTTCTTGCAGCGTATCCTGTTATGCATAGGTAAAAGCTGTATCCTGACCAGTGGCGGAGCTCGAGAAAAAATCATGGGCGGGCCAAGCTGTAAGAAAGCACACAAAAAATGAGCAGAAAGATTTTTTGCCGTTGTTCCAATTCAAGCAAGGGCAATGGATCATCTGCTGGTGCTACCGGATCATTTGAGCTTCACTAATGTCATCTCTTTTTCTTTTCAAAACAAAATAAATTCTTCTCTGAATTGCCTTTCCAATGGCTGCAAAATTGAACAACAAAATCAGTGAACAATCAACTGAGCACTGGCACCATGCCATCAAATTGCTGTCCAAAAATTTGGGAAAACAAAGGAGAAGTACCTGAGCAGGGAAATTGGAGAATAATGGGGCTCGATTCGGTCGCAGCTTCAATTGCGGGCTGCTGGACCTCCGGCCGGTGCCCTGCCCGTGAGGCCATGCCTAGCCGCCCCCAGGCTGCGGGCGGCGCTGCTGCTTGCAGCTTGTCCTCCACCGATTCCCCCCTATTCTCCTTCTTTTCTTGTCTAATTCGTGTCGAAATTGCTAGACCTAACCATCTTCCTCCATGGCCGTGGTTCTGTATTGACTTGTGAGTCCGGATGGCACCCGCCTCTGCTGGCCGTCGCCGGAGGCGGTGAGGATGTTGGGCCTGCTAGCCGTCGCGCGAGATGCAGCGCAAGATGAGCGGCGGCGGTGACGATGGCCGACGGCGCAAGATGAGCGGCGGCGGCGGCAGAGGAAGGGAGCGGCGGCGAAGCGAGGGCCCTGGCTTAGTCGGCGGCGGGAGTAAGAAGGAGAGGGCCGCGAGGGCGCTAGCTTGGTCGACGGCAGGAGGAAGAAGGAGAGCTGGAGAGGTACGTGCGAGGGTGGATCGATCTGTTCTGTACTGGGAGATAAGGTAGAGAGAGATGGATTGTTCGTGTACTCGTGTGTGTGGCATGGGATGGGTGCGTTAGTGCTTAGTGGGCTAGGGTAGTTGGGCTAGCTTTCGGGACTGCGTTAGTGCGCTGATGGGCTGGACATCTTTTGCTAAATACTATAGTTGATTTTTTTTTGCAAAAAACCTGGGCGGGCCGTGGCCCAGTTCGGCCGTCACTGAGCTCCGCCAGTGGTAGAGAGAGATGGATTGATCTGTGCATCGTGTACTCGTGTGTGTGTGTGGCATGGGATGGGTGCGTTAGTGCTTAGTGGGCTAGGGTAGTTGGGCTAGCTTTCGGGACTGCGTTAGTGCGCTGATGGGCTGGACATCTTTTGCTAAATACTATTTTTTTTTTTTTTGAAGGATAACGGCAGGTGTTCTGCCAAATCAATTGAGAAGATAGAAAGTAGTTCAGTTACACGCTAGAAAGGATCTAGCAAAACACAGAGAGAAAAAACAACAACATAAATGACAGCGTAAGCTGCCTAACTCTAAGGACAACTACTCGCGAGAATGCGCCTCTACAGGCGGCTCCAACTCCAGATCTTCATGTCTCCCAGCCCGGTATGATCCCACCAGCAAGATGTCATCCCGGCTGAAGTCAAAGAGCTGAGTCTCGGTGGCCACCATCCGCTGCAAAAAGAGGCTGCATCTTTTCTTCCAGACATGCCACACTCCAAATACGGCCACCAAAAGTTCATCTTTAGTTAGTGAAGCTGCCATGAAACTCCACCACTCCGCCGGCGTAGCAAACCAAGCACCACAGCCCGAGGCCCTACTCTCCAACAGTTGAATTTGCATTGGAAACTTGAGGGATCACAGCACAAGCAGGAGATGCTTATGCAGCTGCGCGGGCAGCCCGCGCCGCAGCCGTTGGAGTAGCCCGGCTCCTGGCCGTCTTGGAACTCACGGATCTTGAAGATCCCACTCTGCCAATCAGAGCCCTCACCGCCTCTGTCTCCAGCGCCGTCTTCGGATCCTTGAAGAGGTCCAAGAAACGCTGCTGCAGCACCTCCTCTGTGGCATCCCCTTCCGCTTTGTCTTCCGCTGGCAGCCCCCATTTCTTGCGAAGAACACGACGCGCCTTCTCAACCGTGCTCAACCCCGCCATGGATGTGACAGCCTGCCGATTGCTCGCCTGGCGAGTGGGCATCGGGGCGGGATTCCTGGGGCGGTGCCTGATCGGTGTGGCCGGCGTTGGTGGAGCCGCAGACAGCAGAGGAGCGGTGATGCGAGCGGTGATAGATTCAATGAAGGTTGGGGCCGAGGAAACCAACTCCTGCACCCCTTCATGTAGCGGCTTTATAGGCTGATCCGCCAACACAAAGGTCCCGCGTCCAGCGACAACTTCATGCCCCGACTCCCAATCAGCCTCAGACTCTTCATCCGTCTCCCAATCAGCCTCAGACTCTTCATCAAAGATGGTGTGCCGCCTCTCGCACAGCGCGCCGCCCGGTGAGAACGGCACCACGGAGCAGCCCAAACCCGGAGAAGACCGCTCGTCACGAACAGCCACGAGAGGAGAACACGTCGGGGCCGGACGCGAGACTCGCGCTGAGGTCTCACCGGGCAACTCGTGGTCAGTCGTTGAGAGCTGCACAAGCACCTCCTGCACAAAATTCTCGCAGCCGCTGTCCTCTCTTCGCCCCAGCAGCAGCAACAAGCCGGGCCGTGCATTCTCCGCTAAATACTATTAGTTGATTTTATTTTTGCAAAAAACCTGGGCGGGCCGTGGCCCAGTTCGGCCGTCACTGAGCTCCGCCAGTGATCCTGACCCTAGTTTTCCTATGGATTCGGATGCAGCTTCGTTCTTGCGTGTATAAAGGAACTCATAGATGTTGTTAGCTCGAGTTTATTATGTAAATTCAGAATGATGTCCCCGTCTCCTAGAAGGCAGGTGCAAACTGCACCGCCTGTAGTGAAGATATCAAATGTTCTATAAAAGCAGCTGAGGAGTTGGCCAAACTTGATGTTGCAGCCTCCTCTGAAGAAAGCAGTGCAACTCAGCTGGCTGGTTCTGAAGTTGCTGCTGGTGCTATTGTGAAATTGCAGGATGACCTCACCTAGCAGATCCATCTCCAGGAGCAACAGTCGGGAACATCTCCATCATTAGTTGTGTATATCATGACCCTAGTTTTATTATGCTGTTATGCATAGAAAAAAGTTGTATCATGACCCTAGTTTTATTATGCCTTTCCGTTCTTGTGTGTACAAAGGGACTAACAGATGTTAGCTCGAGTTTATTGAGCAAAATCAGAATTCATTTTTGTCCCGGTCTCCTACAAGGCAGGTGCAAACTGCATCGCCTGCAGCGAAGCTTCGCAAATGTTTACCAAAGTAACCAAAAAAGGAGCAGAGGAGTGAGCCAAAAGAGTCTCCTCTAAACAAAGCAGTGCAACTCTGGTTCTGAAGGTGCTGCGGGTGCTATTGTGCAATTGCAGGATCACTCCACCTAGCAGATTACTCCATCTGCAGGAGCAACAGTCAGGAACATCTCCAGCATTTCAGGACCCATTACCTTCTCTGATGCTGCTTGGTCTCCAGGACCTGATGGCCAGCCGGCGTCCCCTGGTTTAGGTATCTTCATACAGTTTGGCGGTGACCGGCCTTGCTCTCCAGTGCGCATCTCGGTCATTTCGCCACCAGCGTCATCTGCCATAAGGTTGAAGCCTTCAGCAAGATGCTAGCGATCCAAATTCCAGGACCACTTCAACTTCAGCAGGCAACATACCTGACAGGACACAATGCAACAGTGGTGACTGCTGCTGCCACTCGGGATTTGCTTCTTACTCCATGGACATTGGACAATCAGACCACAATTTTCTCACATGGCAGGTACCTCTGCTTTTGATGCTTCCAGGATTTTCCATTTCTCAAGAAACTATACAACTTTAGAGCTCATCATCAGGCTAGACACTTATAAACTACAGAATATGCTTTTAAGCTTCAGGTGTTTAGATACAGAGCTTGCCTCAATGCAGATGTAATCGCAGTGTCTTGTGTGTCTAAGTGCACGCTTGTATTTGTACGTTTTGGTAAATCAATAAAAATTCTGTGTTAAAAAATGTATCCAAAAAAGGAGCAGAGAGTGAGTGATCATCTTACTATAATAAGAACAATACGATTATACCAGTCGATCAATGATTCACCCTTCAGTCACGATATCGTCACTACAGGTAGAACAAAGCTAAATTAAAACATAACTCACGCACTCGTCCCAAATAAAATGCTGCTAAATTCCCCTAAACTGAAACCCCAAAGGCGCGACACGACGACGACCAGCTCCCTTAGTTGCTGCCCTTGCTGATGAGCTCCAGGGCGGCGGCGGTGGTTGGCAGCGCTGGGATGGCTCCCTTGTGGGTGGTGCAGATGGCCCCGCACGCGTTCGAGAACTGCAGCACTTCCCTCAGCTTCTGCTCATTCTGTTCAGTTAAAACAATGCAACGATTAGTACCAACATTTAACGAAATTACATCAGCTGATCAATGATTCTTCTGACAATGGTAAATGAAATCCTTACGTAGAAGATGGAGTCGTCCTTGGCGACGTTGACGAGGAGAGAGCCGACGAAAGCATCACCAGCGCCCGTGGTGTCGACAGTGTTGACGGCATACCCGGGCACGGAGCCCTTGAAGTCTTTGGTGAAATACCTGCATCCCTTCTCGCCGTCCGTGACGATGAGCAGCTTCAGCCCATCGAACCAGAGGGAGAGGACGTTCTTCTCGTCGTAGGCGTCGCCCTGGGTGAGGAACGCCACCTCCTCATCGCTCACCTTGATGAAGTCAGCCTCCTTCCAGATGCTCATGATGCCGTCACGGGCCGCCTGCGCAGAGGGCCAGAGCGGGAGACGCACGTTGGGGTCATACGAGCAGAGGATGCCGCCGGCCTTGGCGGCACGCATGGCAGCCACGTGCGCCGAGCGGCAGGGCTCCGTGATGAGCGAGATGGAGCCGTAGTGGAAGATGCGGGCGCGGCGGATCAGGTCCATGTTGAGCTCAGCCTCGGTGAGGAGCATGTCGGCCGATGGGTTGCGGTAGAACATGAACTCGCGCTCGCCGTTGGACTTGAGCGTGACGAAGGCCAGGGCGGTGCGGGCGTGCTGGTCGAACAGGCATCCCTCCGCATTAACGCCGTTCTGCTTCAGGATCTCCACAAGCATGTGGCCGAACTCGTCGTCGCCAAACTGCATAAACGATCATGACTCCGTAAGATTTTCAGACAAGTAATCTAATAAGTTTATACAAAAAATCTACATTGCACAGTTATCAAAGGGATGAGGACGATGTATTTGATGCAGGCATGCAGCTCTGCAGCTACAAGATTTTCTACCCAGAAATAGATTATATCCGAGACGAAAAAAAGTGGAGATGTTTGGTAGGTGCACTAAAGTGACACTGACATGTGGGGAGATATACGACAGGAGCTATTATGTTGTTTAAATTTTGTGCAAGTGCATAATACGCATGGTATCTAAATATTCTACAAATAATCAAGTTATGAAATCAATAGTGATCCCATGCTAGACCAGGATCACCGATGGCGATCTCCACCCTCCATGGACGATCGGAACGGACGTGGAATCCCTAACCATGGCGCCAACCAGCATGATCAGATCGGAAAGGGAGCACAGCAGAACCGAGCCTACCGAACACCGGATCCAACATGCCAGCACTGCCACTGACACCATCCCCAACCAGATCTACCGACGCGACACACATGCAAAATCACATAAGGTGGCGATCAGTACCTTTCCGACGAAGGCGGACGAACCGCCGAGCTTGGAGACGGCGCACGCGACGTTGGCGGGGGCGCCGCCGGGCGCCTTAACGAAGCCACCGGACTCAGCGAGCGAGACGCCGGCCACGTCCGGCACGAAATCGATCAGCATCTCACCGAACGAGACGACCAAGCCTGGGGCCGCTGCCGCCGCGGGTCCATCACCGAGAGGCGCCATGGAATGCAAGAAAACGAAACGCGAGTGTAATCGAGCACGGGAGCTGGCTAGGAACGAGTTGCTGTTTCGGTTGTGGATCAAGGGGTGGAGAGGCGGGCTTATAAAGGCAGCTCCATGGCTTGCCCGAGGGGTGATTAACATTATCCACTTCGGATTACTATCCTGATCCCGCCCGTGCCCGGGTTTGGATAATCATAGCAGCGCACGGGCTCCGCAGTTTCCGCTAATCCAACTGTCCATGGCCGTCGTGGGTTTGGATAATCAGTCTTGTGCTGGGCCGTGGCAACAGAACAGAACTTGTCCGGCGATAACTATATGCTGTGATTATTTATCTCGTCCCCGAAATTAGTACCGTTAGTTGAGTCAGGATATGCATCTTTTGACCGGCGGGCAAGTTTGCAATCGATCTTCCTTTAGTTTTGGAGCCACCGCTGATACGTGTTTGGGTCCATTAAGCACGACTGGCTGCAGGTTTCAGAAACAGAAAAGGTTTGCCGAAAATAAGAAGAGGCAGTAAGGACACCATGTAGCTACGGACGGCTGAGATTCTAAGCAGAAGAACATGCACACGGCTACACGCCTCGAGCAGCTGGGCAGACCATCCATGTATACCTGAGGATAACTATCTTTCTAAACGAATGATTCCCACTGCCGCTTTGTATTCGACAGGGATTCTCCACGCGAAACAGTGCTTTTTTGAACTGGAATCAGGTTCTATCATCTTCGATGGATGGATGCGAAGTGTGCGTGGGGTACAACCTAAAAAAATAGGTTCAAGGCCATTTCATGGGAAATCCATAATATGCGCATGATCAACCAATCACCATCCACGAACGTGCATGGTGGACTTTAGATGTTCAGATTCCCAGAAAAGAAAAAAACGAATTTGAATGATGGTTATGATGCTTATATTGTTTCTCGCGTATATGTATGTCATCCTCCATTATGTTGGAAAGCTGCGGAGAAAAAAAGTATTTTAGCAAGGGTATTTTCGTACTACCTCCAAGGCTCCAACCCATAATAAGTGTCGCGGTTTTGAACTAACCCAGTTTAAAACGACGACACATATTTTGGATCGGAGGTAGTACAAAAATCATCTTTGTGGGTCCCTTTCTTACTTTCATTTTGGCCGAATCTGCCAGTCGGCTTGGTCCCGCAAATGTCTATCACGCATAGAACTAAGGCCTCGCTAAAAAAACATAGAACTAATGCATTTAGCACTGCAAAAATATTTGAGGATGGGCTCCCCTATGTATCGCTTAAAGGTATGCTTTTGTCTTTCATTTTAATCTACTCCTCCGTATCAAAATATAAGACTTTCTACCTATTCACACACACACATGTATCTAGACATGTTTTAGTGCAAAATTCACATGAACTTTACACTAAAAATGTCTAGATACATGTGTGTGTGGAATAGCTAGAAAGTCTTATATTTTGATACGGAGGGAGTATAAATTATAATAATATATATAATTTTAACTAACTATAAGTAATCAGATGAAAAATGTTCATGGAAATAAAATGTTTAACTTTTCCATAGAAAAATCGTGTTTTTAAATGCAAATGTTCACTTGGTTAAAAAGTTGTTCACAATTGAAATAAATATTCATTCGGTTTCCAATATATTTATGAGTTCAAACCATGTTCATGGAGTTTGAAAATGTTCATAAGTGTGAAAATTATTCATGAGGTTCAAAAAATATTCACGGCTTCGAAACAAGGATTCACGAAATGTTCGTTGGGTAAAAAAACCTCATAAATTCGAAAAATGTTCAAGAGTTGATAAGTTATATATTCATGCATTACGAAATATAAAATAAAGAAAAAGAAAGCAAAAACAAGAGACAAAAAAGGATAAATAGAAAAGAAAAGGGAAAAGCAATGACTAGTCGGCCGACACCAAATTTTTGAGTGAGCTTTCATCAAAATTGATTGAAATTCAATGATTTTGGTCGGCAACGAAATACTTACCTTTCGGTCAAGAAAATTCAGCACTTTCAGCACTACACAGTAATTCAAGAAATATAAAATATTTTATTTCTTCAAATATTTAAATTAATTTCAACAGAAAATTTTGTTCAATTTAGTGAATTTCAGTAGTGGCCGGAATAATTTCGAAACTGAAATTTAAAACCATGGCCGCGGCAGGGCAAGCGAGTGCTACTACGCGCAACAAGAGAAAAATTAGCCTCCTGCCAATTTGGTATTAATTCAGGCTGTCGACGTGTTGGTTACTCCAGTGCAAGCTGCAAGGGATGGCTCAACTCCACCTACATGGTGCCAGGTGCATACTGCATGAAGCTCGCGTTGTGAAAAAGAATGTTGTACTTGCTCCGTTCAGATGTTGTATTTGCTTAGCAGAATAAGCACTGCAAGCTGGTTTCAGACCAAGCATCAATCTAGGGCACTATTTGGTTGGGATCTGTGAATCTTAGTGATATGTTCGACAACAGAAGACACACAGCGGAACTTGACATTGCAATGTCGGAAATGCTCGCCTGACAACAGAATTGTATTCGATCGTTGCACCGCACCGTTTTGTAAGGGTTCTACAAATGTTGCAGCTGTTGAAAATGCTTACTGATAGAAATATACATCCTATTCTCTATCGTCCCAGCATACGCTGTTAAGGTTAAGTAAAAGTTGTAGTTTTAAGCCGAGTACACATGTTGAGCAAAAACACAATTCATTTTTAACCCCCTCTTACTGCAAAGCCTATATTGAGCTTAGAGATGTTCAGCACCAAAGTAACATAAAAGGATCAGAGTGAGCCGGTAACTGTCAACACATACGCAAGACAAACATAGTAACCATTGTTTTACCACACACTGACATCAGCAAAGAAACACGAATGGCAATCCAACTATTCATATTCCCACACCACTGTTCTGCTGCAGCGCAAATCTGTAACATTCAGTGTCTACATAAATGTTTGAATCTGGTAGTCATAGCCCAGCACCAAAGTTTAAAATGCAGACTATTTGAATCTGGTAGCCATAGCCAGCACTAAAGTTCAGGATGACAGCCTTAATAAGAATATAACCCCTATTTCCCATGGGGCAAGCAGCACGAACATTTACATTTCTCCAACTAATGTCTAGAGGAACCATGACCAGTAGAAGTTTCCCCCGGTTTTCTTCTCCAACAGGGCAGGACCAAAGTAAAAAACCTGCAAAATAAAACAACAGAATGCAACAGTCAGAACTTCTATGTAACCAGTTCACACTTGAAAGCATAAGCATTCCAGATTGTGGAAAAAATTTAATGCACACCTAGATAGCTCGTATACTAGTAGTATCATCTTCATGTGTAGAGTTAAACATGCATCCAGATAGTATGTCCAGGCATTGCCGGTGACAAAATAGTAGCTGCACAAATAGGCAAATAGCACAAGCACAAATTTAGACAGCAGAAGTATGATTCAGATTTCAAATGTGCCAGAAATGCTCTTCACTAAGCACTTTGACCAATTATATACAGATAACTAATGTGATAGGAGCACAAGATGTGGGGCATATGCAGATCCAGTTACATTTATAGTTCAGATTCTAGTTTACCTTTTTACATCAGGAGGAATTGACCAATTTTGGATGTCCCGTTTTCTTGTCAATCTCCACTCTTAGGCCTAAATCTGCAACCTCTGGAGTTAAAATAGGTTCTTGCATCTGAAGTTCAGAGACCTCCTTCTGATTTTCCTCGTTTCCTTCAAGCAAGTTCTTCACAGCTAGCAGACCCCACTCCCTCAAGTATGCATTTCCTTCATCAATGACACACTGCTGCAACAGCAACATGATACCATTTAGCTGCCTAACCTCATCCTGCACCTGTTTCCTTCCATGCAAGCAATTGGCAATGATAGCGACCAGATCTCTCCTGTAACCATTGTATGGGCAGACCTTTGCACTTGCAAGGGCTGGCTGTTGACCTGTGTGTTCCTTTGCCATCGCTTTTCTGATTGTACTTGGGGGCTCAAGCTCACCTAGGTACTTTAGCAGGCGTTTTACAAGACCAGTCTGCAACAGCGAGTCAACAGGAGCTTCAGTCTCTGATGAAGCGGGTTCCCAAGCACATATGTCTTTCAAGAGCAGCAATGAATATCCAAAGACATCAATTTCAGGGCAACCAGTTGGAAGAGAAGAGCGACCTCGGCAAGTAAAATCCACAGTCTCGGCAGCATGCTTCTGTACATTGAAAACATGAAGTGCAAAACTGTTCGAGACCATAACTTCTTCAGGTCGTTCGGTCAAACATTTTGACAATGTACCCAGAAGAAATGAATGCTTAGCGGTAAAACCATCTCCAGATTCACCACCATCAGTTGAACCTAAGGCTGCAAACAAGATTTCAAACATCTCCTCTTCAACACAGATTTTGAACAGAAGCCACTCCAACCATTCTTCCTTGTGCCCCACTGCAATTCAGAATTTAGATTAGGATCATATACAAGTAACCACGGAATAAGTGAGTCAAATGAATCAACCATAGAGCGCAGTGTGACCTTTGAGTACATCCTAATACGTAAAAGAAAAAGGCAACCATGACATTCGATATGTCAATTCTTAAAGTAAAAAATGTTCTCTGGTAGTATCTCACAGAAAAGTTCAGACTACGCACTTTTAATACATGATCCATGCGCTATTTGAGGAAACACATTGTAACAGTTCCAACTATCAAGCAACTGATGAATACTTTAGCAACATATCAAGCCTATGGTACCACATTGTTTCAGGTCGTACACTCGTGCTAACATGCTTTCAAAAAATGAACAAAGCGACAGGTGCTATAGAAGATTGTCCAAACCAGTATTCACTAACTAACTAACCCAAATACTACTGAATTACTTAGCAATGACACATAAGAATTCAACATCTGACATCCAATTGTACCAAATTCATGTTCCTAGTTGCAGGCTCAGTTAACAATTGGCCAAATCTTTCCATTGCTCAAAAAAATCTACAATGTGCACATCTTACTTGTATAGTTGTATTCACTAAATCGACACTACAGCTCCTAAGCAATACTGAGTCGTTAATTGGTTTCAATTTCTTAGCAGTGTCACAGAAGCATTAAACATCTGATATCCAATTGGACAAATTCATGTTCGCAGATGCTCTTCGTTAAATATTTCCATTGCTGAAATAATCTACAATGCGCAGACCCTACTTGTATTGAGCCAATCCACAGTATGGCCATACTTGTATACTTAAATACAAATGCAGCTACGAAACAAATTGCATATCAGCAGACATGTGTGAATGTGCAAATCATAAACCGATAATAGCACCGATGTACTTACCTCGTGAGGCGGTGGTGACCAGATCGATGAGTACTGGCAGCCCCATGTCCTCGTGGCAGAGCTCCTGAAGCCTCCCGCGGCCGGCCTGGCCGGCACAGCAGGTGTCGAGCACCATGCAGAGCGGGTCCACGACCCCCGCGTCCCAGACCTTGGCGAACTTCCGCAGCCCCTCCGGGAAGAGCGCGTCCCAGACGGCCTCGCGGTTCTCGTCCCCGCCGAGCGCGGCGTTTCCGAGCGCCTGGAGCGCGGCCGCGCGACTTCGGGGGCGAGGAGGGGAGGGCGAGGAGGGAGGAGACGACCGCGGCGGGGCCCGAGAGGAGGGCGAAGGTGCGCTGGTTGAGAGAGTCGCCGGCGAGGAGGTTGCGGACGAGGCGGAGGCGCAGGAGGAGGAGCGGCACCGGGGAGGCAGGCAGGAGGCTGAGGGTGTCGGCGAGGGAGTCGGCGAGCGCGGTCCGGCCCTCCCGCGTCCTGGCAGCCTCCACGAGCGCGTTCAGGGTCACCTCGTCTTCGATCTCCTCGGCTCGCAACATGGCGGTGGAGGATTTACGCGCCGTGGCGGCGGCCATGGGGGTGGGGACTGGGGAGAGGGAGGAGGAAGAGGCGGCGGCGCTGGGGCGGAGGGCTTTACTTGGGCGGGGCGGTTTTTTTTTTTTTTTAGGCCTCTGGATAGTACAGATGTAGTATCTGAACTTACACACTAACTCACACCACACACACGCACTCAACACCACCACACATACCCTAGTGTGCAAGCTAAGACCTACATATCTATACAATCCCACGTGTTTTGTGACTACTATCGCTGTGGCGCGAACACGTGCTGAGAGAGGCGAACCGAAGATAATACACTGTTCCTAGTGAACAGTGTTGCTACAGTGCTGCTGCGAACAGTGCAGCGGTGAGGCATCCGAAATTCGTTCCCTAGTGGAATCGAACCCGGATGGGCACGTTGGCCACTGCCGAACGCAACCACCGGGCCACTGGCCCGTCCTCGGGCGGGGCGGTTCGGGAAAATATGGTCTGGTCTAGGCGTAGTGATTTTTTTACAAATATAACCCCCTGCCCAACGTAATTGTCAAAAATGACCCCCTCCGAATTTTATTGTCAAAAATAGCCCTGACGGGAGGTGAAAAAGCAACACGTGTACCTTGTGCCAACCCAGATGGCGGGAAGTCACCTTCCGCCACCTCAGCTGGCGGAAAGTACCCTTTGGCTGAGTTTTTAGCGACTCAGTTGGCGCCAAGTGTCGTCTCCGGGGACTTTCCGCCAACTGGAATGGCGGAAGGTGACTTCCCGCCATCTGGGTTGGCACGAAGTACACGTGTCGCTTTTTCACATCCCGCCAGGGCTACTTTTGACAATAAAATTTGGAGGGGGCCATTTTTGACAATTACGTTGGGCAGAGGGCCATATTTGTAAAAAAATCAGTCCAGTCGGGTTGGACTTATGGGCCCTTGGATTCACACGCGCGACACGCACGGAACGCTCCCGATTTGAGATTTTTTTACAAATATAGCCCCCTGCTCAATGCAATTGTCAAAAGTAGGCCCCTCCCAATTTTTTTGTCA
Organism: Poa pratensis; assembly: GCA_947311845.1. NCBI lineage: Eukaryota > Viridiplantae > Streptophyta > Magnoliopsida > Poales > Poaceae > Poa > Poa pratensis. The sequence goes on along the minus strand of CAMZMU010000045.1, from coordinate 64,934,517 downwards.
AAAATGGCCCTGGCGGGAAGATAGGGAAGCGACACGTGTCCTCCCGCCATGTGGGATGGCGGGAAGTGTCCGGCAGCGACACGTGGCACTTTCCGCCAGCTGGGGTGGCGGGAGGTGGTGGGGTCAGCACGACGAGGCGCAGAATGGTGCTCCGTGTCAAGGGACTTCCCGCCACTTGGTACGGCGGGAGGAGACTTTCCGCCACTTGGTATGGCGGGAAGAGACTTCCCTCCATCCCACATGGCGGGAGGTCACGTGTCGCTTCCCTGTCTTCCCGCCAGGGCTATTTTTGACAAAAGAATTGGGATGGGGCTACTTTTGACAATTGCATTGGATAGGGGGCTATATTTGTAAAAAAATCCCCGATTTGAGGAGGGAACAAATTCGAGCGACTTCTAGAGAATCTACTACTCCCTCCGTTCCAAAATAGATGACTTCCATTTGTCCAAAAGTTGATGCAACTAGACACTTTTGGACAAATGGAAGTCATCTATTTTGTAACGGAGGGAGTACAAATGTGTGAAATACTGAAATACCATCGACTCACATAGAGATGCTGATGTTTATTCCTACAAATTTGGCTTAACAACTGTACTCCCTCTATTCACTAATGTTAGCTTGCCAAACGTTCTATATTCGCAAAAAAAAAGGAAGTAATATGCATTATATTCTGACACAGAGTATATTCTGACACAAAGGGAGTATGTGCTTACACCAATGATGGGGAAGAGCCGAAGAGGGCGACACGCTTCTGATTTGACAAAGGTTTGACTTATGGGGCCCTATGCTTCATCTTCACACCCCCACAAACAGATGGAGTAACAAATTCGAGCGATACTTTGAGCATCTACAAATGTGTGAAATGTCAACAAATCATATTTAATGCTGATATTTTTCCTACAAACTTGGTCAAATTTTACACAATTTGACTTTAAAAAGTAAAATACACTATATTTTCACCTTAAACCCGACGGGTCATTCCGCAGATTATTCAAGAAACCTTAGAGCTTACAACCTAACCCAGCAGGGTGTGAATGTTCAGCTAAAGAGCCACATATTTTTAACTCACAAACCATTACAACAATCATGCACGCAGCTCTATCTAACTCTACAAACTTAGAATAACTCGGCAGGAATTAATCTAAGCAGGCCCAGCATTTCTTCCCCTTCCCTACCAGATAATCTAGCAGAGTTTGCATTTCCCACGCTTATTGCAGCCTGAAGCCAGTCACGGTCGATCAGTGGCCGTTGGATATCGGCACGGCAGCGCCTTTCACCGCGTAGAACCTTCGGTACATGGAGTCGACGTGGGTGAGGTAGTAGGTGCCCGGGACGAGCAGGTGTGTCCTGGCTGGTGACGAAATCCTTGGCGCCGTAGCGGTGCTCCATCAGCTTCAGCGCCTCGACGAACTTCTTCGGTGGGACCTGCGTGGAAGATATATGGTGAGACGGAGCCAAGCTTGAGGTTTGCGATGAGTAAGGTCGATGCAGCGAGAGAGATGGTACTATAGCCCTGGCGATTCGTCCACGATGAACATTGATGCAAAATGGAGAACTTAATGAAAGACTTACGATATGCCTAGACTCCAGTTTGTTGGAAATGTCCATTATGCTTGCGATGTTTGATAGGCTGAATGGATGCTGGCCATCATTCATTTTGAAGGAGAACATCGTCGATGTCATGCCGCTGCCGTATGAAAACATGACAATCCTTTGACCCGCCTGGACATTTCAAAAGAGGGAATAGAAATGGGAAGGGTCAATTTAGTTGGACATTGATCGGAACCGAAGAAAAATCACAGTAGCAGGTGTGATTATACCAGAGTATCATGTTTATTATGGAGCACTGATGCAAAAGCGGCATAGAGCGATGCCGTGTACATGTTCCCGAGTTGTTTCGGGATCAATGTTGTTGGTTGAACCTTAGTACCATACAGCTGCTTCGCAACTTGCTGACAAACCTGAATATATGATGTAGCACAATTAACTCACAGCCATGAGTTATTACATAAGGGTAATATTTCTTCATGATTTAACTTTTATTTATACCTTCTCCAGGTCTCGACTCTGATAGCTTTCCTCCAATGACAGGCCCGAAAAGGGCTCCAATTTTTCTCTAGAGTCGTTATCAACAGTGCTATTGGACACAACAGATATTTCAGTTAGTACAAACACGTGCTAAACAACATAGAAGTACAGAGTTTCTAATAGGTATCTAGCTGACCAACCTGCAGTTTCTCAAGACGTCATTGTAGAATAAACGAGCAAAACTTTTCTGTACAAGCTGCACATAGCAAAAACATATAAAAGACCGTAAACAATAGTACAATACAAAACATATATCTGAAGGGCAAATGGGCAATGTTGTGATGCCCAAACAGTGGCCATAACAAGAGGAATTGCACTCTGGGGTTTTGTTATACCTTGTTGTATGGAGAATGGAATACAAAAGAATCTGCGTCGACAATTGAAAATTGCTTTCCCTCAAGCTTCTCATACCTGATTTTTTTTAAGTGATGGGTTCTTGTTAGTCAGCTGGTATCCTTGATTAGCCTGTTTAAGTGAGAGAATTACAACTTACTTTTTGCAAAAGGTATTGTAGCAGGAATCCACTGCCATGAGATAGCATGTCTGTGATAGCTTCCCATCGACCACCTGCATACAATTTTGCTATCTTGTAAACAGGTATGTTCACAATGGAAGATCACATAAACTCGTATCCAGTATATTTCAAGCGTACTCTGTCTAAACAGCGTTTGTATAAAATGGTGACGTACCGGATATTCACTCGCAAGATCAGGCTTGTAGAAGTCATAAACATGTGCCATATGAGATCCTCTATATTTGCTCTCAAACGAAATAGGAGCATTTGGTCCAATCAACATTGCAATGGCAGCTGCACCGCCAGTAGGACGAGCTGGCCCTTCAGCATAAACCTGATAAGGTGTCAGCATGGATGATGTCAGCATCAGGAATACTTTTTGCATGATCAAGTAATAGAATATTATGTCCCCGTCACAAAATCAGATTTCATGCTTGTAGCAATATGGATGTAAAACATCAGAAATAATAAATAGAAATATAGATCAGGCAATTTTGCTGACTCTGAACACTGGAAATTACAATAAGTTGAATAAGTTGTTTTGGTAAATACCAGGACATGCTGACATTAATGCATATGCCTACAGTCTAAATTCCAAAAAGTGCAGAAGGTTGCAAACTAGTCTTAGAAGTTCCGTAGTATAAAGCTGGATACTGAAAAGAAAACAATATGTTACATACCGCGCTGTCTGTGCAAACAACGAGTCCATAACGCCCGTCCCATGAGTTGCTCTCGACCCAATTAACACAATTAAACAAAGCAGCTGTTCCACCATAGCATGCATTGGAAGAGTCAACTCCTTCAATGTCAGTATTACCACATTCCTGCATTTAGAGAATATGGTTACAAAATAAACTTTACCAAAAGGAATTGTCTGGTGGCAAAATTAAAAAGTAGTGCTGCAGAAATATTAAATAATGCCAAAGAGTTTTGAAAAATGAAATACAAATGTTTCACTTCTTTAGCATAAGATGGGTTAGACCACACCAAGAAAAAAAGAGCTAAGAAAAATTATTATCAAATTCTTGCTGAATGCAACAAACCTCAAAAATTTGCATCAGCCATGTCTTGATAGACTTGCTCTTGTCTATTACAGTTTCACTGCCAACTTCCAAACGTCCAATGCACTTTGGATCGATCTTGTAGTTTTCCAGGAGGGACTTCACCACTGTCAAGCTGAGAGAAAGTCTTAATCAGTTGGATTATATGAACAAGAATAAAATTGTAAAGATATTGTTCAAACGTTAAAACACAAAAGAGTTCATGTCTGATTTCAATGTCTTTGCAGTTACGTCCACAACCAAATATATTGTACTTTTTCTGTAACATCAGCACAAGTTGGTGGAGCACTAGCCTCAAATAGTAGGAGCTTAAGTCCTTCCGAGGAAAACAGAGAGAAAATAGTATAGGAGAATAAGAGTACTTTGTACTTAAGAGAATAGTCATACCTCATTGAAATGACATCCTCCACTTCAGTGCAAAAGGCCATGCTATCCTGTCCAAGACCAATGGTGTACTTGCCTTTGCTCACGCCATCATGAGTTTCCAGTTCTTCCTAGAAACAGCATCATAAAAAATTTAAGCCAGTAGATATGTATCTTTTGGAAAATGGTAAAGAGAAAATTTAAAACCATATGCACTAAAACGCCATTGGATAGTGATGGGTTGTTGTACAACGGGCTCTAAAGTCCTTATTTGGTTTAAAATCAATAGATTCTTTTATAATCAATAATCTTATAAAAGAAGAAGGATCAATACTAGTAATTTAATAGAACAATTTTCTAAGAGGACGATGATACTTCATATACCAAGCTCTTATTTACAGGACATCTTATATATCCCAGAACACCTTGCCTTATGTGACTCAAAGAAAGTTCAGATACATCGCTCGCATCAACAGATCATCGTTCTTACTCACTTGTTAGGGTCGGTCAAGCTTGTCCACATCCCATGGTACTTCATTCCAACCCTCACCTAATATATACTAAGCCTTTCCGCAACACATTTCTACGGCAACAAAAATCAGCAAATCCTCCACATGGACAACATCGCTTCGGGATTTGATGAGTGCACGTGGGGTTTACAAAGCTACTATGAAAGAGACAATTTGACAACCATCAGCATCCGCTGATCAACTTCCACACAGCCTTAATTAAACATAAGACGATGGTCCCACTACTAGTAGTACCAAGCTCTTTCAGCTGGCATCTTCTAGGCGTATTTTTCTTTTCAAAGCGCGACAGCATTCCTCCCGTAAGCAATTAACGTCTCTTCCCCAGCTTGCACATTCTGGAAACACCCAACAAGTTTCATTGTACTAGCCCTGCCCTGTAGTATGCCTACCAGCTGGAGCACTACAGCACGGGTTATAGCTACAGATTGCCAATACTACTGCTTCTAGGAGTAGTTAACAAATCAATTTGATCCACATGGCATGCATTTACTGCTCTTACTGCAGAATACAATTGCACATAATAATTGTTCGATCTTCGAATCTGGCCGGTGGCGACCTGTCTGAATTCCAAAGCACACAAGCTATCAACAGGTAACGGCGGCCTCTTTTCTTACTCTGAAACCGACTCTGTCTGCATCGCAACTGTGCACAGACAGCTCTGAGCTGCACCGAGCGCGCAAGCCACACACACACACGCGAGACACGAGCAAACACTCAACCCCTGAACGAACTCTCGCCGTGAATAACTGGCTCCTCCCAACAACAAAAAAACAGTAATCACCAAACCGCACACACACACAAAGAGCGTGATCTTGACTTGTAAATTCTACGGTGTTTGTACGAACTGGGACGAGCGAGAAAGGCGGAAATTCAGAGCCTCTGCTCTGTTTTCTTATTTTTCCTAGATATTTACAAGAAAGGACAGCATGGAGATAGAGAGATGGGTTGTGTGAATGATAGTACCTGGAGCACGCAGTTGGGCGGGAAGTAGATGTCCATGGCGAGGATGCCCACATCCTTGACCCTCTCCGCCGCCATCTTCTGGAGCTGCTGCAACCCAACGACGACGGAGCAGTAGCAGTGAGAGAGGAGAGAGACGGCTCCGCGGAAGAGGCTGCAGCAGCGGATCGCCGAGAGAGAGAGATGCGGGAGTAGTGGCAGGCGAGGCGAGGCGAGGTGGGGTGGTCGGCTCTGCCAGGCTCCGCGCCGGCCGTATATATACGCTGCGCGCCGTCTACTTGCTCTGCTCGGATGGATGGATCGAGCGGTAGGTGGTGGTGGTAATTCAACTAGTACGGGCACCTCGGTAGTATCGATCGGCATCCGGCCGGGGCTGGGCCACGTGGTCGTGGCGTCTACTCCTTCCTTCCTCGGCCACAAAGGTGTTGGCTGGCGGCTTTGGCGCTGCCTGCTCCGGTCCCGTTGGAGTTCCTTCCTTCTCTCTACCGTCGACGCACGCGACGACTTATACTCCAGGCCCTTTTTTTTTTACGAATACACCTTGTTTACTCCCACTCAGCCCGCACACACATCATGTCCGTAAAGAAAAATGCATTCAAATCTTTTGGATCTTGATTTATTGATTTTCACGTAGGATAACGATGCGATTTTGATTTTTGATACAGAGGTTGAGACGACGTGCTAAGGTGATTCGATTTTAGTTGGTTGGGTTTAACCATGTCTCAAATGTGGTTTCATGGTTTCGCCCTCGTTGGTCGGATTCGGCAACGGCAAACCTACTTACTTGTCTCTGTTGTTCGAGGGGTCAATGGTATAAGTTGGCAGGGTCCGACAACGTCGGAGCACGTGTATCCTGCTTCATGAATGCATTGCTTGGAAGGCGACAATTAGTTTTTTTGGGACTTCAAGAAGTTGATTTTACCAGCTAGACCTACCGTCGTTCATGATTTTTCCATTCGTTGGTCGGACCCGGTAGTGCAACCTACAAACTTGTCTCCTTGCTGAAGCTACTGTCAGATGGGTAATGGTATAACTTGTTCGGTGATCGACAAAGTCAGTGCACATGTATCACACTTCATAAATGTGTGCTTCAAAGATGACAATGAGTTTTTCTCGGAATTCGAACTTGCTATTGCCGGTTTGACCTATCGTAGTTTTTGATAGTATTATGGATGTTTGTTGGAATATTCTTTTTTTTGTAGATATTTTTTTGGCTGTTGTTTATGCGCTGGCGGTGATATTTTAAGAATGGCCACGATTATCGACATCCAAAGATAAAAGAAATATTGTTTTTTAAAGGAAAATGGCAGAAATAACGCATGAGCGTGTTGCAGATATCCTAAGGGTGCGACGTGCTATGACCATGAGTCCTAATGGCATAATAGAGAAGACAAAGTTTCATGACATCATTTTGACTTAACATGTGGAACCTGCCAATCGTGTGATTGTGAAACATAGTTTAAGGTGGCGTGCTAAGGTAATTTGTGATGAGATTTTGGTGTCTCATAATGTGATTCGAGGTTTTACACTTCGTTAATCGGATCCGGTAGAAGCAACCAACCCACTTGTCTCTTTATTGAAGCTATCGTCTTATAGGGGTCAAGGGTATTAGTTGGTTGGGTCCGACAACACCAGTGCACATGTGTACCACTTCACCAATGTATTGCTTGGAAGATGACAATAACTTTTCCTTGAAACTCGGGCTTTCTTTTACCGGCTGGACCTATAGTTATTTTTGGATAATATTATGAATGTTTGTTGGAATATCCTTTCTTGTAGCTACATTTTATGGTGACTTTTATGCTTCGATAGTGATATTTTTTATGTTCGCGTTATCGATGTCGGAAGATAACAAAATGGTGGATTTTCCAAAAGCAAAAAAAAGGGTAGAAATAGCGCGTGAATGTGATAACCTTTGCACATGAGGTTCTATGACCATGTGTCTTTCTCCTCTGATTATTTGCATAATGGCATAATCCTGAAGAGAAACTTTGACGATGTCAACAAGAATATTTTAAACTCAAAACTTATAAATGAAGTACACTTGTAGAGGTATCGCCACGTGTTATAAACCAAAATATTTACTAAATTCTTGACCGGCAGAGCTTTAATATCAGATAGCTACAATTTTGTGCTTATTTTGTGCTCGTTGTGTACGAATATACATATTTTTAAGTAAATCTCATAAACTACAGATTTTTCTTCGTGGCCTTTTGGCGCCTGTGGCATGATCATGGGTTTCGCCGAATGGAACCTAACCGGCCTTTCTCATGGAAACTCTCTTTATGTTTCATCCACCTATGGACGTTCTTGCGGGCATGTTGGCGATGTCAGGAATTTTCACCTACTTTAGAGGAGTTCCAGTGGTGGCATACCAGGGAGCCGCCAATTCTATAGGATAACAATGTGGTTTTCAAACAAAGGTTTTGGTGGTGTGCTAAGGTGATTTTCTTATTTGGTTGGATCTAGCGATGAGATTTTTGGTGCCTCCAATGTTGTTTCATGGTTTTACCCTTCTTGATCGATCCGGTACTACGATGTGCATACTTGTCTCCTTGTTGGAGATATTGTCTCAGGGTCAACGGTATATGCTGGTTGGGTTAGACAATGCAGTGCACATGTATTCCACTTTATGATTATATTGCTTGGAAGACGACAATGAGTTTTCCTCGAACTTTGAACTTGCTTTTATCGGCTATATCTACTGTTATTTTTGGATAGTATTATATGGATGTTTCTTATAACATTTTTTCTTGTAGTCAAAATTTTCTGGACACTTTATATGCTCCAATGGTGATATTTTTTATGTCCACGTTATCCACGTCGAAAGATAACAGTATTGTTTATTTCCCAAAAAGGACGTGGGCAGAAATAGGGTATGAACGTGCTCCATATATCCTTAGCATGTGACGGTCTATGACCATGTGTCTGTCTCCTTTGATTATTTGCACAATGGTATAATGTAGAAGACACTTTTTGATGACATCGTCAAGATTATTGCAAACTTGAAATTTATAAATGTTTTACACTTACATAGATATCACCACGATGCGTAATTCACACAACATATTACTAGTTTTCTACACTCATCGTCTTTAGTATTGCTATTAGTTATAATTTTTGGTGGTTGTCTTGGGCTCATTGTGTACGACTATACATGTTCTAACGTAATGCTCACAAGTTATAGATTCTTCTTTCTGGCCTTTTGACGCCATCACATGCTCATGAGTTTAATCGAGTGTAACCTAATCCTACCTTATGACAACTCCTTTTATGTTTCATCCACGTGTGGTCATTCTTGCCCAGTCATATGGAGTCGTCCATCTCGTAGGATAACAATGTGGTTTTGAAAAGAGATTTAGGTGGCGTTCTATAGTGATTTGATGTTAATTGGTAGGATTTAGCAATGAGATTTTGGTGTCTCAAATACCACTTCAATGTTTTTCTCTTTGTTGGTCGGATCCGATAGTGGCAACCTACATACTTGTCTACTTGTTGAAGGTATTGTCCCAGGTTCAATAGATAAGTTGGTCTGGTCCAACAATGTCAGTGCACGGGTATCCCACTCCATGAATGTATTGCTTGGAAGACCCTCGTACTTCTAACTTTCCGACTACACCTACCATTATTTTTGGATAGTCTTGCGAATGTTTGTTGGAATATTCTTTCTTATAGCTAAATTTTTCTGGCTGTTTTTTTGCTACAGTGGTGATATTTTTTGATGTATGTGTTATCCACGTAAAATAGATATTTATTTCTTTCCAAAAGAAAAACGGCATAAATAGCACATGAATGTGCTCCAAATATCCTTAGTGTGTGATGGTCTATTGACCATGTGTCTGTCAACTTTAATAATTTGCATAAGTGCATAATGCAGAAGACAAACTTTGATGATATAACCAAGATTATTATAAAATTGAAACTTATGAATGATTTACACTTACATAAATATCACCAGATATGATAAACCGACACGACATTTTAGTAAAATTCTAGACCAGTCGAGTTTTAATATTACCAATAGTTATATTTTGTTGTGGTCTTGTTGTGCTTGTTGTGTATGAATTCCTAACCCTCACAAATTATAGATTATTCTGTGTGAACTTTTGGCGCCTACGTCATGATCACGACTTTAGTCGAGTGGAATCTAGCCCTAGCTCATGGCAACTCCCTATGTGTTTGACCCGTGTGTAGTGTCTTGCCCAAAGATGTGGGCGATGTCCGGAATTTTTACCTACTATTGAGGAGTTCTCGTGGTAGCATACCATGGAGCTGACAATTGCGTATGATAACAATGTGGTTTCGAAACAAAGTTTTATGTGGCATGCTAAGGTGATTTTGTTCTAATTGGTTCGATATGTTGATGAGATTTTGGTGCCTCGAACGCCGTTTCATGGTTTTGCCCTGCATGATCTAATCCAATAGTGAAAATGTGCATACTTATCTCCTTGTTGAATCTGTTGACCCAGGATCAACAATATATGTTGGTCGGGTTAGACAACGCCATCGCACATGCATCCCACTTCATAGAACTGGCCTTTACCGGTTGGACCTCCGTTATTTTTTAATAGTATGATGGATGCTTGTTGGAATATTGTTTCTTGTGACTACATTTTTTGACAATTTTTATTCTCTTGTGGTGATATGTGTGGATGTTCGCGTTATCCATGTCGGATGATACAAAATTTGTTTCTTTTCCAAAAAAGAGGGAAGTCATGTGGATCAGATATTTAATGTCCATAGTAACCATTTGTACATAAGTATGTGTAGACGACGAGATATCTATTGGAGTAAATAGTTGCTATAGATAGCGGGGACGATCTGAACCGTTTCAAATAGGTTGTATGACAGAACACATCCGGTTGGCATGCTATATAAGCCTTCCTTTGCTCCATTTTCCTTATGGCATTTGTAAGGGTATCTAGGGTCACTTGCTCACCGTAGGAGTTGAAGCTTGTAACTCTATCAGAGCTGAAGTTAGTCACTACCAAGAGTTGAAGTTGGTCACCGTCGTGAGTCCAGGTTCAAGTACATCTAACTTATTTCTTGAGTATCTTGTTTGATGTAGTCATTTATCATGTTGGTGTATGCTCTTAGGTTTTTGTGACCGATACACTTGATCGACCAAAAATAGGGCTTGAACGCACTCCATATATGCTAATCGCTCAATGGTCTATGACCATGTGTTTGTCTTGTAATTTCTGGAATAATGGCATAATGTTGAAGACACTTTTTGATGACATCATCAAGAGTATTGTAAACTCGACACTTACATAGATATCACCACAAGTGCATAAACCCACACAACATTTTACCAAATTTCCGGACTCATTGAGCTTTAGTATTGCCATTTGTTATACTTATAGGCGGATATCTTGTGCTCGTTGTCTATGAACACACATGTTTGTCCGTAATTCTCACAAAATATAGATTATTCTTTGTGGCAAACGTTGATGATATAACCAAGATTATCATAAAACTGAAACTTATAAATGATTTACACTTACATAGATATCACCACATATGATAAACCCACACAACATTTTACTAAAATTCTAGACCAGTCGAGTATTAATATTACCAATAGTTAAAAGTTTGGCGGTCTTGTTGTGCTTGTTGTGTATGAATACCTAACCCTCACAAATTATAGATTATTCTTTGTGACCTTTTGGCGCCTACGTCATGATCACGAGTTTAGTCGAGTGGAACCTAACCCTAGCTCATGGCAAATCCCTATGTGTTTGACCCGTGTGTAGTCGTCTTGTCCAAAGATGTGGGCGATGTCCGAAATTTTACCTGTTATGGAGTTCTCGTGGTAGCATATCATGGAACCGACAATTGCGTATGATAACAATGTGGTTTTGAAACAAAGTTTTACGTGGCATGCTAAGGTGATTTTGTCCTAATTGGTTTGATGTTGTGATGAGATTTTGGTGCCCCGAACGTCGTTTCATGGTTTTGCCCTAATCCAGTAGTGAAAACATGCATACTTGTCTCCTTGTTGAATCTATTGACCCAGGATCAACAATATATGTTGGTCGGGTAGACAACACCATCGCACATGCATCCCACCTCATGAACATATTACTTGGAAGACGACAATAAGTTTTCCTCAGACATAGAACTGGCCTTTACCGGTTGGACCTCCATTATTATTTTAATAGTATGATGGATGCTTGTTGGAATATTGTTTCTTGTAACTACATTTTTTGACATTTTATCATTCTCTAGTGGTGATATCTTTGGATGTTCGCGTTATCCATGTCGGATGATACAAAAGTTTTTCTTTTCCAAAAAGAGGGAAGTCTTGCGGAGCAGATATTTAATGTCCATATCAACCATATGTAGATAAGTATGTCTAGACGACGAATATCTATTGGAGTAAATAGTTGCTATAGCTAGCGGGGACGATCTTGAACCGTTTCAAATAGGCTGTATGACAGAACACACCCGGTTGGCATGCTATATAAGCCTTCCTTTGCTCCATTTTCCTTATGACATTTTTAAGGGTATCTAGGGTCACTTGCTCACCGTAGGAGTTGAAGCTCGTAAATCTATCAGAGCTGAAGTTAGTCACCGCCAAGAGTTGAAGTTGGTCACCATCGTGTGTCCAGGTTCAAGTACATCTAACTTATTTCTTGAATATATTGTTTGATCTAGTCATTTATCATGTTGGTGTATGCTCTTAGTTTGTTGTGACCGATACACTTGATCGACCAAAAATAGGGCTTGAACGCACTCCATATATGCTTAGTGCTCAATGGTCTATGACCATGTGTTTGTATTGTAATTTTTCGCATAATGGCATAATGTAGAAGACACTTTTTGATGACATCATCAAGATTATTGTAAACTCTGACACTTACATAGATATCACCACAAGTGCATAAACCCACACAACATTTTACAAAAATTCCGGACTCATTGAGCTTTAGTATTGCCATTTTTATACTTATAGGCGGATATCTTGTGCTCGTTGTCTATGAACACACATGTTTGTCCGTAATTCTCACAAAATATAGATTATTCTTTGTGGCCTTCTGGCAACAAATGTTGATGATATAACCAAGATTATCATAAAACTGAAACTTATAAATGATTTACACTTACATAGATATCACCACATATGATAAACCCACACAACATTTTACTAAAATTCTAAACCAGTCGAGTTTTAATATTGCCAATAGTTATATTTTTGGCGGTCTTGTAGTGCTTGTTGTGTATGAATACCTAACCCTTACAAATTATAGATTATTCTTTGTGACCTTTTGGCGCCTCAGCTGCCCCTAGTATGTGATTGTTTGATTTCAAACCATTGGATTTTGTCAGAAGGCACTTTGCATATCTTTCATACTCCCTCCGTCCACAAAAGGATGTCTCAATATCCCAAATTTGTATGTATCTTTATACATACAAATTTGGGATAGGTTGAGACATCCTTTTGTGGACGGAGGGAGTAGTAATTTTTATGTAGATCTTATTTCGTGAGAAATATTCTCCTTGTTCTTCGGACAGATTCATGTATTTCCCCATGGTGCAACCAAACAATTTCCGCTATAGATTCCAGCGTTTTATTTATTGCAAGACCTATCCCAACCGAAACCCATTTATAGCTCCCGAGCTCCAGTAATCTCGCTTTTTAAAAATTCGAGTAGTTCATTTTAGGTCTCCAAAAACTCAAGAAAAAGCATATATACGTGTGTAGTGTGTACGGCCAAATTTGTACTTAATTAGTTTGTCAAATGTGGCCTGCACAAAAAAGACAAATGTTGGAAGAAAAATGAGTTTTTTTTTTACTTTTTAGAGCCACGATTTTGTGATTTTTTGTAGCGTACAACAGAACGTATTATCAAACAAAACTTTACAGATATATAGGTAACATGCACATGTATATTCATCATATTTGTTAGATTTTTTTGAAGCTTTAAAATGGTATTTTGAATTTTTAAAATACCAAGATCACTGAAACTCGGTGTGAAAACACCTCACTCCTATTCCGACCCAATGTTTTGCTTATTACCGCATTTTCGGAAATACAAACAGACCCAGATTTCTGATGTTCTTTTTTGTAATGATTTCCAATTGAGTTGCTACAGTGAGCTAACTTCACATGCACGATGTCGTGTGATGGGCGTGCTCTCTTTTGGCACAGATATATCAATTTGGCCGGATGAGTCCGATCCCGTCTGCACATTCCACGAACAACGAGCAATCAGGGATCGATCAGACACGGAGACTGTACAGTTACAGTGAACTGCAGTGGCACAGTTCGTGTGTGGCGCTTGTAGGGCCGGACCGCGCCGGGCACGGCGTGCTGTTGTCGTATGGTCTGCAGCGCCGCCGCATGGAGGCAGCATGGGGAGACAGCGAGGATGCGGGCTGTTTGGTCGCCGGCGAGATGCGTCCACTTTGGGATTTATTTCGGTCGATCACGGGATCAGGCCGCGCCTGGGACCAAAACCCCCCATGACGAAATCGCGTGCAGATGTCATCGATTCTCCCTCGTTTCAGGACCAGGTTCGGGTGTTGGACTGATGGATCGGATCTGCCGGCCGCCGGGAAGTCCGAGCCTGATAGAGACAGGCCGCCGGCGACGAGGAGACGAGTCGAGTCGCCATCTCACTGTCCCTCCGCGTCAGAGCGGCTGCTTCCATACGGAAGTGGAAGTCGCAGGCATGCGTCCGCCTTCGCTGAACCTGTGATTTGACCATACTCATCAAAGTACAGAGGTCAGCAATGTGCATTGACCACAAAAGAAGAAGCAACAAAAGGAGAGTCGCAGGCATGTGTGCAGTTTCCACCCTCGTTTGAGCGAGTTGTCTCTGTTCGGACGATTTTATACGGTAAGGAGCATGTGCACTTTTACTTGTAGACTGTGTGACTCAGAAATTGCATTTCTTTTATTTATTTCTACAATACACATTACATTTCACAATGTGTAACTTGATCGACTTAGAAAGAAAATATTATCAGGCAACCAAGAACCTGCACCACATGCTCAAATTGGAAGACTCCTCACGGTGCTAGTACAGTACTCCTTCTGCTCTTTTTATGTGCCGTATTTTGATTATTAAGATAAAGTTTGGTCAATAATTAAGCTGCTAATTTGTTATGAGTGACTAGGTGAATTTAGCGCGGCGCACGCCGCGCCTTTGGTGTAAAATTGTTCTAGGATTTATTTCCCTTAAATACATGTGTCTAAAATATGATCGTGGGGAAGAAGTCTAAATTTTTTTGGCTCACAAATTATGATGGGAAATTTGTTCACCACGGGAATAGTTTATTTTTCACATGAAAGTTGTGTTGGAAAGCTAGCCTTTTTTTTTATATGAGACAGGAAATATTGAAATTTGCAAATTACAGTCGAAAATTTGTTCTCGATAGAAAAGTTTCCTACAAAATTACCGTTGGGAAACTACGTTTAAAAACTTGCGTCGAAAGTGTCTATATGGTCGAGAAATCTAAAAATTTGTAGCGCACAAATTGCAGTCACAATTTTGTTCGCCGTTAGCTTAAAGAAAGTATCACCAGAAAACTACGCTTAAAATTTGTGTCGAAAATATGAGCGCGGGAAAGAAATTTTAGTATTTTTATAAAAGTGAAAATTAGGGAAAAATAAGATGGTACTTTTTGTTGTTCATGTGAAAAGTGTCTTGACACTGTAGTGAAGACACTGCCATTGGGGAACGATGTTTAAAAGGTGTGTTAGAAATGTGAGCAATTCACCGTCACCGTAGCTTGATGTTCGTAAAAAATTGTGGTTCACAAATTGCAGGGAAAAAATTGTTTGCTAGAGAAACTATCATTGGAAAACTATGTTTTTTTATAAGAGATGGAAAATATTGAATTTCGCAGATTATAGTTAAAAATTTGTTCTCCGCAGGAAAATTACTTAAAAAATTACCGTTGGAAAACTACCTTTAAAAAATTTGTGTTGTAAATGTCTACGGGTTCGAGAAATCTAAAAATCTGTAGCTCACATATTGCAGTCAAAAATTTGTTCATCGTTAGTTTAAAGAAACTACCACCAGGAAATTATGCTTGAAAGGAGTGTCAAAAATATGAGCGTGGAAAAGAAATTAAATTAGGGGAAAATAAGATGCAGTCAAAATTTTGTTTGCCGTGGAAAAAATATCTTAAAAAAACTATTAACGGAAAACTTTAAAGAAACTATTACCGGAAATCTTTGTTTAAAAGTTGTGTCGAAAATGTGAGCGCGAAAAGAGATTTAAAACTTTGCAAAAGTTGGAATTAGCAAAAAAAAATGTTTGTGTGAACAGTACCGGGCTCTCAGCTCTTCAAATCCACGCTCCTTAATATATGCATAGATAGTTAGTGAGGTAAGGTAATAGAGGGACCGATTCCTAATTTGCTAAGAATGCAGGATCCTTTATAAAAGAGCCACGCGGCACTGTTCAACACTGTCAACACTGTAGATGTCTACAGTGTTGGCTACAGTGCGCGAGCGCTGTGGGAACTCCATTTTGGTTGTCTTTCATATACTTACGCGCATATATTTCGTGTATATAATTTTTGAGAAACGTGGGGTTCTTTATGGAAAAAAATGACAAAATTCGTCGAATGTTTGTGCGTATTTGGATCAAAATTGAGGAGTTAGAGTCGACAAAACTTGAAACCGTTCAGGGAATGGAACCTACTCGTCGACGCGCATATATTTCTTGTATATAATTTTTGAGAGAACAGATAATTTTTTTTAAAAAAAGTGACCACTGTTCATATGAACAGTACTTACTGTAGTACAGTACCACGGGCGCTCTCAGCGCGAGAAACCGCTGGTCTTTTATATAGGTAGTAATAATATGGCAAAATAATGTGTAACTACTTTTGAATGAAAATAAAATAAATAAATCGATATTTCATAATGTGTACATTAGTAACAAGGGAAAAATTCTTATATCAGCCGGCCGCGTCGCTTCGTCGCTACCTGTCTATCTCCTCACTCAAGGACATGTGCATGCGGCTTGCCCTTTGCTCCTCCGCGACTCGTCCAAGTTGCTGCTATTGGCTGCCTCTCCTCCGCAGCGGCATTTCCACGCGCCGGCCGCTGCAGCTCCTATATCGATGGTGCAACTTCGTTGCGGCCTGAAGGTGCGCTGCAACTCCCCTAGTCTTATGCGGTTCCTCCGCTAGCACCTACCGGTGAACGCAAATCCTCCGCCATAGCGACTCCATTCGCCGACCACTACTGGTGTAGCTCCTCCACTGCCCCCGATTTTTCGCTTAGTTGGGCTCTCCACGATGGATCCGTCGTGCCCTGGGTTGAAGGAAGATGGTAGATAGGCCCCATGTTCACCGGATTTGGCGCTGACAGCTCCGATGAGCCAGATTCATCGCCAACAAGCCCGCGAACGACGAGGTCGGTGACGGTTGAGGTTAGTAATTTTAGTAGTTTATCAATGCTGCAAAGATTGTTCTGACATGGTACAAACATTCATCGTATTTGTTTTGTGCACATGAGAAACATGTGTGCAACCATTTCTAGGTGAACACTTCAAAATGGTTTCTCTAATGCCGCAAATGTTTTTATATGATGTTGTCTGACTTGGGCACATATGCTTGATGCTCTGCTTTTTTGTCGCAAAAGAATGACACACTTTACCCACATTTTGCTACAACCAAATAGAGATATGTTGCATACGTCTTATTTTTTGCTACGTGGGAATGTGCAAATTGTTACAACATTTTTCACAACTTTGACAAACCACTGGAAAAATGTTTCAAATGATGTTGCATACACAAACAAAAAATGTTGCGCCTGGGTTTTTCCTGTTACTGTGATTGGAGTCTCAGGTTCGTTTATTAAAGGACATCGAACCGTGGAAACAACTGATTTTCCCCAAATAAGCGGGCAGTCTAGCACTGGCCATAATTAAAATAATTATTTTCTCAGTCACTTGCTTTAACAAACACATGCAGCCATTGGTTAGAACTAGAACTATAGAACATCATGTTACAATACTCGTAACTCCCCTAAGTTAGTGTTGGGATGCCTAGACGAGGAAATAGTGCTACCACTCTGCTTATACATATGTTACCAACAATGGAAGATTAGAAAACTAAAAATCTGTTGAACACATCTCAAAGTTTTTGACAACAACACAATATACATTTAGTACACCATAAAGCCTTCAATACAGGATGAACCTAAAAAAATTAATAGATACGTTCCAGTATGACTGTGAACTAATTAGAATGAGTAATTTTTGTAAATAGATGCCTATTGGGGTGAGAGTAACATAAAACCCCACTGTTGAAGCTTTGTTACAAAACACAAATTATCGAGACTAGTTGTACCCAATTGGCACCTATCATGTTCAACGATTTTTATTTGATGATCGGTTGCTCATAATGTGTTCAAGTTTTTATAGTTTACTTGTCACATTATGATTCATTTTCAAGAAAGTATTCGATTTTAACGAGAATCTTAATTTATCTTTTTTTTGTGCCTAATTTGACCAAACAATTAAGATAAATCAGTACGGAAGATTGGATTCTCAGATGGAGCTCAAGTTTTTCCTCTTTACTCGACACATTATGGACCATTTTCGGAAATTGTTTTAGTTTTCCTAAGGATTCAAAGTGTTGGCATATGCGGACCAAAGTAGCTCAATATATGGGTCACTCATGTTATATTTGACATTAGTGTGCTAATCTGTGTAGATTCGGCGCATATGTTACAACCGAGATTAGTAGTTCTTTTGTTACAAAACCTCGACCATTGGGTTGTCTTTCGTTACAACCCTATAAGTATGCGTTTGTGCAGTTCATTCTTCAGAAATCTTATGCGACTAGTAAAGTAAGCCACTATCCATACCATGTTTTTTTAATGAAACATGGGTCAAGTTTGAATTCGAGCTTTCTTTTTGTCGTGGCATATACAATATTGTACAAGTGTTATGGTCTAGGAAGCTTTTGTCATCTTTTTGTGACCAAATAATGTGATAGTGGTAGCAACACGGTAGCATATGAAGTTTTCATAACATTATATAGTCTCAGACATGGAACAAGATATCCGGTGCACTTGGCGTTGGCTAACATGTTTAGTAACTTAAATTCTAAAAAATAACGCATTTGGACAGCATGTGAAATTGACATTCACTTTTGATAGTCCTAGTGGGCCGAATTAATAGCTCCTTTGAGATCAGTCACTATTAACATTTTTTTTTACTTCTCAGAGTTGTATTTAAAATTTCAGCTTGAAATTTCACAGCATGTACACAACAAGTCAACAACACTCTTCGAAATATTAACTCGTGGGCCGAGACCATAATTCTATAAACAAGAATGGAAAAAAGATAGTCCATAGTGCTAATGGGCCGAATTCAAAGTCCAATTTTGAGTAGAGTATCCACATACAGTTTTGTATCCCCTAAAAAACAAAAACGAAAACAAATAAAACATTTTTTTTGCGAACTGCAGCTTTCTCATTTTACCTCGCTGTTGTCTTTCATTTTTTTATATCATGGCAGATAGTTGTTTTTTGCACGCTAATTTGCTTCCAGATAAAGGTACGAAGTCCGGTGCACCGGTTGCACAACAAAAATCTGGCGCGCTGGATACGTTCTCATGACCAGGAGCACACGCGTTTCTAATTTGATGTGTACTTTTCATAATCTCTGCACTTGAAGGTTTTTGTTTTCTTTCCTGGAACATCTGCAGTGTTCGGTGCAAATTCTTTTATGTCGCAAATGTTGCATCGACGTGCATTTTATCTCAGCAAACGTTACATGTGTAACAATGTGTTTTTAACCACAATCCACAAAACAATTCTCTAGAAGAAAGAATGAAGAAGTCTGAAGAGACCAATCGCGCAACCAGAGGCAACCAACGGCACGAACAAAGTATGCACACTTGGAGGCCAGGTGATTGTGAATGAATGAATGAACGAACGAACGGACGGACGCTTAATTCCTCTTCATTTCCCTGTCTGAATTTTCAGCCCCATGTACCTGGTGGATCCATTTTCAGGCAAAGAAAGACAAATAATCAGTAAACATGACTCGAACATTTGAATTTCATCGGAGCAAGATGCAGGAGCATGCCGAGTTCAGGCAGAAAGAATTTGTTACCTGCCGAGCATCATGACGGTGGCCTGTGGGTTGGTGCCGGGGGAGTACTTGAAGGTGGAGCTGTCGATGACGCGGAGCCCCTCGACGCCGATGACCCGATACTCCTGGTCGACGACGGGCCCGACGTGGCACCCGCCGTGGTAGTGCCAGATGGTCATCACGGTGTCCCTGCAGTACTGCTGCAGCGGCCTGGTGTCCCTGGGGTGCCGCGGCAGCAGGTTGAGGAAGTTGGCCAGCTTGGCGCGGTCGAAGGCGGCGTCCATGGCGGTGGCGTTGGCGTAGGTGAAGCGGGAGAACGCCCGCGACCGCACCACCCGCTCGATTGTTTCGATCCCGCGCACGCACCGCTCCACGTCCTTGGGGTCCTTGAAATAGTTGAAGGTCACCGCTGGGTTCGCGCGCGGATCCGTGGATCGCAGCTCGATGTGCCCCGTCGAGAGCGGGCCCAGGATCTTCTCCAGGATGAAGCCGCCCCGGAACGACCGCCTGTCCAGCCCCCGCATCGCCTCCGCCGCACGCCGCATTGCGTCCGGCGTCCTCTCGCTCGGCGGCAGCGCCCCCAGCTGCCCCGTCTGCAGGTGACCACCGTTGGTGGTGTCATGCCATTGCAAGTTTGGAGTTCGGGGAAGAAGGTGTCTGTCAGTGCGTACCATGGGGGAGAACATGCCGAAGGAGTGGGAGCGGCGGCGGGGGCCGCGCGCGTGGAGGGGATGCCAAACTGGGAGCCGCTGACGCCCTCGATGAAGCTGCCGAAGCGGGTTACGCCGACGATCTGGACGAGGGAGAGCGTGACGGGGACGGGAGACGGGACGAACACCGAGTTCATGGGGTTGTCGGCCACGCCCTGCCCGACCATGGGGTGGTCCATCACGGCGCGGATGCCGTGCCTCTCCAGCTGGCCCCGCGGGCCGACGCCGCTCAGCATCAGCAACTGCGGGCTCCCCAGCGTCCCCGCCGCCAGGATCACCTCGCTCTTCCCGCCGCCCCGCAGGTACACCCGGTGCTGCACCCCCAACGGGTCCGTGAACACCACCCCGTATGCCACCGGCTTCGCCGACCCCTCTGCACATTCCGGCACGCTTCAGAAAAAAACACTACATGTGCATCACATGCATGGCACGGTGTGACGTGCGTACCTCTGGGCCGGAAGAGGATCTGCGACACGGTGGCGTGGAGGAACACGGTGAGGCGCCTGGGGTTGGCGCTGCGGAGGAAGTCGGCGGCGGTGTGTCGCCTGCCGGCACTGTCGAAGATGGTGCCGCCGATCTTGGTGCCGGGGACGTGGTCGAACGTGTACCCGTTGTCCGGGGTGACACCGGCCTGGAGGAGCCCCTCGCGGAGCGCGCACTGCCACTTGGGCACGTCGGGGCGGAACACCAGCTCCTTCTCCACCCACCTGTACGACGCGTTCACCAGCCGCGCGTCCCACCCGGCGGCGCGCACGTACTCGCCGCTGGCGCGCGTGTAGAAGCCGGCGTTGAGGCAGCTCCCGCCACCCAGAACCCTCGCGCGGGCGTTCACCACGCCGTCCTCCGACACGAACCGCTGCGCGGGGGAGCGCGGCGACGTGTCCGCCAGCGCGTCCGCGAAGTGGTACTCGCTGGACACGTTGCGGCTGCCGTACGGGTACCCGCCGCGCTCAAGGAGGAGCACGCGCGACCGCTCCGACAGCGTCGCCGCCAGCGGGCACCCGGCCGTGCCGCCGCCGACGACGATGTAGTTGAAGTGGGACACCAGGGGCGCGTCCCGCGCGTGCCGCACGAACCGGAAGTTGTACCTCTGCTGCCTCTGGGCTTCCTCCTCGCCCTTGTCCTCTCCCTGCTGCTGCTGCGCGGCGGCGGGTCTGAAGCAGAATGAGCCGAAAGTAGTGCTGCTGCCACGGCTAGTAATGCCACAGCTGGTGAGCCACGATGGCTAGGCGCCGCCATGGATTTCGTCAGAGTAATCTTCGCCGCCGGCCGTTGCTGGTAATGTGTCGGCTTTGTTTATATAGATCGACGGGGATGGATAGTGATTCGATTAGATAAAGAGTAGTTGCCAATTAGGGGTGATGATCAGATGCGCGCTGATTCCTAGTGCAAAGATGAGCTCCGAGGGATCCGGCCGAGCCGTGATTGAAAGAAGAGCAGCGGCGTCGAGAGCCTTTGCATGCCGGCTAAAGTAATTAGCCTGTTTATAATGTCGACTGAGTGTGCAGTATCATATTTTTAGAAAATATGTGTGCAGTATCATATCAACTGTTCGTTGTGGTCAGATGCACAAAGGATTCAGTGGACTTCACCTTGAAATCTCGAATTGCCTAGCTGTTGACGGATCTGCTAATGCCTTAATTCTGTCTTGACTTCATGAACAGCTCGTTGGATGCCACCTGACGCCGTGCGTTCTTTTTCCCCTCTCTGCGCTTCATGTTGTTGAGAGAAAACGAGCGTCAGCAGCGGTCAAACCTCAGGTTCAAAAAGAAACAAGTTACTTATCACACGACTGGCGAGGTAACGTAGAAAATAAGTAGAAACATAACTACGGATTCGAAACTTTGAAATAGGAGAAAATAGGAATATCCAATTTTGAAAATTATATGGAATCAAAATGGAAAACAAATTACCGCGACGAAATAAAACCCGGCTAATCAACGAAGCTTGTAAAGCCCCACATGCTTGAATAGATTGTTTGTGGAGTTGCATTGAGTTGGGATCTTTCTCTTTAATACTTCGTCCGTCCAAAATATAAGACTTTCTTGCCTTTCTGAATTTGTTCTGATTTGTACATATGTAGACACATTTTAGTGTGTTGATTCACTCATTTAGTAACGAATCGTAACAAAATTGGGAAGACTATAGAGCACTTGTTTAATTCTAGGGTATTTAAAATGTATCCAAGCAATTGGTGGCGGTTACCCGGATCTACTTGAAGTTCCCGAAAAAATGCCCAATAATTTGTTTACCAACCCGGTTGTGGGTGGTCAGATGCAGAAGAGAAGCTTTAAACATAGATTTGCCAATGATGCATCACCCTCGACTTGGGAGGACAAGTGGATCCTTGGACTTGTGCTTCAAAACTCTTGGATCGGATGGACACGTTACCAGTGGTGAATGTATCTGATTTGATTGGTGTGACCACTACTTTGTGGAAGGAGCAGAGCTGCAGATTTCTTTCCTCTTGATACATAGAAGCAATTTTAAATATTCTTTTGAGAGCAAATGGAGGAGAAGATGTTTTGGCATGGAACTTCGAGAGGACTGAAATACAATGTGCTAAATTAGCATGCCTCGCTTTAGTGATTAAAAAAGAGCATCATGCTCTAGATGAAGGACCGGTTATAGGAATCTCAATCTCAATGCCAGATGAAGAGATGTGGACGCATCTTTGGAAACTGTAAGTTTTGTTTAAGGTCCTAGTATTCTTGTGGCGTCTGATGAGACACGGGCGCATGTTACATGTTCGCATGCACAATTTTTTTTTGGGATTAAGCCAGAGTATTGAGTTAAATCTTCCAAGCTTACATAACAGAGATTAGTCAAAGGATAATTCATGTGACCAAATGTTAACTGATGACAACAGGTATAAATTATCAGCATCATGTATTCAATTTTTTCCTCGCACATTGATGGACTCATGACGGAGAGATGTACGACCCACACCAATCTCTAAAATTGATATTAAAAAATATCTATGGATTCTTGATCTTCAGGGGATGAAAGTGAGTTATCCCCCGGGACATTGTTGGTGACCATAGATGTGCAAGAGATGAATGGAGGTTGTGTTGCTCCCTCACCTCTGTCGTCCATTGATGCATGAACTAAACCCTACACGCGTTACAGATCCCTTCCCCGCTGAAGTACTAGGGGTGTGTTTGGTAGGTTGTATCACCTGGGATAGCTTTCCCAGTAGAGACATGCTGAACTGGGCCGCGTTGGGCTGAGATATTGTTATGTGTTTGGTGGGCTATATGTGTTAATACATGCTGGGATCAGATGCTGTTTGGTGGCCTGTATGTACTGAACCAGGCTGAGAGTAGGGTCCAGGAATTGAAATTACGAATAGGTCCTAATTCTTACACAAAGGACCTTGACCAACAATAAAAAACAATTGGGTCCTCAGCAATTCCCAAATCGGGAAGTGCTTGTCTCCGGCGCACGGAAACGTCGGGAAGAGCTCGTCCCCGAGCTTGGGCTACTCCTTGGCGGCACGGGGAGGCGGCCGGCGGGTACGGGCGGCGTTGGGAGTTGGGTGGCGGTCCGGGGCGGCGCTGGGAGCTGCGAGTATTGGATGTCTCCGTCATCGACGGTGCTCACTCGGGGCGGGGCGGCGCTGGAGTCCTGGCGGCTGGGTAGGGCGGCGCTGGTGTCCTGGAGGCACGAGGCGGCGGGGCGGAATGGCGCTGGTGTCCTGGCGGCGCGAGCGGCGGGGTGGGACGGCGCTGGTGTCCGGCGGGACGACGCTAGAGATCTGGCGAGGCGCTGGCGATGCGCGAGAGCACGCGAGGCAGGAGAGAGACCAGTCGAATGACTCGGGATTGGGAGGGGCCGGACACGCGGAACGTGGTGGGGCCCACGCGTGGGATTATTTTCAGGACGCGCTCGCCCCGGCTGAGGAGAGAAGCTCGATTCGAGCTTCTCTTGCGGGCAGGGCTAAGAGGGGTATTTCGCATGAGGTGGGCAGGGCTGAGGGACAAACACAGGCTACCAAACACCAAAAATTCGGGTGAGGTGAGAATCTCTGAGCCCACACAGGCTACCAAACACACCCTAGCTCTCTGAGACGGGATAATTTTGGCAAAGTTATGAGGCTTATGCGATGTGGTGATGGAGACTGATCGCTTAGAGGTTTTTTAACCTTTGGTTCTCGTGTCATGGCTATCGGTCTATTGTGGTACATATCCTAGATGAAGGTTGGAAAAATTGGTTCCAATTTTTGATTCGTTTTCAATTCATGATTTGTGTGCAAAGTTTGCTCACATCTTAACCAGTAGTTGGCTCGTCGAGAGGACATATTTCTTTGTACACAATTTGTAAGATATTGTATCGAAACAAATTTTTAATAAAGCTCTTGACATTCTACGCAAAACAAATCCACAAATAGTCACATTACACGAGTTGGGTTCTTCTTTTTTTTTTTTTGCACGAAACGAGTTGGGTTCTTCTATCCGTTCTTATCCTTGCAATCGAGTGTAGAGTCAAGTTTCTCTAGGCAACGACAGGACCGGGGCCGGCCCATATAGTCATACATGGCAAGAGTCCACGGCCCGAAAACAAGAGGGCCTAAATCCCAGAGTGTGATATTAATCACTATAGTATTATTCATCAGGTCCAATATACTAAACTAAAAAAAACAGGTCCAATATACTATACTTCAATTTATATGTTGAAAGTTTTCATAATATGCTAGAAACTGCTATTTGGATATTTTCTACACCATATTATTTAAAGATCTTTGCCATAATATGTATACAAAAATTGATTGAAAAGTTAACAAAAATGAATGTATGAATAATAAATAAAGTTTAAGTTTAGTATAGTGCAAGTGTTTTCATACGACATACATTATAACTATATAGAAACCTAAACTAGTATTTTATTAACCTTTTTTATATGGTTTTCTATGTGAGATAAGTAATAGAATGTAATGCTCATTAAAATCCCCCAAAAAAGTTCTAAATAAGTGTAAAACTTTAGTACAAATTATGGCTGCTTAGGAATTTGTAAAAATAATATCTTATCAGGTTTTGAAAGATATCGGCAAATTGAGCAACTATATCCATGATGTGCTTATATGTGAGTTTCTGAATGATATGTACCTGCGTTTTTTGATGAAAGTTATGAAAAAAGAGCACTATGT
Source organism: Poa pratensis (assembly GCA_947311845.1). NCBI lineage: Eukaryota > Viridiplantae > Streptophyta > Magnoliopsida > Poales > Poaceae > Poa > Poa pratensis. Next base: position 64,909,073 of record CAMZMU010000045.1, on the reverse strand, counting down.
TCTGTATATTGTTGGGGAATGTGCCTCGGTACAACAAGCCAATCAACCATATGAATGTACAAGAAGAATAAGCGTTGAGCCTCGGACATAGACACATGGGGAAATAGTGGTCTGTATCTTGACCATTCGGAAGGTTAACTAAGAGTAAAATGCAAGGCATATTATGGTCTATTTATTGTATTCATGTGTGCTCTTCTTGGACTAGAAGGAAAGTTTTCGTGTATGATTTCCATATGTACCTATACAACAACCACAAAAAGGGTAAATCACATTTACTGTTTTTTTTTTAATTTATCAAGCACTCAAAAAAATCATGCTTAGGCACATCGGCGAGTGCATTTTACGTCATATTTTGCCTAATGTTTTGTGTACTATTCCGTGCTAGCTCTCACCTATTTTTCTGATTTCATATTTCCACAAATTTTCATGTGACAATTGTACAACCTTAGTTTCTTATTACGATCTTACTACTTTCCCTTGACTTTGGTTTTAATTTAGGTAAAGGGAACTTATGAACTTAGCACGATGAAAGGACGCTAGTTTAAATCAATCCGCTGAAGTTACATGCACCAAATGCAAGCCATGTGTTCTAAATAAGGTTATTTTCACGAACCCAAATTGAAAATCCATTGCCATAGGATTGTGGGGCTCATCCAAACGAGTTCAACGAGGAAAAGAACACCTAAACTAGAGTTTGTATGAGAAAATGATGTCCAAAACATTGAAGACCATATAAGAGATAATGATCTATGGTAGGGCCGTACGCGCTCATGGCGGTGGCCGTACCAGATGATTAGGTGATGTAAATCATGTATATTCCGTGATTCTTCACCAGTTTTTATCCCGTTTATTATATACCTTTTCTGAATGATAAGGGTAGTATTGGGTGTTATTGGGGTTAACCTAGTGCCCTTAGATCGAAGGAGTATAGCAAGGATCAATGACATAGGCAAGACGAGATCAGCTATATAACACCTACCCTAGCCGCCTTCTCCATTTATCCATCATCCACCAGAGCCGCCGGAGGGCTGCCTCCACGCCACCTCCATCTCCAACACCGCCACACCATCCAAGTAAGAGGAGTATAATAAGGAGGCGCCACCACTACAATCACCCGACGCCGGTCCTAGGCAGTACGCATTGGCCATCACCATCTCCATCAATACCTCCATCTCTGTTTTATTTTACTATTTGTAAGATTGAACATGACGACTATGTGTTGGTGTTCATTTATGATAAAGTAATCGATCCAGATCTAGGTTGAGATATGATCCAGTACGCACCATATAGACTTGGTGTCATAATCCAGTAGTTTACGGTCTCTCTTTTTGAAAAGCACATGGAGTAGATAGATGAGTTCATGTGACCCTTTCCAGGGGTGTGACATCTGCGTGAGACAATTGTGTAAAGTTATATGTATACAATATTGGACAGCCCCGTAATCACGGGTGAAAATTTATTTATCTATTTAAAGAGCATTTCTTGAACTTTTAATAATAGTGAATTTCTAACTTAGTTGTTCCTATAATACTATCGAGGCTGAATCCATAGACACCACTATTGCTCTATTCAATTCTACAGTTACTACCCTCTATTTTACTTCCAGTTCATGTTTATTTTACTTTGTGTTTAGTTTATATTTACATTCATCCTCGTACACTATTTTTTAGCAACTTATAGAATACACTATTCTCAACCTGTAGTTATTTTCATACACTACTTTGGGTGCGGACGTAGCTAACCATGCCTCCAGTAGGAAGATCGAGGAACCTCTGTTGGGGCTCCTGGTTCATGGGATCCTAACCGCGATGGGGAGGGACGATATTATTCTTCCGTAAGTCCATCCAATGGAGATAGATTTCGGAGAAGAAAGGAGTAAACAAAAGATAAATATGGACACTAGATTTACAAATAAGAAGAAACTTAGATACGTTCGTATCTACATTTTGACAACGTAGTTGTAGGGCTGGTTGATCACTTGCTTTACTCCATATGGACGATATAAATTGAGACAAAATACTTACCACTAAAAGTATTGCAACAACCATGTGCAATTAGTTACAGGGCGCCGTACATCGGGGAATATAGCGCTCGGTTATTACCTTCCCACTCGCATATATTTATTATGATTATGCATATTTATCTTACCGCTTATACTGTTTTAGTATTCTGTTTTTATTTATACTTTTTACTAGGGATACTTTGTTATCATCTCTTAAAAAAAATCTGTTCAAACATATGTCGCCCTCAATCAAAAAAGGAGCATATGAAACTAATGTTGGACTAATAAATGCAGGAGACGCCGAAGATGATCCATACTTTTTACTCGGTGAAGCTGGACCTTACTTGGACACACCAAAGTCAAAGTCGCCTGACCGCTTCAACAAGACACCGATAGATACCTGTCGCGCCCGCCCCCGCGCCCGTCAATGCCGGCAACGAGGCCTAGAGCGGGAGAGGCCGCAGCGCACAGCAGCGAGCATGGCGAGCCCCTCGAGCAGCCTGTGGGGCGCCCTGGGGCAAGCCTCCACCATGGCGCAGCTGGTCGGCGTGGACGCCCTCGGGCTGGTCTCCATGGTCGTGCAGGCCGCCCTGGTGGCGCGCCGCCACCGAGGCGCCTGCGTGCGGCTCGCGCAGCACGTCGAGCTCGTCGGCGGCCTGCTCGGGGAGCTGGAGATCGCGGAGCTGATGAGGCGGGAGGTCACCAGGCGGCCGCTGGAGCAGCTCGGCGGCGCTCTGCGGCGGTGCTACGCGCTCGTGGCCGCGTGCCAGGACTGCGGCTACCTGCGCCGGCTGCTCCTGGGCACCCGGATGGCCGACGAGCTCCGCGCCGAGCAGCACGAGATCTACATGTTCATCCGCCTCATCCCGCTCATCGCCCTCGTCGACAATTCTACTGCAAATAATCGCCGTGTCAAGGTTAGCATAGTATCAACTGTCAAGTGGTTGTACATGATCTAAATTTCAGAGAGATTTTACTTAAATTCGGTTGAACTGATCTATTGAATTAGTGACTGCGACTCAACTCCGAATTTGGGGTCCAGTTGCAGATTGGTACTGCCAGTTAAACAGACAATTCGATATAAACTTTGGAACTCTGATTCCGTAGGGACGTGATGGTGTGCAGCTTTGTAACAAGGCTACAGCTGGATTAGCCGAATACCTGCGCGAAAGGAGGCTCCTTCCATGGCGACTCCCTGGCGACGCCGGTAGCCGGTAGGTGCCGCTTCCTCCTGCTCTCCCCCCGGGGGCCATGGCTCCGTCGTGCGCAGCGGCCGCTCCCGCGGTACGGAGGGACCCGGATTCCCTGCATGGCCGGAGCTGGGCGGACATCGCCGACGAGGTCGCAGCGGACGAGGCAGAGCGTTTGGAGATGGAGCGGAGATGCTCGTCGCCGGCGCTCCCAACCTTCGCGGACTTCTTGGCGCTAGCGCGGTGTTCCCCAGGCCGTCGGCGTGGTCCATCTCCGCGTATGGCGGCTGGTTCGCCGGCGCGCCGGCCGTCCCCTCGGGGCTCGCAACTGGCCTGCCCGCCTATCGCTCGTGGGTCCCGCACGGGACCTGCTCGTGCTGGTCTGGCCGGAGAGGCTGCTGCAGAGAGGTGCTCTGCGGCGGCGCTCCAGCCGGTACTGGCGCAGGCGACCGGCGGCGAGGTGACGGCGTCCCCGGGGACAGGGGAGACGCAGGCGGGCTCCGAGCGGCCTTCGGTGCTGGGCCCTGGGCCGCATCCTGCTGGGAACCCTAGGCCTTCTAGGGGAATTCTCGGCCCAAGGCCTGTGTTGCCTTGGCGCAGCCAGGACGTGCGCGTGGGCCACGAAAAAGGCCAGGGGCGCTCGTCTGCGGAGGCCCGGGTGCAGCCCACCAGGCCCGAGTCGGCCTGGCTCTGGATCCACCGGGGGGCTCGCGACCTTACCCTAGCCTGCGCCGCCAGAAGCGACCAAGTCGCGAGAAATCGATCCTCCTCCCGTCGCATCCGTCTCCACCCGCCGCCGGCGCCCCAGCTGCTCTCCTACGCCGCTGCGGCCATGAAGCGCCGCCGGAGCCCATCCCCTCCTCGCCGTGGTGCTCCCCTCCCGCCCCCAGCCCGCACGTCTTCCCCTCCCCGCGCCCCGGTAGCGGCATACCGCCCTCCGCCACGGCGCTCGCCAGGCCGGCGGTCTCCTCCACGCCGGTCCCGCTCCCCGGCCCGCCGCTCCCCGCCCCGCCGTTCCTGTTCTCCGACGGAGCGTGCTCGTGGGGGCCGTGATGCGCCGCCAGCCCGCAGCCCACGTCGGGCAAGGTCGCCTCCCCGCCGTGCTGCCTCCCCGGACGGCCAGCGCAGGGAAGTGGCGCTGCGGGAGGAGCTGCGCCAGCGCCTCCCCTTCCAGCGGGACAGCGGCAGGGCCCAACCGGCCGGGGGTTCTTGGAGAGAGGGGAGGGGTCGGGAGCAGGTCGTCCCTGCGGCACGTCCCGGTCCTGTGCAAGCAGCTAACAAGAAGAAGAAAAAGACTAAGAAGAAGAAGAAGCCTGCTACTGTTCCAGCTGCGGGCGACGGCCAGCCAGGTGCTGCGGCTGGAAGGGCGCCGGTTGCGTCCCGTGAGGCAGTCGGACGCCCTATGCCGTCCGTCCTCGAGCTCTACGGTCATGGCATTGATGCTGGCTTTTACTACGTGGACACCGGAGGCATCAAGCTGGCGTCTCCGGCTCACTTGGCCGTGGTGACCGTTCTTCCCGAGCAGAGCTTGGACCCTTCAGTGGTGATCTCAGCGGAGACCATACGCTCCGAGCTTGAGGGTTTGGACAGTGGATGGTCCTGGGTGGTACGGGAGCGCTCCCCGACGGAGTTTGCGGTGGCGTTCCCCACTGCCGAGCTCCTCGCCCACGTGTCTTGGAGTGCGACCATCACACTTCCGTTGCACAACATTCGCGTCTCCATCAGGCCCGCCACCGCCGACCCGGACGCGCCGCCACCTCTTGCCGAGGCGTGGGTTCGGATCCACGGGATCCCCGCTGAGCTGCGGAAGGAGGTGGCCTTCGTGGCGCTGATCACCCAGGCCGTTGGTCGCTTTGAGGAGGTGGACGTGAGTTCCCTGCCAGGGGACGGCCCCGTTCGGATCCGTGTCAGGACTCCGGATCCCGCCAAGCTCAACGTTGCCCTGCCTACCTTCTACTTCGACGGGGTGGGTAGGACGCTGGTGGTCGAGCTGGAGGCTGAGGTGGTTCGCCCGCGGTCCACTTCCCCTCGAGCCGGTCACTCGCCGTCCCCTCACACCAGCCCTTCCGACGGCGGGGAGGGGGACTCGTCGGAGGACGGCCCGTCGGACGGTGACGCCCTCACGCCACGGACGCTCGTCCGCCTCCTGCGACTTCAGCTCCACCTACTTCAGCACCTCCGCCCTCAGGGATGACAGCTCCTGCAGGCTCCCGAGTTCAGGCATCTTCGCCTGGACTGTCCGACGCTCGCCCAGCTCCGCCACTGTCCTTTGGATTCCCGCTCTCACAGTACGGTTCCAACCTTTGTGAGGGGCCGGGTTCCATGGACATCTCCGGCCTCGTCTCGTCTGCCTTGGGGCGCCAGGCCTCTCCTCAGGTGGAGGTGGAGGACTCTGACGACGCGCCGAGTGTGGGGATGGAGGTCATGGCCCCCGACACCCCGCGCTCCCCGGGCGCGGTCTGGTACACCCGCTCCCCGGGCACCCCGGCAGCACCTGCCCTGGAGCCGGTCACGGTCTTCCCCGACACTCCCGTGGCTGGTACCAGGGGGCGCCCTAGGCGTCACCGGTCTTCCCCCCCCCCCGCCCCTGGCACTCGCCGCCACAGTGCGCGCTTGGCGAGGGCTAGGACTGGTGGCGAGGCGGTGGAGCCTACCGTCACGATGGTGGCGACACGCCGCCGTGAGGCGCTCGACCGTGGGACTGGTACGTCCCGACCTTCGCCCACCCCTACTCCCCCTCCCCCTCCCTCTCCTCCTTCTGGTTCCCGTTTTCGGTTCTCGACTCTGTACCGTTGGATCATCTAGCTCTGGTTGCGGGGGACTGTGACATTATTTTCCGTGGAGAGCGGGGGCCTCGCCTTGAGCAAATTGCGGCCATCAAGGCTAAGGAGGTCTATGAGGGGGCCCTAGCGGCGGCTCGTGCTCAGGCGGAGCATGAGCGGCAGGGGCCCCCGGCTCCCGCTGGACCCGTGCAGGAGGCACAAGGGTCTGGCAGTGGAGCCCCTCCTAGGCCTGATGATGCCACAGTTGCTGTGCCTACTTCCCAGCCTGGGAAGAGGCGCGGGAGGCCCCCTAAGACGACGTCCCGGCCCTCGACCTCTGGTAGGGCCCAATCGGTCCCCCTTAAGGGGACCAACCCCGACATTGTTTCTCAATGAATGTCCTCACATTCATTTGGAACATGAGGGGGTTTGGGCAGGAGGGCCGACGCCGCCAGTTGATCAACTATCTGAGAGACGAAGATGTGGACATTGTGGGTTTGCAGGAGACGATTCGCCAGGATTTCTCGATCTCAGAGCTAGAGAGCCTAAGCCGTCACAAGTTCTCGTGGCATTGGCTCCCGGCGACGGGACACTCAGGGGGCATCCTCCTTGGTGCCAAGGAGGATACCTTTGAGATAGAGGATATGGACCGCGGGGAGTTCTTTGTGAGCATGTTGCTCACCCATAGACGATCGAACCTCCGCTGGGAGGTGATTATTGTCTATGGCCCCGCGGATCACCGGAGGTCCGCTGAATTCTTAGCTGAGCTCAAGGCAAAGGTGGAGCGATGCTCTACCCCTGTGGTGGTGGCAGGCGATTTTAATCTCATTCGCTCCCCTGATGATAAGAGCTCGGATAATGTGGACCTCCCTAGGATGCGTATGTTCAACGACTGGATTGCTGACATGGCTCTGAGGGAGATCACTCGTGTTGGGGCACGTTATACGTGGTCCAACAACCAGGCCGTCCCGATCCGGAGTGTGCTTGACCGGGTATTAGTGTCGGTGGAATGGGAAATTGCCTTTCCTCTGTGCTCGCTTCGTGCGGTTACTAGGATTGGCTCAGACCATTCCCCCCTCCTCCTCTCGTCTGGAGGGGGGCCCCGCCGAGGTCGAACCGCTTCCACTTTGAGGAGTTCTGGCTTGGTCAGCCGGGATTTGTGGAAGCGGTTCGCCAAAAGTGGGACTTGGCGGTCGCGACTCCCCCCCGCGCCTATAATGCGGTTGACATTTGGCACCACTGTGCTAAGGTCGTGCGCCAATTTATGAGGGGGTGGGGCGCGAATTTAGGCGCGGAGGTGCGTAAGAATAAGGCGGACATCCTCGCCCAGATTCAGACGCTTGATATGGCGGCTGACTCGACAGGTTGTCCGCGGATGGATGGTTGGAGCGGTATGCTTTGGAGAACTCCTTGATGGAGATCTACAAAGGCGAGGAGATATTCTGGCGACAGCGTAGTCGCCAGAATTGGATTCTTCGCGGAGATGCTAATACAGCATACTTCCATGCCATTGCTAATGGTCGCCGTCGTAGGTGCTCTATCCCTTGCTTATGGGCGGATGGCCTCCTATTAGAGGAGGCCCAGGACCTTTCCGACCATATATACTCCTTCTATAAGGAGTTATTTACGGAGGGTCCCCGCACGGGAGTGGCTTTGGCCGCGCACTTCTGGCCCTTAGGGGCCTTAGTCTCGGATGACGAGAATAGGGAGCTTACTCTCCCATTCAGTCCCGAGGAGGTGCGCCGGGCCATTATGGGGATGAAAACCAGTTCGGCCCCAGGGCCGGATGGTCTCCCTGTATCCTTCTTCCAGAAGTTCTGGGAGTATATTGAGGCGGTGATTATGCCGATGTTCCAGGAGTTCTATACTGGGACACTAGTTATGTCCCGCCTTAATTTTGGGGTGATTACCCTAATTCCTAAAGTTGTAGGGGCCACGGATGTTCGTCAGTTTAGGCCGATCACGGTGATCAATGTCATCATGCGTCTGCTCGCCAAAGTGTGTGCAACACGCTTGGCGCCAGTTGTGGAGCGCCTGGCTCACCCACATCAGTTCGCCTTTCTCAAGGGACGATTTATCCATGATGGGATTCTGGCTCTTCATGAGGTTGTTCATGAAGTCAAGACGAGACACCTTAAAGGTGTCTTTCTTAAGCTAGATTTCCAGAAGGCATATGATCGTTTGGACTGGGCTTTTCTACGCCAGGTCCTCGAGCGTCGTGGGTTTGACGACCTTCATATCGTGGATTATGCAGATCGTCATGTCCGGGAACACGGCCATAAACATTAATGGAGACATTGGCCCTACTTTAGGTCTTCGCGTGGGGTGAGACAAGGGGATCCGATTTCCCCCCTTCTTTTTGACCTCGCTGGTGACGCCCTGGCGGCCATCTTGGACAAAGCCAAGACGGCCGGTCACATCTCTGGTGTGGTAGGGCACCTTATTCCTGGAGGTGGGATCACCCACCTCCAATATGCGGACGATACCATGATCATGGTGGAGGGTTCGGAGCTTGACATTATTAATCTCAAGTTCCTTCTCCTCTGCTTTGAGGCCATGTCGGGCCTCAAGATTAACTTCGACAAGAGCGAAGTCATGATCATGGGATACTCCCCTGATGAGCGACAGCGGATAGCGGACAAACTAAATTGCAAGTTGTCTACCTTCCCTGTTACTTACCTGGGGACGCCCATTAGTGATTCTAGGATCCTTATTAAGGACCTAGAACCGGTCACCCAGCGTGTCAAAGCCAAGGCGGAGCCTTGGCAAGGGCGGTTCACCTCTAAGGCGAGCAAGACTGTCTGATTGACGCCTGTCTCTCTAGTCTACCTATGTTCCTGATGGGAGTTTATATACTCCCAGAAGGCACGCACGTCTCATTTGACAGGGATCTCTCACGCTTCTTCTGGCAGGGGGCCAATGGGCGTCAGAAGTACCACATGGTCAAATGGGCGGATGTGTGCACCCCCAAAGACATGGGGGGCATTGGTATCATTTCCTCCCGTAAGATGAACGTTGCGCTCATGCTACGATGGGTATGGCGGATACTTAGAGAGGAGGGGGGACTATGGCTGCAGCTAATCAAAGCGAAATATCTGCAGACCGCCAGGATGGATCCCAATTTTGGCGATCTATCCAATCCATCAAGCATGAGATTAGGAAGGGTGTCCGCTTCTCCATTGGTAATGGAGAGGACACCCTTTTTTGGCTGGACCCGTGGCTCGATGGGAGCCCGCTACAGCATAGGTTCCTGCTCTTTTTGCTATCAGCGCGGACCCGATGCAGCTTGTGGCTTCGGCAATACCCAATGGGACTTGGAACATCTCGTTCCGACGAACATTCGGTATTGCCGAGGCTGCAGCTTGGACAGAGTTACGGAGTTGCTTCCTGAGTCGCTGCCAGGCGGTCGTGACCTCGTGTCATGGCACCTGACACCGTCTGGGATGTTCTCTGTAAAGTCGGCGTATCGGAGTCTCTTTAGTACCCCAGTTAGAGTTGGACCTCCCCACTCTGGAAGTCCCCCATACCGTTAAAAATCAAAATCTTCGTGTGGCAGCTTCTTAGGGACCGCCTCCCCTCAGGGGTGGAGGTTCGCAAGCGACAGGGGCCGGGTGATGGGCTTGCCCCATGTGTGGGATCCCCGAGACGGGAACCCATATCTTTTCACCTGCCCGCTGCCAGGTTTTTATGGAACTTCGTCCACGAGGCGCTGGGGCCTGCTTGGCAGGCCTCAGACCTTGGCGAGTTCCTAGAAATCCAGGCGAACCGTACCGGGGAGAGGCGACGCCTCTTCTGGTTGGTGTTTGCCGCGTTGATGTGGACCCTATGGACGATTCGCAATAAGATGGTGATCGAGCGGATTTTTCTCCGACGTGCTTCTGACTCGATGTTTAAACTTCTGGCTTTCTTGCAGCAGTGGCACCCGTTGTCTAGGCAGCGGGACAGGGAGCAGCTGGACGCCATGATCACTAGACTTGTGGAGACCGCTCGGCGCGTCTCCGCGTCTTCTTCCAGCTAGCGCCGGGGGGCTTAGTTTTTTTTGTGTTCGCTCTCTTCTGTCTTTCTTGATGTATCTCTCGCACCCCCCCCCCCCCACCCCCCCCCCCCCCCCCCCCACCACTTCTTTCTTGCTTTTTTCATGTGGGCTTACTTGTGCTGCGCCCCCAGCAAGCGGCCTTTCCGCTCTTATGTTTGTAACTGTGTTTGGACTTGCTTGGCATGTTGCTTTATTTATAAAGCGGGGCGAAAGCCTGTTTCGAGAGATAAGGCTACAGCTAACCTCAGTCTACAACCTGTGCTGATCAATTGTACTTTAATAACGATAATATTTGATATTGTCTACCAGGCTGAAGAGGGGGTGCTCAGTGTAGTCACAGATAGTTGTCACATCAGGTCAGATAATTTTTCCATCATGTTCACCAGATCAATGAATTTGTTTGACTTAAGATAGACAATGTTTCGACACATCCCTAGTATCTTTGTTGATAAGCATGATTTTTCCTTGTTAAGTTGAGTCAGTGTCATGCTCAAGTTTTGTAGCCGTGCAATAAGTTCAGCTATATAGACTCAAATGCATGAAGCTTCCAACTTCTTATAATTGTTGAGGTGGGTGGCACAGTAATAATGAGATTTACCTACGTTTAGGTTTCCAAAAAAATCTTTGGAGTTCACCAAAATACACATTCAAGGAGCTACTGAACTCTGCGATGTTGGAAAACAGCCATTTGTAGGTAAAGCACGTACTGCTGTGAATTTCCAAAATACGATTAATCATGGACTCAGATATGGAAACTAGTAGACTGAAGTTTCATGACGATGTTATATACTTCAAGGGTTTCGAAGTTGCTTCATTATATCCATGAATGATTTTGATATTCCCTTTTTTATACATGCTTGCTTTTTCATGAAAAAATAGTGTCACCACATAGAATTTAACTGTGCTAAAATATAAGTTAATAAGCACATGTCATGGAAGAGCACTAGCTAGTGGAAGCAAACATAAATTATGATACAAAACAAGAACTTCAAACTGCCGAACATACAGTTCTGTACTTGAGAAATTCTTTTAGCTCATAATACTCCATTAGTAACCACATGAAAAACAAACAAACTGGAGCATTTACTCCATATTGTTTTACAGTTTTAGTATCGTCAATGTTCGTTAAATTCCCATTGGTGAAAAGGATATACTATTTGTGAGCCAGGAAAAGTAGACCTGCAAGAACAGAATATCTTCGACGTTGAAGAACTTGTGGAGCTTTGTACCCGTATGGAAGAGGCTTGTGCGGGATTCACAAGGTTCGATTTCTTTCAGATCATGGATGCTACAGAAAATTTCTCAGAGAAGATAATAGTTGGACGGGGTGGATTTGGGACGGTGTACAAGGTAAGCCAACATGGAAACAAGTTTAAAAAGAGGAAAAGGGCCTCGCCCCGCTTCCATCTAGAACAAGTCTCTTAATAAATTCTCTCTCTCCCCACAAAAAAAGGAAAAAAGTTAACAAAGTAAATGCCTATACCCTTATCTTCCTAATAAAGTGTGGATGTCCGCTGAAAGAAAGTTAATTTAACTTTCTTAGTAAAACTTGCAGGCTCAGTTGCCTGGTGGACTTAATGTGGCCATCAAAAGAGTTGATGAGCACGCAGCGACACTTGATTTCAAAAGTGAATTGCAGCTTGCAAAGCTTCAGCATGCCAATGTGGTCAGGTTATTGGGGTGGTGCATCCACGAGAAAGAAAGGATCTTAGTGAATTCGCAAAAAAAAAAGAAAGGATCTTAGTGTATGAGTTCATGCAAAATGGTTCCTTGGATCGTTACATATGTGGTAAGTTTTTAGTTTTTACCCACAAACAGAAAACATATGTGGTAAGTTTTCCCAATTGTAAATTATTTTCCAAGCACGCCTCGTTTAATTCCAAGTATATACAAGAATGCAAACCATCTACAATTAAATGAAGGCTACAACAACTAGTGTTCCACACTATAATTGATTTGAAACTATTATAGTTCCGTTTAGAGCATAATAAAAATTGCAAAAGGATGATCATTCCTCGAACATTTTGCAGGCAATACAAAAGGGCCATTGCTAAACTGGTCTAAGCGACTCAAGATAATTTTAGGGTTAACAGAGGCATTGTTTACCTGCATAAGCACTCCATGTTATGGATTGTCCACAGAGACTTGAAACCACATAATGTCCTCTTGGATTATAACATGAACCCAAGGATTGCTGATTTTGGATCAGCTAGAGCACTGAGTTCAGATGTAGCAGAAGAGCGCACGAGTAGGGTCGTTGGAACCAGGTAAGCTGCCTGATGTATCGGTCCTCACAGATTCCCATCATTTGTGTTCAGATGTTCTAATCTTACTGTTTTGATATCTTTTGTTATTTCGCCTTTCAGTGGTTACAAATCTCCAGAGTATGCATCTCGAGGAGTTTACTCGATGAAGACAGATGTGTTCAGCTTTGGCATTTTGGTTCTGGTGATTATTAGTGGCCGAAAGAATACCATACTCGACAAGCGAGGGGATACCGTTGGTGATCTTGTACGAGACGTGAGTGAACTGAACATATATTTCAAGCAAGATATCTTATATATGGTTCACGGGATGTTTACTTTTCCATTTGTTTCTTTTGCGCTGTGGTTCTCTAATGTCAAGTTTGTTGAACAAACTATTTCAGGCTTGGCGTATGTGGAAGGACCAAATGTTGCATGAGCTTGTTGATCCGTCTCTAGGGAACGTATATGAAGTCGATGAGATAACACGATGTGCTGAGGTAGCGCTGCTTTGTGCTCAGGAAGATCCAGCAGATCGGCCCGCCATGACAGATGTTGCTGTAATGCTGAGCTCCGGAAGCATGAGCTTGCCGATGGAGCCTAAGCAGCCTGCTGTGCTGATGAATGCTGGTGCTGATGGAGATACATCATCTACACTCATGGGCCAGTCAAGCAGGACAATAGACATAACCATCACGTGCTCAGCTCCCATGTCGACTAGAGTTCGGATCATTGTAGACCCGGAGGTTTGATCAACTGAAAAATAGCAATGCTGTAAAACCGACAAAGCCCGACCTAAAATGGCATGGACAGCCCACAGCCTGAAAATTGCGTGTTTTGCAATAAAGATATGAAATAAATCATTTTCAGATAAAAATATCATTTTCCACCTATATTTAATTGCTATCTCTGATCCATAATAAGTGACGCAGGCTCAGTCTTTCGGGAGGTGCTCATAGGGGTAGGGTGTGCGTGTGTGCGTTCATAGGGGTGAGTGTGTGCACGTGTATGTGAGCGTCTGCGTTGTACTGTGTTTCGCAAAAAAGAATTGGAGGGTTTAAAACCGCTCCACTTGTTGAAATCACTAACTTCGGTTTTTTCATTTGGATTTTGGGCTGGGATTGGTACACAAAACCGAGGCGGCACCTCGCTATCCTGGCCCACGAGATACACGAGCAAACCGGGCTCTGTTATGCCTTTGTCGGCTACCGTCAGCACCCTGCTATGGACGGAACGGAAGCACAACACTTCCCGCCTTTTCCCATTCCTCGCCGCCGTTCCCCTCTCCACCTCGAGCCCCTCGCCAAACCCTAGCCTTCCAGAAGGTTCCATCCCATCCGGCGCCCAGGATGCGGGAGCTCTCCATGTCCGATCCGCGGGTGGAGTTCGGGAACCGCAGGCTTGGATCCAAGGATGATTGGGTGGCCCAGGGGCTGGTCATCGACGCCGTCGACGGCGACATCCCCGCCGTCAGGAGTAAGCCCGGCCTCCCCGCCCCGCTCCGCCGGGTATCGGGTTTCGCTGCTCGTGGATCTGATGCGGTTCTTACAGTTTCTACAGAGGCCGCGCGGAAGCTGCGGAGGTCGGGGAAAGGAGTGGAGGAGGCGGTGGCGGCGTTCAAGGACCGCCAGTACGCCGGCCGCGGGCCGCTTCACATGGCCGCGTGGGCCGGGAGGCTCGAGATGTGCAAGTTCCTCGTCAAGGATCTCCGCCTCAATATCGACGCCCTTGGGGACGATGGTAATTACTACAGCGGAATGAAGTGCTGTTCTATTTTCTTATTTTGTTCTGAGCTAGAGAACAGTTTCTGAAAGCATACTTACTGCGATGAGAATGAAGTGCTGTTCTATTTTCTAGTATGCGTTTCGCAGCTGCAGCTGCTCTGGGTTATGTATCGCCTAATGGTGGTTGGCTTGCCATTCTTTTGCTCTGCTAGGTTCAACGCCTCTACTATATGCAGTATTTGGTTGTGGATCGACATCAGTTGTAAGGTTTCTTCTTGACCGTGGTGCTAATCCAAACAAAGCAGATACAAAAGGGTTTACTGCGCTCCATTATGCTACAATGACAGGTTCTCTTTGCCCCTGCGTATGTTCGTTTCAGTTTTTGTTACCCGCACTTTCATTCATCCTGCCTGATCAGTTCTGTTTCGTATTTAACCTGTAACTCGTTGTGATGTCTGTCCTGCAGTAAATTTCAGCTCTTCAGTTTTTTTGTCTTGCACATTATACTTCTGCAGTGATTAACTTAAGGTAGTGACGACAATGTTAGGGGTGCATTTGTTGGGAGAATAGGTACTGTTGCCATTCTATAGGTAATAGGAACCACCGTCATTTGATGTTTTTCTTTGGGTTCAGATAGCTAGTTTACCATGTGCATAAACTTTTTCGTTGCACAATACACATAAGTATGGTTGAACAAGACTAGACTTAGAAATCTAGTCCTTGGCATGGGCATCAATTTGGGTAGGGGAGGTTTTTTTCTCTTTTAATTGTTGTGTTGCCTATGCTTAACCATTGGCCTGGATCAGGTTTCATTAGCAGTCCTAACCATATTGGCACATAATAATGTATTATATCGTTCATCAGGCACACATACTGCCAAAGGAGGGGCAGACATGAGGTGGGCAGCTAACACCCGGGGTAATAAGCTTCCTTCTTTCTTCTTTTTAATGTATCCTTGAGGGTAATGTGACGTAAGCATTTTAATTTATTTTCTCCAGATACCTGTGAAATAGCAGAGTTACTATTGTCCAGGGGAGCTTATGTTGACCCTATGTGCACAAGAGGAACACCACTACTCGTTGCTGCTCAAAATGGAAATGAGAGAATGGTAGAATTGTTGTTGCGGCATCAGGCAAATGTAGTACCTCTTTTCCCATCTTTGGTTCGCTCTTTATGATTAATATTATTTGTGCTGTCCCTGCAAAATAAAAATACTATATGTGTTGTCTACAGTAGAGTGTTCTCTTCACTATAACTGAGAAGGTTGGGCTTAGCAGTGTTCCTATATTCGCTGACTCTAATCTTAGGGCTCTCTGCATCCTTTTATCATGTATCTCTTCATTTATCTTAGATCTTTCCTTGCTTAAATTATCTTAGATTCTTTATGACTTGTGCTAGTTGATATTGATAACATAGTTAAACCATGATTCTCTTGCGTATTTACATTAAGGTAAGTCGCGGTCAGACCAAATTATAGCTTAATCTACTACACCCGTGTGATGGTGCTCATCTGTCCTCCCCGCTTCTTCCCACCTTATCCACACAACCGCTTACTTGCTGGCCAATCCGAGTGTTGGTACTATGTAGTTTATGGTGAGTTTACTCTGATGATAGCGACCATGGAGCTTAGGTGGCCTTCTTTGTTTGTTTATGTGACCCATGTGGTTGCTAGTTCCACATGGGAGCTTTATTGTACAAGATTGAGACGGAAATGCATGGAGTATACCAACTAGTTATCAAGCTGTGTTTCCGCATGAGCTACATATATGCACATTAGACATTATGGTTTTACTGTTATCATTAATTGAACTTAGACATTTAATATATGGGTAGAGAAAATCAAGATGTACATCTTCTTGTTTAGCTTTGTATATTTGAGTTCGTGTCAAAACTGAAAGTGGTTGCATGATGCATCTCATTAGTGCAATTCGACTTGATGCCCATTCTAGCTTGTATTGGCATGCTATGTTAGATGTACATTTCTCGTACTCTATATTTCTCTTATTGGCAGGTAAATTGAGTGGGCCAGGATCAGCGCACACCCTATATTTCACACAAAATCAGAACCTTAGATCTGACCCAAATACTTGATGGATTATACTTCTATTAACCGATTAATGAGAGGATCTTATCCTTATTATCTCTGATCAACGTGGAACATTATTTATGCCTTGGACATACAAAAGGGTTTATATTTTTTATTCTTAGTAATGCAGGAATTCTAGCCTTTTCCGCAACTATATGTATGCTATATTTAAATCTGGTCATTGACAGTTACTTTCCTACATCCTGTTTGCTCATGCATTGTTTATCCAGTTAAGGAGCTAGGTTACATCAAGTAATCAGTGTTTCCTGTACAGTGATTCTGCCTGTGGTTACATTTCTTAAGCTGCAAGTTCATTTGGATTGAGACCAATCAGCCTGCTGTGGTGATAGATAGATTTTTTTATTACCTAAGTCGGTTGGAGTCTGACGTTGAACATTCAGCCTTCTGTCTTCGTCTAGATGACAAAAGGAAAATTGCATTTCTGTGAATCAGCTGGACTCAACATACTAGCTACGTTTGCCCCAATTAGAGAGCTTTGTATGTGCTGATTATATCGCAAAATCGGGTTTCCC
This sequence comes from Poa pratensis, assembly GCA_947311845.1. NCBI lineage: Eukaryota > Viridiplantae > Streptophyta > Magnoliopsida > Poales > Poaceae > Poa > Poa pratensis. Next base: position 64,892,497 of record CAMZMU010000045.1, on the reverse strand, counting down.
GATAATTTTAATGACCTAGCAGAATGTGGGAGAAAACTTCCTTTATAAGTCAATGTGTGAATTTATCACTGGATTAGTATATACACATATAATATTATACAATGAAAAAATAATCTAAGATGATAGAGCATTGTTGTTTTCTTTTATGGCTTTGGTATGCAAACTAGTTTGGGTAACTTTTACATGTTCTGCTAAGAGTTGCATATCAGACTTTTTTTCCGAAACATGTTTAGGAGAACTGCATGTACTGCATATCAAACTTTTATAAGTTTATTTTTCTCCAGTACCCTTCTTTTATTGTTTGTATGCAAGTAATCTTTTCTTTGCCTTCTCACCAGCCTAACATATTTGCGTGCTTATACTATACACCACTGACAATGGCTATCTTCGCTTCTTCAGTGAAATGTGCGGAACTACTTATTAAGGTGCAGTGACTTGTCCCTTTAGAGCTCCGACCGTACTAGTTTTTGCTAAGGAAGCTGGACGAATTTTGTTATGTTATTATTTCTACCATAAGCACAAGCTGTTGCATTTTTTGGAAACACTATCTTCTACATTATGTATTGTATATTCCATGTTTTAGGCTGGTGCTGATGTCAATGCCGGTAGGCCTGTTACACCATTAGTAATAGCTGCGGCCCATGGCTTCACTGACTGTGTCAAGTGTTTGTTGGATGCTGGCGGGGATGCAAATATTCCTGATCACGTGAGTTTTTCACACTGCAATTAAAGTTGTTACTTTTCTCTCAGTTGGCTATGAATGGCTTGTTTCTAAAAAAAAAAGGCTATGAATGGCTTGATGTAGCTGCAAAAATCTGTATATTTTTAAAGAATGTGACTAGCCTGCTAAGGACCAATCTTGATTTTCACTACACATGAATGTTGTACTGTGGAATTGAGAGTTTGGGATATTCTAGAAAATAAGATAGAATATGAGAAGTTGTTTCTTATCTGGTTTGAATATTAAAATTAAATTGAGAAATGTTGCACTTCCAAACTAAGGTATTGTGAAACTCTGTTGTAATTAATGAACTTTACGAAACTGCCGCACAATGAAGGTGTATGTCTGATTTCTCACGAAATGTTTTATCTAGCTAATACTGAAGTCGGCATGATCTGCTTACCACATAAAAGAAAAAACAAAGTGATTGAAAGAGACTGGTCTAAGCATTCATGCACCTGTTCACTCTGTAGACATGTCCAGATACGCACTTATCTAGATATTCATATTCTTCTGCACAATCGCCTATAATTCGTCATATTTTGAATCTCATAGTAATATGAGTAAAAATGTCTTCTCCACATTTTTCTGTTATCGCGTGACACAACACCTAATCTTTTCTCATCCCTTAAGCTCCCCCTTCTTTATTTGTGGGATTTACCCTTGATATCCTTCTTAACAGTGTGGTAGAAAGCCAGCAGAAATCGCTGTAGCCCGAGGTTGGATGGATTGCGCTAAGATTCTTTCCCCTCTCACATCCCCTGCAGGCATTTATGTAATAACTCAACACATGAACTATGTGAATTCAAGAGTAAATTTGCATTTTATATTTTGTTTGACTTTCAATTTGATTTAGGATCGTGTATTCGGTGAAAATGATGGATGGGCTTTGGAAGAACAAGGGGATGCTGCGTTAGAGGGAAATACTGGATTTGCTTTAAAAATGCAAGGGAATGCCGCACTTGAGTCCATGGTTTTGAAGATGCAAGGGGATGCCGCATTTGAGGAAAATGTTTACGCGGATGCGTTAGCTCTCTATACCAAGGTATATTCTTCCATCCTATAGTTTTTCATTAGTTCTGTTGTGCAATTTACTAGCTGGTCCATCCATTTCTGGCCTAAAATGCTCCAAATTATGGGAGTTGCATCAAGTGTTTTCCTAGATTACCTCCATGTACAGGATGTTCCTGCCTTGTATCCGACTGACTCTTGTGAATCAGATGTCTATCCTATTGTTTCAGTTCTTACGTATGTTTTTTAAGACAAGAGCAGCTAGTTTCATGCGTAGTGCGACTAAGGCGTCATTTAATATCTGCAGGCTATGGAGGCTGACCCTGATGATTCAACCTTGTATGCAAAGAGGTGCCTCTGCTGGGTGCATTTGAGTGAAGAAGACAAGGCTTTGGATGACGCTAGTACCTACAAAGCCCTGGAGATGGATCTATCAAACTCCTGCTATGAGCAAGCAGCAGCACTGATACTGATGAAGGTGAGCTGTGGCAGTGGCATTTTGTTTTCCATACTCTGTTGTATTTTCCCTGGCCATGCACTGCTGATGTACGTGTGCTTGTGTAGGAGTATGCCCAAGCATGCCAAGCACTCATGTCTGGATTGAAACTGGACTTGAGAAGCGACGACCTGGACTAAAATTGGACTTGAGAAGCGGATGCAGTAGCCAGTGAAGGAACTTGGTAACAACCTCTTGTCTTTGCTTGAGTTTCCCAGTGCTTGCTTTGGTTGCTCCTGGCAGGCTGTTGTTTTAGTTTTGTTGTTCAGATGTGCCAAGACTGGGTTATACATAAGTCCTCTCGCTAGTGTATGTCCCTGGCTCGGGTCACCGCAATTGCAAATCCTATATTCTTAGCATTAACTTATGGATTAAAATTTGCAGATACTGGTGCGCCTGCTGAGATTTTTTGGGTCGTGCATTTTCATTGTAGGTTTGCACGTGTTTCACAAAAAAGGAACCAGAGCGACCTGAGATGTATGTAACATAGTACGTAGACGAGTAGCTGGACATGTACCTATTGCCTATGTAACCTAGATGATACCCACATGAGGGGCCTGTTGTACTGCTAAATTGTGGGTATCTGATAGATACATGTGCCTCGTGACGGTTCTGTTTCTGAAGATGTTCCACGCCGCCTCTGCTCTGCCCCGTTCAGCAAAAAACAGCGATCAGATAGGACCCACAAACATAGCACACAAAGATGATGGGAGACAAAGAACATCGATCCACGACGCCTCTGTTTCAGAAAATGCTGCCTCAGCTCTACTCCATTCAGCAAAATCAGAGTAAATCAAAACCAACTAGCACACATATACACAAAGTTATTGAAAAACAACGAAATCACAACTAGTGCTTCAGAAATGACCAGAGCCCAGTAAGACGCGATTTATGTCGGAGGAACGAAACATCTCTGACGAGTGGGAGGTCGTTGTATTTGGTCAGGCAATCTCTTTTGGTCTTATCTATCTAACCATCTCTATGGGCTTGCGGGGCATGGAGGTGGTGATCCTGAGGACGAGGCCGGGGAAGACGTCGTCGGGGTCATGGACGTGCGGGTTGCGCTCCAGGATGTAGGGGTCGCCGCACCGGTCGCTGATGCCGTGCAGCGTCTCCCCCTCCGCCACCACGTACATCTCCTCGCACGGCCGCCACCGCGCCGACAGCGGCGCGCCCCGCGCCACCACCTCCCCTACCTCCTCGCCGGCCGTGCACACCAGCAGCACCGCCGCTAGCGCCGACAGGGCGAAGCACCACGACGCCACGTCTGCTGCAGCCGCCACCCGCGACCTCTCGCCGTGCCGCCGCGCCATCCTGACTAGTGCTGCAGGCAGGCGTTCTTGGCTGCTGTGATGAGTATGCTATTTCTGCTCTGGTGAGTGCGGCCCGTGCGAGGCTTGAGTGGCGAGCTGCTGTTTCGTCCCGTTGGGCAGGGCCGGGATTTATACGAGGAGGAGGCCGGGAGTGCGTGGGGCCAGGGCGCAAGTATCCGTTGGACGATAAAGCTCAACTGGTCTGCTCCCTCGTAGAAACGGTAAGCTTATTCTAGCTAGTGGACATGCTCAGCAGCTGAATTAGGCTGCCTTAAAATGCACCGATTCCCTTTTGTCTTGTTCTTACTGGAGCTTCCAAGCTCATTTGCGTTTTTTACAATCCGCGTAAACTTCCAGATAAAGTAGCTACGAGCTACTGCACTGCCTTAGTGCCTTGTTCGGTGGGCGGGTGATGAAAAATTTAACTAATGAATGTCAGTGTGATTATTCAGGCTCCATTTTCTAGAGAATATATATCTGAATTTCCCTTTTGGGTGTTCTCTGTGATGATTTCTTGCGCGATTGGAGGAACATCTTAGACAAAACGGTGAGCAGTTAGCTGACCTGCACACAATGGCACGTCAGTGGATTCAATAATGCTCGAAGTTGTGAAGAGGCCCTTTCGCTCGAAAATACACAGTGGATCTCGAGTACGCCTGCACCTGATATTTAAAAATAATTTAATAATTCAAAAAAGCTTCAAAAAATTCCGAAACTTTCAGTCGGGCAAACTTTACCTCTACAAAAATTTGTGTCAGAAAATAACATTTATTGCAAACTGGGTTGAAAATTTGCCAGAAATGACGCTATATACACACTATATTCGTCAGATATTTGTCTTTTTTACCCAGAAGTCAACGCAAAATATTTCATGACCAAAACATTTACACGTGTAGAATACCTGGTAATGTTTGAGCGTAAATATTTTCAGATTTTTTAGAATATTTCTGAATTTTCTACAATTTTTTCCGTATATCAGGACAGGCATACCCGAGAGTCACAAGTCTGCGTCCCCTTTCGCTGCCCATTAGAGGATGTCTCACTCGGCCGAAACGGCCTAGCAAAATCTCGACACCACGTCACCACCATGCACCATTCCACTTAATTGCCAACGAAAAAACAGCCCAATTACAGGAGCAAGCTTGTTCAAATAAAAATATTTTTGGCACTACAAAAATACAAAGTAAAGCAATGATCCTAAGTTAAGATGCCCAACCATGATACTAATGTGTGATTTATTTCGATCTGGCTAGCGATTTGATCCAAAGAAGATGGCACTCATCAGTTGGTCCACGGTCCCCACAAAGCTGGAAACCTTGAACAAAATAAGCTTCAATAAACCTGCGCAAGATTTTCTTTTACAAGATTGCAGACGAATGAACCGACAGATAAACACAGTGTTCCGTTTTACGCAGAGTTCAGCGAACGAAAAACAGCTTCAGAATTTGGCATTTTCCGTAGAACTGGCAAGATATCTATGTGGAACTGGCAAGCACAAGAAGACTTGGGGCAAGTGTTGAAAAGGATCGTCTCAAGCGTCCAGCTTGAAGTAGGAGTCGAAGACGACGGCGATGGAGGTGTTGGTGGAGGCAACGAGCTCGCTGACCATGTAGCCGCGCGCGAACCGGAGCTTGCCCGTGCCGCCCACGATGCTCTGCTCCCAGGCGCCCGACTCCCCCATGGGGCCCTGCGTCGTGAGCGCGCTGCCGCTGTACGCGCCATAATCGGAGAAGACGAAGTCGATGGCCACGAGCCCGCTCCGGCCGTCCAGCGACGCGTGCACCGCCAAGCCCTGCGCCCTGCCGATCAGCCGCGACGCCGGGTCCGGCCCCTCCCGCACCATGTTGTCGAACACGTTCACGTCGCCGAACTTGGAGGAGTTCCTGCAGCATATGCAAGTCCAATAAATCCATGTGAGCATGCTACATAGATATGCACGTGTTGCTGGTGTTTACTTGTGCAGGCTGGCGACGTTGACGACGGTGGCGTTGGTGCCGACGTCGACCTCGTGGACGTAGAACCGGAGATGGGTGACTTCTACATCGGCGGCGGACGCAGGGCTGCAGATCAGTAGAACGAAGGAGAGAACAAGGAAGGCGCGGCGAGCAACGGCCATGGTGGTCTCAGCTGATGGCGTTTCGAGACTTGTTCCCTTCCTTGCGCGGCGTGCGGCGATGATACTGCAGTCCAACAAGACAAGGGTCAATGGGCAGTGTAGTTGGTTGAGGTGGTTGGAGTGTTCATCGCATTTCATTTGATCACACTATATAACTCTTGGATGTATTCCTTGTCCTGAACGAAGATTTGACGCAAATGCTTGCGTTGCGCCTCGACAAAAATTGATAATTTTATACGGAATATATTGTGAACCTTGGCGCTAGCTAGCACAGAGTGTTGTTACAGGAAAATCTTTCACACGAGGAAGCAGACTCTATGGTTTTTTAACCAGCCGGCAAAGGTAGGCTAGCTTCCCCCATCTCGTCTCCAGTGAGCTGCATCGGCGAAGAAGATATGGGATCGCGCCGGGGTCCGTAAGGTCGCACTCCACTAGTAGCTGAAGTACTACTGGCGTGTCCGTAAGCACCCACACCAGTAGCTATTTTTGGATTTTAAAAACTCAATATTTATTTTATGAAGGTAATCATTAGTCCAAATTTATGCATATAGTTCATCCACTAGGTTGAGGTGGTTGGAGTGTTCATTGGATTTCATTTGCTCACACTATATAACTCATGGATGTATTCCTTGTCCTGAACGAAGATTTGACGGCTGGTAGGTCTTCAGGCGGATCAGGATCTAGGCCGACATTATCCCACCCGTCTATGCCGAGATGTTCAAATATTTGTTCTTTCTATGTAATTCGTATGGTGGATACGTTGGTACGTGCTGCTGAAGAGCCTCCCCCAGCCGTCATCACACATTACATTGTACATTTGTATTGACTTTTCCAGACAATCTACTCCCTCCGTTTCAATTTAGATGACTCATGTTTGTCTACATGTGGATGTATCAAAACATGTTACAAGTATCACTAGTGGAAACAGGGCCTTCCATTTTTACCTTTTGTCTCGGACAAATTACGAACCGCGACTAAAGGGTCCATTGGTCCCGGTTCGATTAGCCGTGGCGCCAGGGAGCATTGGTCCCGGTTCGTTTTGGACCTTTGGTCCCGATTCGTGTTACAACCCGGGACCAAAGGGTCACCACATGCGGCACATGCTTCCGCAGCCGTGGGCCCCACTGGCAGGGACCCTTTGGTCCCGGTCGTGTTACGAACCGCGACCAAAGGGTCTTCCCTGTATATATCATCTTCCACCCCGAGCTCCACCACCATTTTGAGCTCGAGTTCATCACTCATTTCTCCTCCATTTTCTCTCCCTCACTCAAGTTAATCCCCATTTTTTTCACCACTTGTGAGGATTGGAGGCACCCCATCTATTCAAGGGTTAGCAACATCATCCTTTCCTCCGGCGTTGCAACTTTAGCTCATTTCCTTGCTAGTTTAGCTCATTTGGTTTTTGTAGTGCTAGCTAGGTGTTTGATGAAATGCCTAAGTTAGGGAGTTAATTTTTTATATGCATTTTGACCTCAAATTAATTTATTATTTGTGGATTTTAGTGTCGTCCCATCCTCACCGCCGTTGATAGCCCGCGTCGTCCCGTCACCGGCACCACCTCGGTGAGCCTCTTTTTTATCTTTTATTTTAAGGAAAAAATACTTGTATGATTTAAATGCATAGTTATTTCTTGTATAATTTTCTTATGTTTTTTTATATGTATAGTGTCATGATTTTGATATCCGTCCCCGTCGGCCCTCGTCCGGTCTATGATTCGGATGTGGTATATTTTTATAACTATTTGTTTCGTTTCGTGTTTATGACAATCATGCCGACCAACTTGACATAGATATATTTTTATCTAGGAGGTAGTTGAACCGGATGTTCCAACCGACCCTTTTGTCGAGATGATAAATTAAAAAAAACAAAAAACAGTGATTTGAAAGCAAAATTGAAAAGAAGTGAAGATATTCGTCTCCAATGCCTAGAAGAGAGATGGCATTGGACTTCGAGCTTGCCGACGTCGTCGATGAACACGAGTTCAATCTTGTCGACGTCGTGATGCTCACGAGATGAAGATGGATGCAATGCGCTTGAAGCTTAAAAAGATTAGAAAATATGTCATTAGTCAAGAGGCTTGGTATCATTATGCTGTTGGTTCAATAGTTACCTTAGTTGCGATTTTGATCGCATTTGTTGTTGGATTTAAATTCTTTAGATAGTTGTATGTTAGTTTCAATTAATGTATGTTTCATTAGAACTATGTATTACATTTGGGCACTACTCTACTTTGGTTTTAATGTGATGAACTTGTATTAATTAATTTGGTCAGTATTATATATTCATGATGTAGTGTAATGGTTTTTGATATATTTATATAATGCAGATGAGCCGGCAATGGATGTACAGTGACCGACGCAGTCTCGACTTTATCAATGGCATGCATAGTTTTCTCCGGTGGCTAATAAAACAAGCCGTCGAGTGGTTTATTTCTTGTCCATGTAGTGTGCAAGAATACGCGGGATTACTCTACGTCAAGAACCATTCACGTCCACCTGTTGGAGTCTGGTTTCATGTGGTTATAATTGTTGGACCAAGCACGGAGAAAGAGGGGTTATGATGGAAGAAAATGAAGAAGAAGAGGATAATGACACCTATCCTACGTTCACTGCAGACGGTGATACTCCAATGGGGGAAGACGAAGCTGAAGAAGAGCCCATTGTTGATGAGCCCAATGATGATTTTGGTCGGGCCATTCTTGATGCACAGATAAACAGCGGAAGTGAAAACGAGAGGTTGAAGTTGGAGAGCATGTTAAAGGATCACAAAAAATTGTTGTACCCAACTTGCGAAGATGGCCATAAAAAGCTTGGTACCACCTGGAATTGCTACAATGGAAGGCAGAGAGTGGTACTACTGACAAGTCATTTGAAAATTTGCTGAAAATATTTAAGAAGTTGCTTCCAAGGGATAACGAATTGCCCTCCAGTACGTATGAAGCAAAGAAGGTTGTCTGTCCTCTAGGATTAGAGGTGCAGAAGATACATGCATGCATAAATGACTGCATCCTCTATCGCGGTGAGAAGTACGAGAATTTGAATGCATGCCCGATATGCGGTGCCTTGCGGTATAAGATAAGGCGAGATGACCCTGGTGATGTTGAGGCGAGCCGTGCCCCAGGAAGAGGATTCCTGCCAAGGTGATGTGGTATGCTCCTATAATACCACGGTTGAAACGTTTGTTCCAAAATAAAGAGCACGCAAAGTTGTTACGATGGCACAAAGAAGACCGAAAGAAAGACCTGATGCTGAGACACCCCGCTGATGGGTCGCAGTGGCGAAAAATCGACAGGGCGTTCCCGACGTTTGCAGATGACGCTAGGAACTTAAGATTTGGTCTAAGTACAGATGGCTTTAATCCTTTCGGGGAACAGAGCTCCAGTCATAGCACCTGGCCTGTGACTCTATGTATCTATAACCTTCCTCCTTGGTTGTGCATGAAGCGGAAGTTCATTATGATGCCAGTGCTCATCCAAGGTCCGAAGCAACCCGGCAACGACATTGATGTGTACCTGAGGCCATTGGTTGAAGAACTTTTAGAGTTGTGGCGTGATGAAGGGGTACGTGTGTGGGATGAGCACAAACAGAGAGCATTTGACCTACGAGCGTTGTTGTTTGTAACCATCAATGATTGGCCTGCTCTTAGTAACATTTCAGGACAGTCAAACAAGGGATACAATGCATGCACGCACTGTTTAGATAAGACTGAAAGTATATATGTAGGTAACAAGAATGTGTACCCGGGTCATCGTCGATTTCTTCCACCTCAGCATCCCGTAAGAAAGAAAGGCAAGCATTTCAAAGGTGAGCAGATCACCGGACGAAGCCTACCTGCCCTGATGGTGATGTTATATATGACATGGTGAAGGATTTAGAAGTAATCTTTGGAAAAGGTCCTGGCAGTCTATCTGTTCCGAATGACGATAACAAGCGCGTACCCTTGTGGAAAAAGAAATCTATATTTTGGGAGTTACCCTATTGGAAAATCCTAGAGGTTCGCTCTGCAATCGACGTGATGCACGTGACGAAAAATCTTTGCGTGAACCTGCTAAGCTTCTTGGGCGTGTATGGGAAGACGAAAGATACACCGGATGCACGACTGAACCATCAACATATGCACGAGAAGACGAAAGACGACCACCTTAATCCAGAGAAGTATCAAGGTCCTGCCAGCTACGCTCTTACCAGAGAAGAGAAGGAGATCTTTTTTGAAGTCCTGAGCAGTATCAAGGTCCCGTCTGGCTTCTCGTCGAATGTAAAGGGAATAATAAACATGGCAGAGAAAAAGTTCCAAAACCTAAAGTCTCATGACTGCCACGTGATTATGACACAATTACTCCGGTTGCATTGAGGGGGCTTCTACCGGAAAATGTTCGACTACCCATTGTGAAGCTATGTTCATTCTCAATGCAATTTCTCAGAAGGTGATCAATCCATTAACTCTAGGAACTTTACAGAAGGATGTTGTCCAATGTCTTGTCAGCTTCGAGTTGGTGTTCCCACCATCCTTCTTCAATATTATGACGCACCTCATAGTTCACCTAGTCGAAGAGATTCAAGTTCTCGGTCCTGTATTTCTACACAACATGTTCCCCTTTGAGAGGTTCATGGGAGTCTTAAAGAAATACGTTCATAACCGTGCTAGGCCTGAAGGAAGCATCTCCAAGGGTTATGGAACAGAGGAGGTCATTGAGTTTTGTGTTGACTTTATTCCTGACCTTAACCCGATCGGTGTCCCTCAATCGCGCCATGAGGGGAGACTGCGTGGAAAAGGAACGCTAGGAAAGAAAGCAATATTATGTAAGGACTGGGATTCTTTCAATCAAGCACACTACACAGTTCTACATAATTCGAGCTTGGTGGCTCCGTATATCGAGGAACACAAGAATACTTTACGCTCATTAATGGCTGAAGAATGCATTGAAAAAGAACACGTGAAGACTTTCTGCGGGTGGTTGCATGCACGTCTCATTAATGATAACACTGTTGAAGAACAGCTATACTTGTTGGCCAGAGCACCATCTTCGACTATATTGACTTTTCAAGGGTACGAGATAAATGGGAATACATTTTACACGGCCGACCAAGATAAAAAGAGCACCAACCAAAACAGTGGTGTCCGCTTTGATGCAGCAAACAACAATGGGAAAAAGGACACATATTATGGTTACATAGAGCAGATATGGGAACTTGACTATGGACCTTCTTTCAAGGTACCTTTGTTCTGGTGCAAATGGTTCAACCTGCAAGGCGGGGTAAAGGTAGACCCGCAGTATGAATGACTACAGTGGATCTCAAGAATCTTGGGTACGACACCGAACCATTCGTCCTAGCCAAAGACGTGGCTCAGGTTTTCTATGTCAAGGACATGTCTTCCAGACCGAAAAAAAAGAAAAGATAAGCAAGCGAATACATCATATGATGAGCCAAAGCGCCACATAGTTCTTTCAGGGAAAAGAAACATCGTGGGAGTGGAGGACAAGACAGACATGTCAGAAGATTACAATAAGTTTGATGAAATCCGGCCCTTCGCAGTGAAAACTGACAAGCCTCGTGTTAAATGAAGAAGTTTGTCCATGGCTACGGCCCAAACAGAAGAAAGTGACACGCAGAAAGTAGAACAAGATTGTCCATGGAGGACAAGATAAGGATGTTGGTGCTGATGTGTAATAATGTATTAAACATTTTTATTTTTTTTGATGCGTCGGACAGTGGGGAAGACCCCCACTGCGTCATTTTCTCATTTTCACATTAATAAAAATAATTACATACAGAGTTCATCAGTAAAATTACAAGCTATCAATCCAAATTTGTAAGCCTTCCTTTAAACTAGGCTTTATTCTATGTCTAATATCATCAACAGATGCTTTAAAAAAATTGAAGCAAGTCTCTTGATCTCTGATCTCAGCGTCAAAGATAATTTTGTTTCGATGGTTCCAAATGCTCCAACATCCCGCAATCATGGAGAGCTTGAAGAAAGGATTCCGAGTCCTATTTTTTGCCTCAATAAGCATATCCATTAAGCCTCGGTCTGTGTTCTAGTCCTCCACTAATTTATCCCAGAAAGTTTTACTAAAATCACAAGCAAAGAATAGATGATTCATTGTCTCTCTACTGCTCTGATCACACAACACACAGTCGGTAGACTCCACATAAAAGTGTTTCCTCTCCATCATGTCTTTGGTGTTTAGTCTATCTTGGATTAAAAGCCAGAAAAAGAATTTATGTTTTGGCAAGCATGGCGACTTCCAAATCCATTTGAAAGGAGGTGCAGCATCAGTAGTTTTTGTCAGGGCAGTATATACCTTTTTTGTGCTGTATTTTTCACCATTCCATGGGAAACTCCATGAATCAGCAGAATTGGAATCAGAAATCTGGTTAATCATCTCTACCAAAGAGTCATGCTGATCCGAGGCTATCAATGACAAAGGCAGTTGGAAAAGGGAGTAAAGGCCCCCATCCATTTTAAGCTTAGTATCATGTACAGTAATCAGTGGCTTATGTGCAAATGAATGCAGCTCTGGAAATTTATTCTTTAGTGAAACATCACACCATTTATCTGTCCACAGGAGTGAGCTTTTACCATCACCAATTTTGCAAGTTTTTAATCCTTTGAAATCATCAAGGAAAGAAATGCAGTTTCTCCACTAGAAGGATCGTCTCTGTTGCTGGTTTGCTGGTACAGTTCCATTTTGATAATATGCATGCCATAGCAACTGTACCCACGGTATGTCATGTTTATTGAAGAACTTGAAAAGGTTTTTCATTAGCAATGCCTTGTTTTGTTCTCTCAAATTCAGTACCCCAAGGCCTCCAGCTGATTTGGGGAGACAAACCTTCTCCCATTTTACCAAACATTTCCCTTTCTTCTCAATCTCTTTTCCATGCCACAAAAAGGTTCCCATTGATTTTTCTGTGTGATCAATGTGCACATAGTGTACTTTTAGAGCACACATAATATGATTGGGCATAGCTGATACAATGGACTTAATAACCACTAATCTGGAGCAGTATGATAGTAAATTGGAAATTCCAGCTAGTCTCTTGTCGATCTTGCTAATGACAGGAATTAAGTCATCTACTCTTGGCTTGGTGATTCCCATAGGGAGGCCAAGATAGGTGAAGGGCATAGCTTCTTTCTTGCAACCAAATAGATCAGCTAGTTCTTGGCATCTTTCAACACTAGTATTAATTGGAACCATAGAAGATTTGTGATAATTAATCTTAAGACCTGTCGAATCAGAGAAGGTCTTCAATAAATTCTTCAGATGGCTTATCTGTACATTGTCTGCAGGCATGATAAGGATGTTCAAGGTGTAATTTGGCTGCTAGGTATTTTTATAAGCCAAATTAATTTGGATGATGGTGCTTAGATTATTAGCTGATAGATATATTTGAATTTGCTGTTTAGTTCAAATTGCAATCTTGGCTGTATCCCAGTACAGATGTTGCAGCGGCGGATCAAGTTTAGCAAGCTATTTGACCAAGACAGATATATTGATTATTCTGGAGCGGAGGCTACCGAGGACAAATCTTGGACATATTAATAGATGGATTGAATTAAACGCCGCTGCGTAGGACAACTCCTATCAGGCTTCGGACGCCAAGCTGATCGGGTATCGTGGTGCTGCGCGGCAATTTTGCGTGGCAACACAATTGGCGACTCCGCTGGGGACGAAGAACAAGGACACAAATGATGACAACCGACCTCAAGAGCAGGAGCGACATCGACCCGGACAACGCCATCGCCGTTACACTCGACGATCTGTCGGAAGATGATCGGCGCGAGGTTGAACGGGAGGTTGAAGAATATATGGCTGAACAACTAAAATTGAGGTTGGCTGAATACCAGAAGACAAGGAACCGCGTCGTCAAGAAGGTAGTTGTGCCGAGTCCCTCCGATCTGCTCGGCGCTGAGGTAAAAAAGCCAACTGAAAATTTTGCTCATCTAAATCTAACTCATGTGCCGGTAGCTAGCAAGTACGGATCTAATATGTCAGATAGGACATCCACAATTACTCAAGCTAATAGAGTTGAGGAATTTAAGGAGCAGCTTAATAAAGATCTTGGAATTAGCGTACTACCTCACCACGTTCAGTCATTGGGCTGCAAACTGATATTGAGTATTCAGAGAAAAGGCCGATGCCCATTGAACATAACGGATTCATTACCTTGCCTAGTAATATTCACATGCCTGATGCATCGGCTAATGGTACGCAGCCTCATATTGCTTTAGATAGTAATCAAGGCGGCCGGAACCATAGTTCAGCTACTAATTTTGTTTCTAGCCTAGCTGCTCCTACTGTCTCAACTTCGGTGCCACAAAATTATCACAACAATAACCGAAGTGCAGCCTTTAATTCTAATTTACAGCAAGCTAGTTATGAGATGGTAGCATACAATATACCACCATTGTCGCCTGTCGGTACCGGGGTTCCGTACGAGCCGGTACCCGATTCATATGTTAGTGGATCTCCATTGCAAACATCACATGCTCCAATTTCATTGCCAGAGTTTCCACCGCGTGCTTGCGTTTCATGTGTTCCACAAACAAGTTCTCTACATCCTCATGAAAGTTTTAAGGATAAGCTTGCTAGTATACTTAGAGAGTTTGGTTTAGAGCCTGAGGGTAAAGCACGTGCATATCAAAATCCGTACCCTGATTATTTCGACTCCGCGCAAGAAAACCGCGCTAAGGAAGTTAAACATTATAGCCGGTTTAAAGATAACAGGGATAAAAAGAAGGATAACCAGGTGGTTAATGCCTTAGAATATGATGATTCGGCAAATGAGGATGATTTTGACAGGTGTGTAGCCGAATGGGTTCAAACGCCAAAGCTAAATGCTTTTGCATGTCCTGCTTTGAAACCTACACCTGCTAAAAGAGAGGAAATAAAGTATACTTTTGATGTTAGCAAGTCTGATAAGATTTTTGATATTTTACTGCAAGGAAAATTAATTAGGTTGAGAGAAGGTCATGTTATTCCATCTCCAGGGGAATTGGGTAAAAGAGCTTATTGTAAATATCACAATTCCTATTCTCATTCTACTAATGACTGCAATGTGTTTCAAAGACAGGTGCAATCGGCCATTAATGACGGACGATTGACATTCGAAGAGAGTACTAAGATAAAACTCGATGGTGATCCTTTTCTTGTGATCAAGTTTAAGAATAGGAAAATACTTATTCGGTCGGATCAGGCCGAATCTACCAAAGGAAAAAATGTTGTCATCGACGGTAGCGCTGCACCAAGGATGATCAAATCAAAAATTTCAGAAGTAGGGGTGTGGAAAGTCAATGGAGGTAAGAAACAAACTCCAAGACCAAAGCCGACAGTTAGCTTGTTGTTGGCCAAATACACTACGCGTAAGGCCGGCAATGTTTTTAATCGGTTTGGAGGTGTTAAGGGTCCTAGGTTTTCTTATGAACATGTTGGTCATGAGCGATGGAGAAGAGATTCATATGACCAGCACTCGTATTTTTCCATGCAGCCTGCATACTGGCGCGGTGCACCTCCTAGATATCCACAGTTTCCTCCGCGGGATTTTACTCATTGGGCGCCATATCTTACAAGGCCAACATATTATTTTCAACCAGAGTGGACTCCATCAGGGCATATGTACCGAAATCCATGGCATGGAAAAAGAGCTCGATTTGATCAGGAAATTAAACCACGAAAGGCCAATGTAGTTCGTGGTGGAGATGAGTGGCCAGTCTCGGGAATTTCAAATACAAGGGGAAGACACGATGCTGATGGCATAATTCATATTGGTTATCAGAAGTTTAAGTGGATGCCGGTACGCCGGGAAAGCAATATACAGGATGTTATCACACGTGATGGACCTGAGCATGGCTGCACCAAGAATAATACAGCAGAAGACACGAGCGTACATGCTAGCTTGGAGACTAATGTGCACACACATTCAGAGAAGGCTGATGTACGTGCTAGTGCTAAAGAGTCGGCTGATGCATCCGATTTAGAGCCTGATGCACGCACACGTTCAGAGAACGGAGTTGTACTTGCTAGTAATATTGATTCGGCTGATGCATGTGCTGGTACATTCACTGGAGGTAGAAGGAAATTTGAAACTGGTGGTACATATGGTCAGCAAAGAGTTCTTTCGGCTGATGAGAATAGTACAGAAGAAACATACACTGATGCAGAAAGGAGTGGATTGGTGCTGAAAAAAGATCCTGCTACACAAGATAAAGTTTTGGGTAATACACTCGTTGCATCTTCTAGTACTAGGCAGAAACTTAATTCAGTTAGCACATGTACACATTCAGTCAGGAATGTGAGTAACTCAGGAATATCAACGAGTTTATCTGCCATGGGTTTCAGACTTGGTTTTGGTACGTCTACCCATCACGGGAATCCAAGTAGTAGCGGAATCCAGAAAGTTGCCGCTGGAGGTGTAATTGATCAGCAGAGAAATATTTCGGCCAAGGACAGAAAATTTACCCCAGGAACGACAGTATGTCAATACAGGCCGAGAGACTCGGGGGGCAGCAGAATTAAATCAGTCGCTCCAGGAACTAAACCCGGACCCCAATGGTGCCCAAAGGGACTAACACATACTCAGAAACGGCGTGTGCAACGACTGCGAGCTTTGGAAATAAAGGAAGAAATAGCCGAGAAGAGGCGTGATAAATTGTCCAGTCGGAAAAAACCTATGGTGCCGACATGGAGGGAGAAGCGCATTGTTGGAGAAGGGAGTAAAGCCGCAGATGATACAATTACCGACCCCGTAGATGACACGATTGATGGCAAGGATGCAGAAAATAGCACGGAAATACCTTCTAATATGAACGTGAATATAGTGTTCGCGACTCCTGCGGAATTTTGTGCACCAGAAACTTGAAAACCCTATGGCCGATATATTATTCCAAGTATCGTCCTAAGAAAATTTGGCCGATATATTCCTGGAATTATCGCCCTAAGCAGATTTTGGCCGATACATTTGCTTGAGGTATCGCGCTAAGAAAATTTGGCCGATGTGTTATTTGGACATCGCCCTAAGTAATTATATGGCCGGTGACAACATCGTCCTAAGGTACAAGTATAATGTTTTTGATAAATGCAATTGTACCAAAAACAGGGGGGCATGTGTTCAAGGTGTAATTTGGCTGCTAGGTATTTTTATAAGCCAAATTAATTTGGATGATGGTGCTTAGATTATTAGCTGATAGATATATTTGAATTTGCTGTTTAGTTCAAATTGCAATCTTGGCTGTATCCCAGTACAGATGTTGCAGCGGCGGATCAAGTTTAGCAAGCTATTTGACCAAGACAGATATATTGATTATTCTGGAGCGGAGGCTACCGAGGACAAATCTTGGACATATTAATAGATGGATTGAATTAAACGCCGCTGCGTAGGACAACTCCTATCAGGCTTCGGACGCCAAGCTGATCGGGTATCGTGGTGCTGCGCGGCAATTTTGCGTGGCAACAAAGGAGTGTATCGTCTGCGTACTGTAATACCGGATATTTCTGACCATAAGCATTATCAAGTGGGAGAGATAACAGTCCACTTTGCCATGCATTATTAATAACAATCTGGAGGAGTTCAGCTGTAGTAACAAATAGAAGGGGTGAGAGAGGGTCACCTTGCCTGACACCTCTTTTACACTTAATATTATTCCCTGGCACACCATTTAGGATGATTGATGTATTGGCCGTGTACAGGATATTTCTCACCCAAGCTATGAATCTGTCACCAAATCCCAAATGATGTAGCATGGATAGAATGGCAGTGTATTCAACCATATCAAATGCCTTCTCGAAATCAAGCTTTATAAGAACAATATCCTTTTTTGATTTGTGACAGATGTGTAGGTACTCAAAGGCCCAAGCAATGCAGTCATGAATGGATTTAGATTTTATGAATCCGTATTGGTTTCTATGCAGCAGAGGAATGATCACCTTCTGCAATCTATTTGCTAGGATTTTAGTAATAACTTTGAGGCTCATACTTACCAATGAAATTGGCCTAAAATCTGCAGCTTTCTCTGGGCTCGGTATCTTCGGTATAAGAGCAATGTGGGTTGTGTTAATGCTTGTAAGATCAAGATCATTGTGATAGAATTTGTTACACAAGCTGTAGAATTGGTCTTTAATAAGATACCAAAATTTCTTCATGAACAGTCCATTGAAACCGTCCAGTCCAGGAGATTTGTCAGATGGCATGTGCTTAATAATATCGTCTATTTCCTCTTTGGTGAAAGGAGTCTCAAGTTCAGCAAGATCATGAGGAGTTACCATACTCTGCAAATCGAACCCCATTACTGGATTTTCTGTTTTGCCAAGTCTGTCAGTAAAAGCATTCCAGAGCAGTGCCGCCTTTTGTGTGTGTTCAGAGACAATAGTGCCATCGTCTGTTGTCAGGCTAGCTATTTTATTATGCCTGTAGTTTCTGGTTGCAACAGCATGAAATTTTTTGGTGTTTTCATCACCAAGTTTGGCCCATCTGATGCATGCTCGTTTCCTCCAATATAATCTCTTGGCTTCAAGTAAATTAGCAATGTGTGTTTTGAGTGCTTTCCTGAAGTTTTTCTCTGGTACTGATAGTGCTCTCTGCTCTTCCAGTCCATCAAAAATTGCCAAAACATAACTACATTTCTCAATGATAGCAGTGAGGTTTGAAAGCTTTCTACTCCATTTTTTGCACCCATGTCTCAGTGATTTAAATCTGGCCGTGATGTCCTGGGCTGCATTTTTGTATATACCATTGTGCTGCCAATTTAATTCTACCACTTCCTTGAAGCCAGGGAAATCCAACCAGTAGTCCTCGAAACGAAAAATTTGAGTTTTTGGAATTGCTGATTCAATTTGGATCTGCATGGGGTGTGATCAGAGCCAAGCCTTGACATAGGAAGTGCAAGAGTATTAGGAAAAACAATAGCCCAACCGTGGGATGTAAAAACCCATTCTAATTTTTCCAATAGGGGATCATTTTGCATATTGCTCCACGTATATAACCTTCCTTTCAGAGGTATTTCTTCCAGATCATGACCTTGAATAATAGAATTGAACAAAAGCATGTTATTTATATTTCCACCAGGCTTATTCCTGTCTTCAGTGCTGCGGATCATGTTAAAATCTCCGACAATCATCCATAATTCATAAATAGATGAGTCAAGTTGGAGGAACCAGTCCACAAATTCCTGCCTGCCTTCTGTCGTACATGGAGCATATACATTAGTAATATAAATCATTTTAGACGACTGCAGGTTGCACTTGAGTTCCACTGTGAGCTGGAATTTTGATTGGCTAACTGTTCTTCCTGTAAAAGCATTTCCATTCCAAATGGTGATAATCCCTCCCGAGCTGCCTACAGATTCTTGATAAGCAAATTGATTTAACCGTCTAGGACAGAATTTCCTAATGTATGCACTGTCAAAATGCTCTTTTTTTGTTTCTTGTAAGCAAAGTATATTACAATTGCTCTCATTTACTTTATTGGCCAGATCATCACACCTTTCTTGCGAATTTACACCTCTCGTGTTCCAATTACAAACTGTCCAGTTCCTATTCATTTAAACAGAGTTGTGTGTGTGTTTGCTGTGAGCAGGTACTGTCGGGGGAATGATTAACCCGCGACTTAAGGCTGCGCTATCATTGTTGGGCCACGTGAAATATGGGCCAATCTCGCATCGCGACTCCATAAAGGAAAGTTCCAGAAGGTCGGTGCAAACTTGCCTTGGAAGACAAGAAAGATAATCAGGCTTCGTGTAGAACTCTTGTAACCTGACGAGCCTCTGTGTATATAAAGAGAACTCGCAGGACTTAGAGAGGGTTAAGCGGTAAAGCTGTCAAGCTATCAAGCCCTAAACCCTAGCTCATACGGCGAGTACCAGATCGGATCGCCTCCATTGTAACACCTCGATTATCATATCAATACCAATCTAGGGTAGGCAGGAAGTAGGTCTTTTACCTCACATTGAGGGGGCCGAACCTGGGTAAATCTGTGTTGATCTTTGTTCCTGCGATCCCAAGCTCGGAGATGCTTGACTCGCATAATCCCACACCTACGAAGTCATCTATGACACCTGACGTGACAAACCCACGACAGTTGGCGCCCACCGTGGGGCCTGCGGTCAAGAGCGTCACGTTCCGCGCAGGATCCATGAAAGGAGCTGAAGATCTTGTTGTTGGCCATATCATCACGGTCAATGGCACACCCCTCATCGACGATTCAAGCTGGGGGCCGGAAGCAGATTACTTGGAGACCGGCCACGTCATCCCGTTTGGATCCATCAACGTCTTCGTTGGCTTCATCGGTGGCAGGTCCATTGGATCGGTCCAAGAAGGCGATTCAGTGAAGAAGTCGCCGATGATGGGGAAGAATCCGTCAAAAGCATGGACTCGCAAGAGTTTGGGTCCATTATACCTGCCTTTGAAGAAAGTTGCTGGGGTTACCCACCAGAAATCGCATTATCACCAGATCGAGAGACGCGCAAGTCGCGGTTTACACGACCGGAGGAGCAGGCGCATCAGGAACTGCTGGAGAAACCGAGGCATCGGCACCCCCAAGCAACCCACTTCTTGTCCCCGTGTCAGCCACGAACGCCGCCCTCCGTGCAACAGAAATTGAGGCCGCCAGGGCCGAGCTCCTGTATGAGGTTCGAAGGATGGAAGAAGAGCGCCGCAGGCTCGATCAGATAAACCAAGGAATCCAACAGGAGCGGCAGAGAGTAGCCGCGCTGGCTGCGACTCAACGACAGGTTGACCCGCAAACACAACTGCGCGCGACTCAACCAACAGTGGAAATCCCGCTCACTCCAGCCGCGGGAACGGGAATCCAGACGACTGCGGAAGGAAGGGTACAAGAGACCCAGCAACAACCAAGGAGGTTTCACACCCCGCAGGGCCATTACCAGAACCCTGTCGATAATATGTATGTGCGGCTAATATCTTGACTCAGATGGTACCAACAGGCGATGACCCGGTCAATGCTGAGGCGCGGCGCGCGATTCAGATGCTAAGTACGGCAGTCCTGCAACAAGCCAATAGGGCGGAAGCCGAAGCACAGCTGCCCCTCGTACCAGCCAATCACAGGATTGCAGCAGAAAGAAGCGTCCAAAGCAGGCCACCAGAGAACGTATCAGGAGTCGCACAGAGGCAGCAGGAGCAAGTCGCAGAAGCGCAGGCGAATATGCCAGTGGTGCAAACGCGGCCCGCAGATAACCCCGCGGCGCGCCCACACCCTGTCCTCGCGACTCAAGGGACCGGCGTGTTTCACTGAAAGGATCAGATCGGAACCTTTTCCTGAAGATTTCAAAGGGCCACGCAAGGTGGCAAACTACAACGCCAGCATGGATCCAACCACCTGGCTGAACAATTACGAGATGGGGATGAGCATTTTGAACGCCTCAGAGGAAATATGTGCAAGGTACCTCAACATGATGCTAGAAGGTGCAGCGCACATATGGCTGCAAAATTTGCCTCCCAACTCTATAAATACTTGGGAGGAACTGAAGGATGCCTTCGTTAAGAACTTCCAAGGAACTTGCAAGCGACTCTGCAATATAGAAGATCTAGAGCGTTGTGTCCAGAAGGAAGGCGAGTCAAGTCGCCATTGGATGAAAAGGGTGGCAGAAATAATACACTCCTCAGATAATATACCACCAAGCTCAGCCGTCCTGGTGATGGAGAAAAACTGCAAGTTCGAGCCGCTGATTCATAAGCTGGGTCGCATGAAGGATAAAGTCAAGAGCCTCAGCGAGGTGATGGCTGCGGCTAACAAATATGCCGCTCAGATAAAACCAGAGACGCGTCAGACGGAGAAGAAGAGGAGGTTGCTGCCAAAGGAAAGAAAAACTCCAACAAGCCCCAGCAGCAGCAAACAAGCCACAACAACGCGAATCAAAACAAACGCAAAAACGAAGATGGTCACTCAGGGCTCGTCGCCAATGCGCGTGGAGGATTCAGAGGCCAGCGTGGAAGGGGTCGAGGATACGGCTCCCGTCCAATCAATATGCAAGAAGTTTTCAACCGGCCATGCGACCTTCATGCGACAGGTGATGGACGGCCAGCGGACCATACCAAGGCGCAATGCCACTATTACAAGAAGTGGAAAGAAGAGAGCCAACACAACGGGGGGAATTCCCATGAAGGAAACCCTAGTGCGGCTCATAACACAAATATTGGGCAGCACGGCGCGAGTAACCCCAGGCAACGGGGCAGTATCACACAATAGTTATCGATACCTCCAAAAGGGAAGAGAAATTGAGCCGCAGAAGTCAGCAGGTGAACGCCGTGATACCAGCAACACCCAATTGGTTAAGGTGGTCAGAATACGCAGTAACCTGGAGTCGCGACGATCACCCCCACAAGTACGGGAACCTGGCAAGTTGGCGCTGGTTGTGGCACCGTACGTTGCAGGATACAAGCTGACCAAAGTGCTTATGGATGGAGGAAGCAGCATTAATATCTTGTACTACGATACGTTCCAGCGTCTAGGACTCAAGGATTCCAGCCTGCAGCCCACGTCAACAGTGTTTCACGGCATTGTCCCAGGAAGGTCCGCACGGCCAGCGGGGAAAATAACCCTAGGGGTAACTTTTGGGACAGAAGAGAACTTTAGAAGCGAATTCCTATGCTTCGAAGTGGTAAAATTCCAAAGCCCATATCACGCCTTGTTTGGAAGAACGGCCTTTGCTAAGTTTATGGCCAGGCCATGCTACGTGTACCTACAGTTGAAGATACCAGGACCAAAAGGGGTCATCACAGTGTACGGAGATAGAGAAAAAGCGATAGAATGTGAAAAGGGAGATGCGGCCTTCGCAGAATCCGCCTGTGCCGCGGAAGAGCTAAAAGGTTATAAGTCGCAGGTGGACCCAAACGACATGAGTGTAGTTACCACGCCATCTGCCGAGCCACCAATGAAATTCAAAGCGGCCCAGGACACTAAGCAGATAAATCTTGTTCCTGGCGACTCATCCAAGCAAACCAGCATTGGAGCACACATGGAAGAAGAGCAGGAGAAGGCCCTCGTCGCTTTTCTCCAGGAAAATAAGGACATCTTCGCATGGAAGCCGTCAGATATGCCAGGGGTACCAAGAGAATTAGCAGAACATAGCCTCAAAGTGAACCCTGCGGCTAAACCAGTGAAGCAGCCACTACGGCGTTTCCACGATGATAGGAGAAAGGCAATAGGAGAGGAAATAGCTCGCTTGCTGGCTGCAGGATTCATCACGGAGGTATACCATCCGGATGGGTGGCAAACCCAGTGTTGGTTATGAAAAAGAACGGTACGTGGCGAATGTGCGTTGATTACACCAGTCTTAACAAAGCTTGTCCAAAGGATCCATTTGCTTTGCCGCGAATCGACCAAGTGATTGATTCAACTGCTGGGTGCGAGCTGTTATGCTTTTTGGACGCCTATTCAGGCTACCATCAAATCAAGATGAAGAGGGAGGACCAAGAAAAGACGTCCTTCATCACACCCTTTGGAGCTTTTTGTTATGTCAGCATGCCCTTTGGGTTGAAGAACGCAGGTGCGACTTACCAAAGATGCATTCAGAATTGTCTACATGAGCAAATAGGTCGCAACGTTCACGCCTACGTGGATGATATTGTGGTTAAGTCGCAAGTTAGCCAGGATCTTATTAGTGATCTGGCAGAGACATTCACAAATCTCAGAAAATACAACATGAAGCTCAACCCCACAAAGTGCGTCTTTGGAGTACCAGCAGGAAAGCTATTGGATTCATAGTATCAGAAAGAGGCATTGAGGCCAACCCTGACAAGATAAAGGCCGTGATGGATCTCCAAAAACCAGAAAAGATAAAAGATGTACAGCGACTTACCGGTGCGTAGCAGCTTTGAGTCGCTTTATATCAAGATTGGGAGAGAAAGCACTACCTTTGTACAGACTGTTGAAAAAATCAGACACCTTCGTTTGGGACGCAGAGGCCGACGAAGCTCTGACAGCCTTGAAACATCAATTGACAAATGCTCCAGTTCTGGCGGCTCCAAAGGATAAAGAGCCATGCTACTATACATAGCGGCAAATTCCCGTGCTGTGAGCGCTGTCATGGTTGTGGAGAGACAAGAACGGAAAGGAATACCCTGTCCAGAGACCAGTATATTACGTGAGCGAAGTCCTCACAGCTTCCAAACAGCGTTACCCACAGTGGCAGAAGTTGGTGTTTGGAGTGTTCATGGCGAGTCGCAAGCTGAAGCACTACTTCCAAGAACATCCAATAACTGTGGTTAGTTCAGCACCGTTGGCAGATATCATCCGTAATCGAGAAGCTACTGGAAGAGTCGCTAAGTGGGCGATCGAGTTGGGACCACATCACATCAGCTACGAGCCGCGCACATCAATTAAGTCGCAAGCCCTTGCAGATTTTATTAACGATTGGACAGAAATCCAAGTCGCTCCTAGCATGGCAGAAACCAAATACTGGACCATGCATTTTGATGGGTCAAGACAGTTGCAAGGCTCGGGGGCTGGAGTTGTTCTAACATCTCCCAAGGGAGACAAGCTGCGGTATGTGCTACAGATACACTTCAACTGCACAAATAACGTGGCGGAGTACGAGGCACTGCTTCATGGTCTACGTATAGCAAAGGAGATGAACATCAGTCGCATACGCTGTTTTGGCGATTCAGACTTGGTGGCACAGCAGGTCTCTGGAACGTGGGACAGCAAGGATGCGAATATGGCTGCATATAGAAGAGAGGTGGACAGAATTGCTGGACATTTCACTGGATACCAAGTTGAACATATTGATCGGAGACAAAACGAAGCTGCAGATGCCCTGTCTCGGCTTGGATCCAACAGACACAGTCCCACCCAATGTTTTCCTGGATGAACTGCACAATCCATCAGTCAAACCTCCAGCAGAGATTGACATTGCAGAGCCAGAGGACGATTCAACTTTAGTCGCAGCCCTGCATGAACAGCCAGGATGGACAGAGCCATACATGGCATATTTAAGTCGCGGAGTGCTGCCAGATGATGAGATTGAGGCGCGCAAAATCATACGGCGATCAAAGGCCTATACAATCATCAACAGCGAATTATACAAGCGCAGTGTTGTCGTGGGTTTGTCACGTCAGGTGTCATAGATGACTTCGTAGGTGTGGGATTACGCGAGTCAAGCATCTCCGAGCTTGGGATCGCAGGAACAAAGATCAACACAGATTTACCCAGGTTCGGCCCCCTCAATGTGAGGTAAAAGACCTACTTCCTGCCTACCCTAGATTGGTATTGATATGATAATCGAGGTGTTACAATGGAGGCGATCCGATCTGGTACTCGCCGTATGAGCTAGGGTTTAGGGCTTGATAGCTTGACCCGTTCTAAGTCCTGCGAATCCTCTTTATATACACAGAGGCTCGCTAGGTTACAAAAGGAAACTTCCCCCATAAGGAATACGTCCACAGAGGCCTACTCGGAGACTACTTGGTCTTCACGTCCTCTGGGATATGTCTTCTAGAACTTTCCCCTTATGGCGGTTCAACATTGGGCTTGCTCCCAAGTGGGCCTTTGTCCGTGCGAGTAAGTTAAATCGCACTGGGCCGCGGGTTAATCCAGAAAGTATTCCCCGACATTAGCCCCCAAGCGTGGCCTGAACTTTCATAGTATTTCTTGATCTTGAATGTTTAGGGCGCGCTTTTCCTTGTTTCGCGACTTATAATTGTGCAGGATTGGCCTTGACTCGCACCTGGAAGATCATTTGACTTCGTGAGCTTCTTTGTTAGAGTATCCTGATAGCTTCAGAACTTGATGACGGCCCATCTTCAAATTTTTGATGATAATATGATGTAGCCCCCAAGGATTGAGAGGATGTAATGTGGTAATCATCTCAATTCTTCTTAGAGAATTCTGAAGGTCATCGCCTGTAACTTGATATCATGAATAAAACAATTGTTAAGATACAAGTAATTGTAATTGGTGTCGTGGGTTTGTCACGTCAGGTGTCATAGATGACTTCTTAGGTGTGGGATTACGTGAGTCAAGCATCTCCGAGCTTGGGATCGCAGGAACAAAGATCAACACAGATTTACCCAGGTTCGGCCCCCTCAATGTGAGGTAAAAGACCTACTTCCTGCCTACCCTAGATTGGTATTGATATGATAATCGAGGTGTTACAATGGAGGCGATCCGATCTGGTACTCGCCGTATGAGCTAGGGTTTGGGGCTTGATAGCTTGACCCGCTCTAAGTCCTGCGAGTCCTCTTTATATACACAGAGGCTCGCTAGGTTACAAAAGGAAACTTCCCCATAAGGAATACATCCACAGAGGCCTACTCGGAGACTACTTGGTCTTCACGTCCTCCGGGATTTGTCTTCTAGATCTTTCTCCTTATGGCGGTTCAATATTGGGCTTGTTCCCAAGTGGGCCTTCATCCGTGCGAGTAAGTTAAGTCGCACTGGGCCGCGGGTTAATCCAGAAAGTATTCCCCCGACATTAGCCCCCAAGCATGGCCTGAACTTCATAGTACTTCTTGATCTTGAATGCTTAGGCCGTGCTTTTCCTTGTTTCCAATCTGCGGCTTATAACTCTTCTTGGCGACTCAAGAACGCGACTTATCCTTTCTTGACGGTTGACTTTCAGATCTAAACGTCTTCCACGTCTGGGTTATTTATCTTGACTCATCGTTTTTCCCGGCGTTCTGCATCAAGTCCTGTATTACGCATCCGCTACTCCTTTCCGCCGCCCCAATCTCGCTTCTCGTACTCACAATCCTTCGGTGGATATCTCCGTTGATCCGAGAAAAATGTCTCGCCGCAAGTGCAACTGGGAAGGCTCGTGGGTCGACGAAGATTTCCTGGAATCCCTATCTGCACGGGGCCTTCTTCCGCCAAAAGATCAATGCGAATGGCGGGCGGCTGGCGAGGAGGTAATCCCCAATCCTCAACCAGGAGAAATAGTGATTTTTGCGGAGCATGTTGAGCGCGGGTTCAAACCCCCAGGCTCTCTCTTCTTCCGCTCCTTGATGCAGCGGTTAGGTCTCCGCTTCCATGATATTGGCCCTAATTCGATGTTGCAAGTGAGCAACTTCCACGTCCTCTGCGAAGATTATCTGGGCGTCCCGCCTTCAATAGATTTCTGGCTTGCTCTTTTCAATTGCAATAGTCAAAGGGAAACCACAGATGGTCCTTTTCTCCAATGCGGCGCCATTTCCTTCCAACGCCGTAGGGGTAGTATCTTCCCAAAACTAACTCTCGCCAAGAAAATCAAGGAGTGGCAAAGGACATTCTTCTATTGTAAAAACACTTCTCCTGAGGGTGAAATTCCTCTCCCTCTTTGGTCTCCTCTTCCCTTCGAGGCTACCGATGCTTTGTTTTCCAAACCTGATCCTTCTTCGTTACCCTTTGTCGAATCCCTTCTAGACAAGGTGAGAGCGCTGACACTCCATGGTCTCACTGGATTAGATCTCATATCTTGCTGGACTAAATGGCGAGTTCAGCCTGTGAGTCGCCGCTCGCGGCTTATGATGGATTTCACTTGTCATGCAAATGACGTCGATCGCACTTGCCCTGAAGATTGGGACAAAGGGGAGTGGATAAATTTCATTCGCCGAGTGACGGACGAGGATATTGACTCGTATGACAACGTCGGACTTGCTCCCTTCTGGGCTGAGCACAAGCCTTTTGTGGTAATGTTTACTTGTCACTTGTTTCCTCGAAAATTCCTTTCCCAAAATTGATTATTTCTGACCTGAGCTCCTTTTCAGATCGATCCCTATTTCTGGGTTCTTCCTTCAGAGGACGTCGACTTGAACCAAGGATCCGTGGCTGAGTCGTCAAGGCAAGCCGCAGCCTTTGACGAAGATACAGTTATGCACGAGGGTAGTGCTTCTGAAGAGGAACAACAAATGGCCGACGCTCTTTTGTCTTCGACTCCAAATACACCTTTCCTGGAACTTCCTGAGGTGCCTCGCAGGTCCTCGAAACGTATTTTATGCCAGAGCTCAGAAGACCCCACGCAGCCTGAGAAACGTCGCAAAGCCTTGGCATTACTGGCAGAAACAAGAGCTGCCAAATCTTTAAAACTTGCTGATCCCAACAAGGCTACTTTTTCTTCCGAAACTGCTGCAGAGGATTGCTTCTCAATAAGCTCGGGTAATTGTTTGCGACTCTTCTCCTTCTCTTTTTGTTTTTACGTATTTCTGGCAAGGAATTGCTGACCACTACTTCTTTTCATACTCTGTAGGTTCAGATTTGCAAGGTTTATCTTCTCCTTCTTCTGGTTGCCTGATGAAGAGTATCCGTGTCGCCTCTGGGTATGGTTCGCCTTCCTTTTAATGTTGCGGCTCTGCTAGGTCAGCTTACTAACCCATCAATGTTTTGCAGGGCTATGTCTGAAGAGGCTCCCAAGTCTAATTCCCATCCCACTTCTTCTCTGCGAGCTATGAGCGAGGATGATGCTGCTGATGAAAACGTGGGAAACAGTAATGGTGCGACTCAACCAAGGCCCTCCCTGGAGGAAGGTATTGCAGACGCGGCTCCTGCCGCGACTCCAGCCGCAGCTCCATCCACAACTCCTGCTGCTGGTAGGATATCTACTGAAAATAGAATTCCAGCTCCAGGAAATAGTTCTAAATCAATCGCAGATGCCATAATTTCTGCTGGAGACAAGCATGCTGCTCTGCTGCGCGGCTTAGTTGAGCAATTTTCTTCAAGTCGCCAGGTATATATACCGTAGCCCCCAAGGATCAAAACCTTGTGTCATCGCACGGGGTGTTGATTCTTTTCCTGCTTCAAATCTCGAGCCCCCAAATTCCTAGATAATTTACCTTGTTCGTTTTGCTCTGTTTGTTTTCAGCGTGAACTGTCCTTGCTTGATGCTTCTGGCTCAATAAAGGGTAAAGGCATTTCCATAGACCATCCTGAAATGATGCAGTCTCGCCTGGAGCAGCATAATGAGGTCATTAGGGACCAAGATCAGGAAATAAAATCTCTCAAAGGTCAACTCGACTCCTGCGAAGAGCAATTTAAAGAACTTGAAGCTGATATGCAGCAACGACTCATGGAGAAAGACGAGGTCATTAATCTTTGCGAGAAGGACTGGCTCTTAAAACTGAATTGATTGATCGCCTGAAGGGGACCACGCAAAGGAACTCGCCGCGCGAGATGAAAAATATAACTCGCTGCTCAAAGCCTTTGAGGGTTTTGGCTCCATGGTCAAATCAGCCGTCCTGCAGCTTGCTGGTTGGTCTTGTATTCCTTTAATCATACATATTTTGGGTAACCACTCGTTAGTCTCTGACTTGTTTCTTGCCTTTTCTTTCTTTGACATAGGACCTGAGGCCCCAGTGTCCCGCTCCAATTTGAAGGATCAACTGGTATATCTGTCTGACCTCAGCCAGCGCTTCTTAAAGGTTACCAAGGAAGTTATGACGGTAATCACTCCTGCGACTGATGGCCCAACATCTTGCGAGTATTGGATTAATAAACTGCTCAAGGCTCCACATTATGTCTCTGATTGGAAACGATCCTCTGCTCGCGCCGGAGCCGCGCATGTCTTGACATTGCTTCGAGCATATTATCCAGAGATAGATGTTGGCAAGGTTGCTCGCCACGGTCTGGCGATGAGGCAGATGATACTGAACTGCCAATAAGCGAGTACTTCGATATCTGGAAAGGGATGCGCGGGTATGCCACAAAGTTTGTTGATAACTTAGACTTGGGCACTTATCTTGATAAATTCAATCTTGATGGGAGCAAGATGTCGAAGGAAAAGTCCTCAGGAGCTGAGTCATCTCGGGCTGCCACTCCAGCAACAGTATCTGGTGGCCCTTCTGCTTCGTCTGGCGGCGCCCTGATTATTAGGACACCTGCGACTGCAACTGCGAGACAAGCCGCGCCAATTCCCACTCCTGTTGCTCGGAAGAGGAAAAATAAATAATGTGGGACATGCCCGTTAGTCTGTAAGATATTCATGTATCATAAACTGTATTTTTGTGACCTATAAGCAGGTTCTTTTCTTGATAATTCCATTAAGTAGACGCTCGCGCGGCTCAGTATTTCCTAGGAACATGTGTGTTCAGGGTCGAGAGCGGCCATGATAGGCAATCAAGCTCGATTGACGCCACACCCCAGTACTTTGGTCGCATAATGCAAGACGCTTCTAGCTTAAGGATTGCCACTAGTTTGGCAAAATTTGAGGTGCGATTGGTACTCGCGATGCTCGTAAGGAGCCCTCAAGGGTCAGTGATATATGAAATTCAAAAGACTCAGCGACTCAATGATAGTTGAGGCGAAACGACAAACCCTTGAATGTCAAGGGTGCCGGCTTTATTTCATAATCACTCGATGTTTTACAGGGTGTTACATGATGATGCAGGCCCTTTAATGCGGGTTTTCTATTCCCCGCAGGCCATGCATACTTGATACTCATCGCACTTAGTTGCGAATTAATACTCCTGACGGAGTGGGTTGAACACCTGATTGGTTCAATTTTGAGTCGCTAAAAGCGACTCGGGTCGAGCATGATAGCTCCGATGTATGTCTCATGTTGAAGCAGAAGCATTGTGTTGGATCAGCCGCACTGAGCTGCGACTTATGTTGAGTTGAGTTTGCTTTGTAAGGTCTCACGATAACTGAGCCCCTTTGGCTGGGGTTGTTGATCGAGGCTGGGTCTATGCACATGCGCCATCTCTTGTCTTCTTTTTGTATCAAGGCGACCTCTGGGGCATTATCTTGCTGATGCGCGACTTCTCGGTGGGTATTTACCATCCGGTGGCTGCATCCTGTTGGCCGCTTCCGCGGTACCTCCAACGCGACTCGTTTTGAGCTGCGATCACCGATCTGCGACTGATATCCATGTGAAGAGTTGGCGATACAAGCTTCTTCTGCGAGTACTGAGCCTGCGTTCTCGCATTCTAACGCTCTCTGTCTGTCTCCATATATTGTAATAACACCGTTTGGTCCTGGTATCTTTAACTGTAGGTAGACGTAGCAGGGGCGAGCGGTAAATTTGACATAGGCTTCTCTTCCAAAGATTGCATGATATGAGCTTTTGACTGCTACAACCTCAAAGTCTAGGAGCTCTGAGCGGAAGTTCCGCTCTGTTCCAAAGCTAACTTCAAGTGTTATCTTTCCGATTGGTCGCGTAACAGCTCCTGGGATTATTCCTTGAATTTCTTTCCTGGATGGTCGCAGCCTTGTCTCGGGTATATTCATTCTTCGGAGCGTGTCTTGATATAGGATGTTTACTCTTCCTCCTCCGTCCATTAGGACCTTACTTAACTTGTATCCCGCGACTTCTGGCGTGACCACCAGAGCTGGCTGTCCTGGATCTCTTACTTCTGGGGGGTGATCGCCGCGACTCCAAATAACCGATTGCTCTGTCCAGCGACGATGCCTTTCTGGCGTTGAAATCTGACTGCTCTTCCGGCTTCCATCCGTTTTGTACCTCCACTGTATGAAACTGTCCTATGTTTCTTCTAGGTAAAACGTCAGGCTCTTGACGAGAGCTAGATTTATTCTTGTGGTGCATCGATCTGCTGCGAGCTGTATCTGGCGTGTCGCCTTCTTTCCACCTCCGGTAATAATGACATTGCGCCTTTGTGTGACCCGCTGGCCTGCCATCTCTCCTGCGATGTAAGTCGCAAGGCACGTCGAAGATCCCCTTGCAGTTATTAGGGGGTAAGGCCTTATCACTCCCTTGCTCTTGCATCTGGTGTGCGCGACTTCTGTCTTCGCGACTGGCAGTTTCCCGTTGGGTTCTGTGATAAGCCGCCTGTCCCTCTATCTGTCTTTGCATACTTGTCAGCCGTTGCCAAAAGCTGGTCGAAACTATCAATCTTGTGCTCAGCGCGACTTAATTTGTGCACCAGCGGCTCAAATCTACAGTTCTTCCTCATAGCTTGTATTGCAGCTTGTACTGTTAAGTTTTTGGCGGAGCCAAGGATCTCCGCGACTCTCTTGATCCAGTCGCCGCTTGATTCGTCCTCTTTTTGAATGCATTGTCTAAGGTTTTTCATATCTTCTGTTTGGAATCTGCGAATGAACTTGTCCTTCAAGTCTTCCCATGTGTTTATTGATTTTGATGGCAGCCTTAATAGCCAATCCCTAGCTTCTCCCTGTATTGCCAAGTGGAAGTATTTTGCACGTATTTCTTGAGTCACATCAGCCCCTGTCATGCTTGCCTCGTAGTCTTCTATCCATAAGGCAGGGTCTTGGTCACTGCGATAGGTGGTGACTCGCTGCGACTCGTCGAAGTTCGGGGGGAAACGAGTGAGCCGTATTTCTTCTCCAAAACATGCTGGTCCTTTCAATAATGAATAGGAGTTTACTGGCGCTGAATCTGAATCAGTTTCAATCTGGGATGGCTGAGTCGCTCCGGACGTCCGACTCGCCTTCTATCTTCTTTTCTTTTTCCAATGATACCTGCAAACCTGCTAACTGGTTGACCACTTCTTCGATGCTGTACTCTCCTCCCCATGATACCTCGTTTTGCGGCTCATTGGGCGTGACTCCATACATATTTGCTTGTTGTAAAGCAGCAGTTTGTAGTAGGTCGATCGCATGGCGAGCTTCCTTATCAGCTCGCGTGTCTCCAACCGGTGCTATCTTTGACAATATCCCTATCGCGGCGTGCACGTTGCTCTCTGGGTCGCCGTGGAACTGTGATTTCCTCTCCTCTGTCCATCTTGATCTGATGTTTTTGCTGCCAACGACGGAGTCGCCACTCTTCTTCTTGGAGTTTCTTGCGCTCAGATGTCATCTTGGTTCGCACCGCCTGGTGCTTCGGCTGGCAGTGGCGGAGTCGTCGGCCTTCTTCTTGGAGTTTTTCGCGCTCAGCCGCGAGTCTTTGTGCCTCTTCACAGAGCTCCGTCCTGATAGCTTCAATCTCTTCAATCTTGAGGTCTCCTTCCTGATTTGGTAGAGATCCCCAAACAGGTCTTGATGGGACGGGGATGGGCAATCTTGCCGTAGCTTGTTGTAGCTCCTCCAACACGCGGACCCTGACCGGCCGCAGCTCCTTCACCGATTCGCTTCCTTGAGTCGCGTCCATAGATCTGCGACTGACGGATCCGACGAAAACTTTTACTGATCCGATGGGAACGATGTATCCGAACTCGATGCGATCTGCCTCGGGTCCCCACTCTGAGTCGTCGATGAAGGGGACCCCATTGATGTCTTCAACTTGGCCGATGGCGATGTCCTTGAAGCCTGATTTCGATCCTGCGCGGAACGTGACGCTTTTGACCGCAGGCCCCACGGTGGGCGCCAACTGTCGTGGGTTTGTCACGTCAGGTGTCATAGATGACTTCGTAGGTGTGGGATTACGCGAGTCAAGCATCTCCGAGCTTGGGATCGCAGGAACAAAGATCAACACAGATTTACCCAGGTTCGGCCCCCTCAATGTGAGGTAAAAGACCTACTTCCTGCCTACCCTAGATTGGTATTGATATGATAATCGAGGTGTTACAATGGAGGCGATCCGATCTGGTACTCGCCGTATGAGCTAGGGTTTGGGGCTTGATAGCTTGACCCGCTCTAAGTCCTGCGAGTCCTCTTTATATACACAGAGGCTCGCTAGGTTACAAAAGGAAACTTCCCCATAAGGAATACATCCACAGAGGCCTACTCGGAGACTACTTGGTCTTCACGTCCTCCGGGATTGTCTTCTAGATCTTTCCCCTTATGGCGGTTCAATATTGGGCTTGTTCCCAAGTGGGCCTTTCCGTGCGAGTAAGTTAAGTCGCACTGGGCCGCGGGTTAATCCAGAAAGTATTCCCCGACAATTGGTGTTGCCGTACTTTAAGCAGTACATCGACCTCTAGTTAGGCCATCTGAATCCTTAAGTGGCACTCGCGGACTCAGTATTTCCTAGGAACATGTGTGTTCAGGGTCGAGAGCGGCCATGATAGGCAATCAAGCTCGATTGACGCCACACCCCAGTACTTTGGCCACATAATGCGAGTAGCAATCCAACTTAAGGTAAATTTGATAATTGCCAATAAATGGCTGTTTCAGGGTAACAAAGACCCCAAGAAACATAATGATATTGCCATGATAGGCTAAGCTATGATAAGCTTTGATTATGATGACACATAAGGTCGCGCCTAGGTGGCAACCGAGTGTTATACATAGGGTTGGATCGCGCGTAGGTGGCGATCCATGGTGATACATGGGGTCGGTCGCGCCTAGGTGGCGACCAGAGATGATACAAAGTTTACGGCCGCGCCTAGGTGGCAGCCGGTTTCTGATACAAGGGTCGATCGCGCCTGGGTGGCGATCAGATGTTGCATAGGTCGCGCCTAGGTGGCGACCAAAGTTGAAGTTCTAGCCCTGAGTGGCTGTGATGATACTCAGCTATAAAGCTGGAAAGGATGATGCTTGGCTCTGATTAGCCTTTTCTTATGTATAGTACGGTCGCAGGTGTGCGACGTTCCAAGGGCGAGGTGCCTCGAGACGATCCTCGAAATCATGGCGTTCGCTGCTTTCTTCCCTTACATCCAGCAGGTAGTACGACCCATTGTTTAGCTTCTTGCTGATGATGTAGGGTCCTTCCCATGGAGAGGACAGCTTATGCATTCCCTTGTGATCTTGTTTAAGTCGCAGTACTAGGTCGCCTTCTTGAAAGGTGCGGGTTTTGATGCGTCTGGCATGATAGCGTCGCAAGTCTTGTTGATATACTGCTGACCTTGATGCTGCCAAGTCTCTAACCTCTTCTAATGTGTCCACCGAGTCTTGCCGAGCTATCTCATTATCTGTCTCGATGTAAGCCGCAACTCTTGGTGAATCATGTATGATGTCGCTGGGCATGACTGCTTCTGCTCCATAGACCATGAAATATGGTGTAAATCCTGTGGATCTGTTAGGGGTTGTTCTAAGCTCCACAGTACTGCTGGCAGTTCTTCCACCCAACATCCTGGAGATGCTTCGACCTTTTCAATAAGGCGCGGCTTAATTCCATGGAGAATTTCCTGGTTAGCTCGCTCAGCTTGTCCATTGCTCTGCGGGTGTGCTACTGACGTGAGGTCCAATCTTATCCCATTGTCTGCGCAAAATATCTGTGTAGCCCCTTCAGAGGTGTTGCTCCCATTGTCTGTAATGATACTATGGGGGTACCGAAGCGGAATATGACCTTCTTCAAGAACTTGACTGCTGTTTCAGCCTCGCAATCTCCCACAGGTTCTGCTTCTATCCACTTTGTGAATTTGTCCACCATGACAGAGGTGAGTTTTTCCGTTTGAAGACCGTCTGAAGGCCCTACCATGTCAAAACCCCATACGGCAAAAGGCCATGTGATGGGTATTGTGCGAAGTGCTTGGCTGGCATATGATCTTG
This sequence comes from Poa pratensis, assembly GCA_947311845.1. Taxonomy (NCBI): domain Eukaryota; kingdom Viridiplantae; phylum Streptophyta; class Magnoliopsida; order Poales; family Poaceae; genus Poa; species Poa pratensis. The sequence goes on along the minus strand of CAMZMU010000045.1, from coordinate 64,857,573 downwards.
CCTAGCGTATCTTTGACATCCATCGCACACTCTGACAATTTGCTCTGCATCTGCTAATGCTGTTAACCAGAAGAATCCATGTCGGAACGCCTTTGCCACCAAAGATCTTGACGAAGCATGATGGCCACAATCGCCTGAATGAATTTCGTGCAAGATTTTTCGTCCCTCTTCTGGTGAGACACATCTTTGGAATGCTCCTGACACGCTGCGCTTGTATAATTCGTTGTTGATGATTGTATAGGCCTTTGATCGTCGTATGATTTTGCGCGCCTCAATTCATCGTCGGCAGCACTCCGCGACTTAAATATGCCATGTATGGCTCTGTCCATCCTGGCTGTTCATGCAGGGCTGCGACTAAAGTTGAATCATCCTCTGGCTCTGCAATGTCAATCTCTGCTGGAGGTTTGACTGATGGATTGTGCAGTTCATCCAGGAAAACATTGGGTGGGACTGACTGTCTGTTGGATCCAAGCCGAGACAGGGCATCTGCAGCTTCATTTTGTCTCCGATCAATATGTTCAACTTGGTATCCAGTGAAATGTCCAGCAATTCTGTCCACCTCTCTTCTATATGCAGCCATGTTCGCATCCTTGCTGTCCCACGTTCCGGAGACCTGCTGTGCCACCAAGTCTGAATCGCCAAAACAGCGTATGCGACTGATGTTCATCTCCTTTGCTATACGTAGACCATGAAGCAGTGCCTCGTACTCCGCCACGTTATTTGTGCAGTTGAAGTGTATCTGTACACATACCGCAGCTTGTCTCCCTTGGGAGATGTTAGAACAACTCCAGCCCCCGAGCCTTGCAACTGTCTTGACCCATCAAAATGCATGGTCCAGTATTTGGTTTCTGCCATGCTAGGAGCGACTTGGATTTCTGTCCAATCGTTAATAAAATCTGCAAGGGCTTGCGACTTAATTGATGTGCGCGGCTCGTAGCTGATGTGATGTGGTCCCAACTCGATCGCCCACTTAGCGACTCTTCCAGTAGCTTCTCGATTACGAATGATATCTGCCAATGGTGCTGAACTAACCACAGTTATTGGATGCTCTTGGAAGTAGTGCTTCAGCTTGCGACTCGCCATGAACACTCCAAACACCAACTTCTGCCACTGTGGGTAACGCTGTTTGGAAGCTGTGAGGACTTCGCTCACGTAGTATACTGGTCTCTGGACAGGGTATTCCTTTCCGTTTCTTGTCTCTCCACAACCATGACAGCACTCACAGCGCGGGAATTTGCCGCTATGTATAGTAGCATTGGCTCTTTATCTTTGGAGCCGCCAGAACTGGAGCATTTGTCAATTGATGTTTCAAGGCTGTCAGAGCTTCGTCGGCCTCTGCGTCCCAAACGAAGGTGTCTGATTTTTTCAACAGTCTGTACAAAGGTAGTGCTTTCTCTCCCAATCTTGATATAAAGCGACTCAAAGCTGCTACGCAACCAGTAAGTCGCTACATCTTTTATCTTTTCTGGCTTTTGGAGATCCATCACGGCCTTTATCTTGTCAGGATTGGCCTCAATGCCTCTTTCTGATACTATGAATCCCAATAGCTTTCCTGCTGGTACTCCAAAGACGCACTTTGTGGGGTTGAGCTTCATGTTGTATTTTCTGAGATTTGTGAATGTCTCTGCCAGATCACCAATAAGATCCTGGCTAACTTGCGACTTAATCACAATATCATCCACGTAGGCGTGAACGTTGCGACCTATTTGCTCATGTAGGCAATTCTGAATGCATCTTTGGTAAGTCGCACCTGCGTTCTTCAACCCAAAGGGCATGCTGACATAACAAAAAGCTCCGAAGGGTGTGATGAAGGACGTCTTTTCTTGGTCCTCCCTCTTCATCTTGATTTGATGGTAGCCTGAATAGGCGTCCAAAAAGCATAACAGCTCGCACCCAGCAGTTGAATCAATTACTTGGTCGATTCGCGGCAAAGCAAATGGATCCTTTGGACAAGCTTTGTTAAGACTGGTGTAATCAACGCACATTCGCCACGTACCGTTCTTTTTCATAACCAATACTGGTTTGCCACCCATTCCGGATGGTATACCTCGTGATGAATCCTGCAGCCAGCAAGCGAGCTATTTCCTCTCCTATTGCCTTTCTCCTATCATCATGAAACGCCGTAGTGGCTGCTTCACTGGTTTAGCCGCAGGGTTCACTTTGAGGCTATGTTCTGCTAATTCTCTTGGTACCCCTGGCATATCTGACGGCTTCCATGCGAAGATGTCCTTATTTTCCTGGAGAAAAGCGACGAGGGCCTTCTCCTGCTCTTCTTCCATGTGTGCTCCAATGCTAGTTTGCTTGGATGAGTCGCCAGGAACAAGATTTATCTGCTTAGTGTCCTGGGCCGCTTTGAATTTCATTGGTGGCTCGGCAGATGGCGTGGTAACCACACTCATGTCGTTTGGGTCCACCTGCGACTTATAACCTTTTAGCTCTTCCGCGGCACAGGCGGATTCTGCGAAGGCCGCATCTCCTTTTCACATTCTATTGCTTTTTCTCTATCTCCGTACACTGTGATGACCCCTTTTGGTCCTGGTATCTTCAACTGTAGGTACACGTAGCATGGCCTGGCCATAAACTTAGCAAAGGCCGTTCTTCCAAACAAGGCGTGATATGGGCTTTGGAATTTTACCACTTCGAAGCTTAGGAATTCGCTTCTAAAGTTCTCTTCTGTTCCAAAAGTTACCCCTAGGGTTATTTTCCCCACTGGCCGTGCGGACCTTCCTGGGACAATGCCGTGAAATACTGTTGACGTGGGCTGCAGGCTGGAATCCTTGAGTCCTAGACGCTGGAAGTATCGTAGTACAAGATATTAATGCTGCTTCCTCCATCCATAAGCACTTTGGTCAGCTTGTATCCTGCAACGTACGGTGCCACAACCAGTGCCAACTTGCCAGGTTCCCGTACTTGTGGCGGGTGGTCGTCGCGACTCCAGGTTACGCGTATTCTGACCACCTTAACCAATTGGGTGTTGCTGGTATCACGGCGTTCACCTGCTGACTTCTGCGGCTCAATTTCTCTTCCTTTTGGAGGTATCGATAACTATTGTGTGATACTGCCCCGTCTGCCTGGGGTTACTCGCGCCGTGCTGCCCAATATTTGTGTTATGAGCCGCACTAGGGTTTCCTTCATGGGAATTCCCCCCGTTGTGTTGGCTCTCTTCTTTCCACTTTTGTAATATGGCATTGCGCCTTGGTATGGTCCGCTGGCCGTCCATCACCTGTCGCATGAAGGTCGCATGGCCGGTTGAAAACTTCTTGCATATTGATTGGACGGGAGCCGTATCCTCGACCCCTTCCACGCTGGCCTCTGAATCCTCCACGCGCATTGGCGACGAGCCCTGAGTGACCATCTTCGTTTTGCGTTTGTTTTGATTCGCGTTGTTGTGGCTCGTTTGCTGCTGCTGGGGCTTGTTGGAGTTTTTCTTTCCTTTTGCAGCAACCTCCTCTTCTTCTCCGTCTGACGCGTCTCTGGTTTTATCTGAGCTGGCATATTTGTTAGCCGCAGCCATCACCTCGCTGAGGCTCTTGACTTTATCCTTCATGCGACCCAGCTTATGAATCAGCGGCTCAAACTTGCAGTTTTTCTCCATCACCAGGACGGCTGAGCTTGGTGGTATATTATCTGAGGAGTGTATTATTTCTGCCACCCTTTTCATCCAATGGCGACTTGACTCGCCTTCCTTCTGGACACAACGCTCTATCTTCTATATTGCAGAGTCGTTTGCAAGTTCCTTGGAAGTTCTTAACGAAGGCATCCTTCAGTTCCTCCCAAGTATTTATAGAGTTGGGAGGCAAATTTTGCAGCCATATGTGCGCTGCACCTTCTAGCATCATGTTAGGTAGCGTGCACATCTTTCTGAGGCGTTAATGCTCATGCCCATCTCGTAATTGTTGAGCCAGTGGTTGGATCCATGCTGGCGTTGTAGTTTGCCACCTTGCGTGGCCCTTTGAAATCTTCAGGAAAAGGTTCCGATCTGATCCTTTCAGTGAAACACGCGGTCCCTTGAGTCGCGAGGACAGGGCTGTGGGCGCGCCTGCGGGGTTATCTGCGGGCCGCTTTTGCATCATGGCATTCGCCTGCGCTTCTGCGACTTGCTCCTGCTGCCTCTGTGCGACTCCTGACGTTCTCTGGTGGCCTGCTTGGACGCTTCTTTCTGCTGCAATCCTGTGATTGGCTGGTACGAGGGGCAGCTGTGCTTCGGCTTCCGCCCTATTGGCTTGTTGCAGGACTGCCGTACTTAGCATCTGAATCGCGCGCCGCGCCTCAGCATTGACCGGGTCATCGCCTGTTGGTACCATCTGAGTCAAGATATTAGCCGCAGCATACATATTATCGACAGGGTTCTGGTAATGGCCCTGGGGGTGTGAAACCTCCTTGGTTGTTGCTGGGTCTCTTGATTTGTTGGTACCCTTCCTTCCGCAGTCGTCTGGATTCCCGTCCCGCGGCTGGAGTGAGCGGGATTTCCACTGTTGGTTGAGTCGCGCGCAGCTGTGTTTGCGGGTCAACCTGTTGTTGAGTCGCAGCCAGCGCGGCTACTCTCTGCCGCTCCTGTTGGATTCCTTGGTTTATCTGATCGAGCCTGCGGCGCTCTTCTTCCATCCTTCGAACCTCATACAGGAGCTCGGCCCTGGCGGCCTCAATTTCTGTTGCACGGAGGGCGGCGTTCGTGGCTGACACGGGACAAGAAGTGGGTTGCTTGGGGGTGCCGATGCCTCGGTTTCTCCAGCTGCTCCTCCGGCCATGTAAACCGCGACTTGTGCCATCTCTTGATCTGGTGATGATGTGATTTCTGGTGGGTAACCCCAGCAACTTTCTTCAAAGGCAGGTATGATGGACCCAAACTCTTGCGAGTCCATGCTTTCCACGGATTCTTCCCCATCATCGGCGACTTCTTCTACTGAATCGCCTTCTGGACCGATCTAACGGACCTGCCACCGATGAAGCCGACGAAGACGTTGATGGATCCGAACGGGATGACGTGGCCGGTCTCCAATAATCTGCTTCCGGCCCCCAGCTTGAATCGTCGATGAGGGGTGTGCCATTGACCGTGATGATACGGCCAACAACAAGATCTTCAGCTCCCTTCATGGATCCTGCGCGGAACGTGACGCTCTTGACCGCAGGCCCCACGGTGGGCGCCAACTGTCGTGGGTTTGTCACGTCAGGTGTCATAGATGACTTCGTAGGTGTGGGATTACGCGAGTCAAGCATCTCCGAGCTTGGGATCGCAGGAACAAAGATCAACACAGATTTACCCAGGTTCGGCCCCCTCAATGTGAGGTAAAAGACCTACTTCCTGCCTACCCTAGATTGGTATTGATATGATAATCGAGGTGTTACAATGGAGGCGATCCGATCTGGTACTCGCCGTATGAGCTAGGGTTTAGGGCTTGATAGCTTGACCCGCTCTAAGTCCTGCGAGTCCTCTTTATATACACAGAGGCTCGCTAGGTTACAAAAGGAAACTTCCCCATAAGGAATACATCCACAGAGGCCTACTCGGAGACTACTTGGTCTTCACGTCCTCCGGGATATGTCTTCTAGATCTTTCCCCTTATGGCGGTTCAATATTGGGCTTGCTCCCAAGTGGGCCTTTGTCCGTGCGAGTAAGTTAAGTCGCACTGGGCCGCGGGTTAATCCAGAAAGTATTCCCCCGACAAGTGTGTCAGGAGGATTCCAAAGATGTGTATCACCAGAAGAGGGACGAAAAATCTTGCACGAAATTCATTCAGCCGATTGTGGCCATCGAGCTTCGTCAAGATCTTTGGTGGCAAAGGCGTTCCGACATGGATTTGCTGGTTAACAACATTAGCAAATGCAGAGCAAATTGTCAGAGTGTGCGACGGATGTCAAAGATACGCTAGGCAAGATCATATGCCAGCTCAAGCACTTCGCACAATACCCATCACATGGCCTTTTGCCGTATGGGGTTTTGACATGGTAGGGCCCTTCAGACGGTCTTCAAACGGAAAAACTCACCTCCTGGTCACGGTGGACAAATTCACAAAATGGATAGAAGCAGAACCTGTGGGAGATTGTGAGGCTGAAACAGCAGTCAAGTTCTTGAAGAAGGTCATATTCCGCTTTGGGTACCCCCATAGTATCATTACAGACAACAGGAGCAACACCTCTGAAGGAGCTACACAGATATTTTGCGCAGACAATGGGATAAGATTGGACCTCACATCAGTAGCACACCCGCAGAGCAATGGACAAGCTGAGCGAGCTAACAGGAAATTCTCCATGGAATTAAGCTGCGCCTTATTGAAAAGGTCGAAGCATCTCTAGGATGTTGGGTGCAAGAATTGCCAGCAGTACTGTGGAGCTTAAGAACAACCCCTAAACAGATCCACAGGATTTACACCATATTTCATGGTCTATGGAGCAGAAGCAGTCATGCCCAGCGACATCATACATGATTCACCAAGAGTTGCGGCTTACATCGAGACAGATAATGAGATAGCTCGACAAGACTCGGTGGACACATTAGAAGAGGTTAGAGACTTGGCAGCATCAAGGTCAGCGGTATATCACCAAGATTTGCGATGCTATCATGCCAACGCATCAAAACCCGCACCTTTCAAGAAGGCGACCTAGTACTGCGACTTAAACAAGATCACAAGGAATGCATAAGCTGTCCTCTCCATGGGAAGGACCCTACATCATCAGCAAGAAGCTAAACAATGGGTCGTACTATCTGCTGGATGTAAGGGAAGAAAGCAGCAAACGCCATGATTTCGAGGATCGTCTCGAGGCACCTCGCCCTTGGAACGTCGCACACCTGCGACCGTACTATACATAAGAAAAGGCTAATCAGAGCCAAGCATCATCCTTTCCAGCTTTATAGCTGAGTATCATCACAGCCACTCAGGGCTAGAATTCAACTTTGGTCGCCACCTAGGCGCGACCTATGCAACATCTGATCGCCACCCAGGCGCGATTGACCCTTGTATCAGAAATCGGCTGCCACCTAGGCGCGGCCGTAAACTTTGTATCATCTCTGGTCGCCACCTAGGCGCGACGACCCCATGTATCACCATGGATCGCCACCTACGCGCGATACAACCCTATGTATAACACTCGGTTGCCACCAAGGCGCGACCTTATGTGTCATCATAATCAAAGCTTATCATAGCTTAGCCTATCATGGCAATATCATTATGTTTCTTGGGGTCTTTGTTACCCTGAAACAGCCAATTTATTGGCAATTATCAAAATTACCTTAAGTTGGATTGCTACTCGCATTATGTGGCCAAAATACTGGGGTGTGGCGTCAATCGAGCTTGATTGCCTATCATGGCCGCTCTCGACCCTGAACACACATGTTCCTAGGAAATACTGAGTCGCGCGAGTGCCCACTTAAGGATTCAGATGGCCTAACTAGAGGTCGAAGTACTGCTTATAGTACGGCAACACCAATTACTATTACTTGTATCTTAACAATTGTTTTATTCATGATATCAAGTTACAGGTGACGACCTTCAAAACTCTCTGAGAAGAATTGAGATGATTACCATGTTACATCCTCTCAATCCTTGGGGGCTACATCATATTATCATCAAAAATTTGAAGATGGATCGTCATCAAGTTCTGAAGCTATCAGGCTACTCTAACAAAGAAGCTCACGAAGTCAGATGATCTTCCAGGTGCGAGTCAAGGCCAATCCTGCACAATTATAAGTCGCGAAATAAGGAAAAGCGCGGCCTAAACATTCAAGATCAAGAAATACTATGAAGTTCAGGCCACGCTTGGGGGCTAATGTCGGGGGAATGATTAACCCGCGACTTAAGACTGCGCTATCATTGTTGGGCCACGTGAAAGATGGGCCAATCTCGCATCGCGACTCCATAAAGGAAAGTTCCAGAAGGTCGGTGCAAACTTGCCTTGGAAGACAAGAAAGATAATCAGGCTTCGTGTAGAACTCTTGTAACCTGACGAGCCTCTGTGTATATAAAGAGGACTCGCAGGACTTAGAGAGGGTTAAGCGGTAAAGCTGTCAAGCTATCAAGCCCTAAACCCTAGCTCATACGGCGAGTACCAGATCGGATCGCCTCCATTGTAACACCTCGATTATCATATCAATACCAATCTAGGGTAGGCAGGAAGTAGGTCTTTTACCTCACATTGAGGGGGCCGAACCTGGGTAAATCTGTGTTGATCTTTGTTCCTGCGATCCCAAGCTCGGAGATGCTTGACTCGCGTAATCCCACACCTACGAAGTCATCTATGACACCTGACGTGACAAACCCACGACAGGTACTGTTCACAATCCGACATGGTAGAATGATCGAGATATGAATGAATTCATTGGTTTCAGCTATCTGCTTATATTCCATTGGGTGGGGAGAGCAATGAATAAACTGATATATAGAATCAAAACATGAAACATCCAAGCACTGACATATAAATCCACACTGATATAAAGCAACCAACTGACAGGAAATTCAGATTTGACAGAGCAAACAAACTGATGTATATAGAGACAGATATAAGCAATATAGGAAGAAACACTGTAATCGATGGTATTGCAAGAATTGTTCCACACACAAGATAAACTAGGAAAACCAGATTGGTTCACAACACAATGATCAATGGGGAAATAAAGAAAGATATCGAAATTCCTAGGGATAACTAAGCAGTACATAGCCCTGCCCGAGGCTTCCAGAATGAGGTGCTTATTCACTATCATCGGAACTGATGTAGTTTAGTGCTGCTTCAGATACCATACTAGATGGCATGTTGCAGTGTTCGGTGCCAATTGCTTGGAGGGTCTCGACTGGCAGATGTGGGGGTGGCTCATCATCTTCATCCATAACAGTTTGCATCAAATTGTGGGGCTAAATCAGTGGCAACAGATGAGGACCCTGCCTCCATAGCACATTGTGAGTTTTTGAAACCAGCATTAAGTCCAGCAATTCTGTCGCTACGCCTAAGCAAATGAACAGTGTTTGATACTTCTTTCTTCCTTCTCCTTCCATTACCTTGGTTTGCATTGTTGGTAGCTTGTGGTTGGGCAGGTGGTGCCGGCTGTGCTGGAGGCATATGAAACTCAGCATCCATATTGTTAAGTTCATTAATCTCAACAGAGGAGTTGTTTGCTGCCATCTCATTAATAGCAGGGCTCAATGTGCTGATCTGCAGCGTGCATGTTCTGATAGTACCAGCAGTTCCAGTTGATTCTGTGATGTTACATCTGGCGCCAGTGATTGCGCCGTTTCCCAGCCTAGGAATAATATCTCCCGCATTGATCACCAGGGCGGCAGTCAGTTTTTTGAATGTATCGATTGGATCGGTTTCTGCAGGTGCTAGCTGTGCTTCAGGCTGCTGTGGTGGGGTGTCCGGTACAATTGCTTCCACTTCGTCAGCTGCTGCCGGTGCACCATGAACAGGCGCCCCATGATTGGGTGCCACATCTTGCTGCATCTCCTCCACATTGGCATGCATAGCTGCATCATGCCAGAAACCACCGTGGTCAACTGGTGGTGGTGGATGTGGGTTAGCTCCGTTTGGTGGTAAAGGATCCTCATCGCCTGCAACACCTCCAACATCCTACGCGACAGAATAACTAAAGGGCATGTCCATGAATCAGTGTGTCCATCATCCGTCAAGTTTTTCATCACAACTAAACTCGAGGTGCTCATACGGCGAGTACCAGATCGGATCGCCTCCATTGTAACACCTCGATTATCATATCAATACCAATCTAGGGTAGGCAGGAAGTAGGTCTTTTACCTCACATTGAGGGGGCCGAACCTGGGTAAATCTGTGTTGATCTTTGTTCCTGCGATCCCAAGCTCGGAGATGCTTGACTCGCGTAATCCCACACCTACGAAGTCATCTATGACACCTGACGTGACAAACCCACGACAGTTGGCGCCCACCGTGGGGCCTGCGGTCAAGAGCGTCACGTTCCGCGCAGGATCCATGAAGGGAGCTGAAGATCTTGTTGTTGGCCGTATCATCACGGTCAATGGCACACCCCTCATCGACGATTCAAGCTGGGGGCCGGAAGCAGATTACTTGGAGACCGGCCACGTCATCCCGTTTGGATCCATCAACGTCTTCGTTGGCTTCATCGGTGGCAGGTCCGTTAGATCGGTCCAAGAAGGCGATTCAGTAGAAGAAGTCGCCGATGATGGGGAAGAATCCGTGGAAAGCATGGACTCGCAAGAGTTTGGGTCCATTATACCTGCCTTTGAAGAAAGTTGCTGGGGTTACCCACCAGAAATCGCATTATCACCAGATCGAGAGATGGCGCAGTCGCGGTTTACACCGGAGGAGCAGGTGCATCAGGAACTGCTGGAGAAACCGAGGCATCGGCACCCCCAAGCAACCCACTTCTTGTCCCCGTGTCAGCCACGAACGCCGCCCTCCGTGCAACAGAAATTGAGGCCGCCAGGGCCGAGCTCCTGTATGAGGTTCGAAGGATGGAAGAAGAGCGCCGCAGGCTCGATCAGATAAACCAAGGAATCCAACAGGAGCGGCAGAGAGTAGCCGCGCTGGCTGCGACTCAACGACAGGTTGACCCGCAAACACAACTGCGCGCGACTCAACCAACAGTGGAAATCCCGCTCACTCCAGCCGCGGGAACGGGAATCCAGACGACTGCGGAAGGAAGGGTACAAGAGACCCAGCAACAACCAAGGAGGTTTCACACCCCGCAGGGCCATTACCAGAACCCTGTCGATAATATGTATGTGCGGCTAATATCTTGACTCAGATGGTACCAACAGGCGATGACCCGGTCAATGCTGAGGCGCGGCGCGCGATTCAGATGCTAAGTACGGCAGTCCTGCAACAAGCCAATAGGGCGGAAGCCGAAGCACAGCTGCCCCTCGTACCAGCCAATCACAGGATTGCAGCAGAAAGAAGCGTCCAAAGCAGGCCACCAGAGAACGTATCAGGAGTCGCACAGAGGCAGCAGGAGCAAGTCGCAGAAGCGCAGGCGAATATGCCAGTGGTGCAAACGCGGCCGCAGATAACCCCGGGCGCGCCCGCAAGCCCTGTCCTCGCGACTCAAGGGACCGGCGTGTTTCACTGAAAGGATCAGATCGGAACCTTTTCCTGAAGATTTCAAAGGGCCACGCAAGGTGGCAAACTACAACGCCAGCATGGATCCAACCACCTGGCTGAACAATTACGAGATGGGGATGAGCATTTTGAACGCCTCAGAGGAAATATGTGCAAGGTACCTCAACATGATGCTAGAAGGTGCAGCGCACATATGGCTGCAAAATTTGCCTCCCAACTCTATAAATACTTGGGAGGAACTGAAGGATGCCTTCGTTAAGAACTTCCAAGGAACTTGCAAACGACTCTGCAATATAGAAGATCTAGAGCGTTGTGTCCAGAAGGAAGGCGAGTCAAGTCGCCATTGGATGAAAAGGGTGGCAGAAATAATACACTCCTCAGATAATATACCACCAAGCTCAGCCGTCCTGGTGATGGAGAAAAACTGCAAGTTTGAGCCGCTGATTCATAAGCTGGGTCGCATGAAGGATAAAGTCAAGACCTCAGCGAGGTGATGGCTGCGGCTAACAAATATGCCGGCTCAGATAAAACCAGAGACGCGTCAGACGGAGAAGAAGAGGAGGTTGCTGCCAAAGGAAAGAAAAACTCCAACAAGCCCCAGCAGCAGCAAACAAGCCACAACAACGCGAATCAAAACAAACGCAAAAACGAAGATGGTCACTCAGGGCTCGTCGCCAATGCGCGTGGAGGATTCAGAGGCCAGCGTGGAAGGGGTCGAGGATACGGCTCCCGTCCAATCAATATGCAAGAAGTTTTCAACCGGCCATGCGACCTTCATGCGACAGGTGATGGACGGCCAGCGGACCATACCAAGGCGCAATGCCACTATTACAAGAAGTGGAAAGAAGAGAGCCAACACAACGGGGGGAATTCCCATGAAGGAAACCCTAGTGCGGCTCATAACACAAATATTGGGCAGCACGGCGCGAGTAACCCCAGGCAAACGGGGCAGTATCACACAATAGTTATCGATACCTCCAAAAGGGAAGAGAAATTGAGCCGCAGAAGTCAGCAGGTGAACGCCGTGATACCAGCAACACCCAATTGGTTAAGGTGGTCAGAAACAGTAACCTGGAGTCGCGACGATCACCCGCCACAAGTACGGGAACCTGGCAAGTTGGCTGGTTGTGGCACCTACGTTGCAGGATACAAGCTGACCAAAGTGCTTATGGATGGAGGAAGCAGCATTAATATCTTGTACTACGATACGTTCCAGCGTCTAGGACTCAAGGATTCCAGCCTGCAGCCCACGTCAACAGTGTTTCATGGCATTGTCCCAGGAAGGTCCGCACGGCCAGCGGGGAAAATAACCCTAGGGGTAACTTTTGGACAGAAGAGAACTTTAGAAGCGAATTCCTATGCTTCGAAGTGGTAAAATTCCAAAGCCCATATCACGCCTTGTTTGGAAGAACGGCCTTTGCTAAGTTTATGGCCAGGCCATGCTACGTGTACCTACAGTTGAAGATACCAGGACCAAAAGGGGTCATCACAGTGTACGGAGATAGAGAAAAAGCGATAGAATGTGAAAAGGAGATGCGGCCTTCGCAGAATCCGCCTGTGCCGCGGAAGAGCTAAAAGGTTATAAGTCGCAGGTGGACCCAAACGACATGAGTGCAGTTACCACGCCATCTGCCGAGCCACCAATGAAATTCAAAGCGGCCCAGGACACTAAGCAGATAAATCTTGTTCCTGGCGACTCATCCAAGCAAACCAGCATTGGAGCACACATGGAAGAAGAACAGGAGAAGGCCCTCGTCGCTTTTCTCCAGGAAAATAAGGACATCTTCGCATGGAAGCCGTCAGATATGCCAGGGGTACCAAGAGAATTAGCAGAACATAGCCTCAAAGTGAACCCTGCGGCTAAACCAGTGAAGCAGCCACTACGGCGTTTCCACGATGATAGGAGAAAGGCAATAGGAGAGGAAATAGCTCGCTTGCTGGCTGCAGGATTCATCACGGAGGTATACCATCCGGAGTGGGTGGCAAACCCAGTGTTGGTTATGAAAAAGAACGGTACGTGGCGAATGTGCGTTGATTACACCAGTCTTAACAAAGCTTGTCCAAAGGATCCATTTGCTTTGCCGCGAATCGACCAAGTGATTGATTCAACTGCTGGGTGCGAGCTGTTATGCTTTTTGGACGCCTATTCAGGCTACCATCAAATCAAGATGAAGAGGGAGGACCAAGAAAAGACGTCCTTCATCACACCCTTTGGAGCTTTTTGTTATGTCAGCATGCCCTTTGGGTTGAAGAACGCAGGTGCGACTTACCAAAGATGCATTCAGAATTGTCTATATGAGCAAATAGGTCGCAACGTTCACGCCTACGTGGATGATATTGTGTTAAGTCGCAAGTTAGCCAGGATCTTATTGGTGATCTGGCAGAGACATTCACAAATCTCAGAAAATACAACATGAAGCTCAACCCCACAAAGTGCGTCTTTGGAGTACCAGCAGGAAAGCTATTGGGATTCATAGTATCAGAAAGAGGCATTGAGGCCAACCCTGATAAGATAAAGGCAGTGATGGATCTCCAAAAACCAGAAAAGATAAAAGATGTACAGCGACTTACCGGATGCGTAGCAGCTTTGAGTCGCTTTATATCAAGATTGGGAGAGAAAGCACTACCTTTGTACAGACTGTTGAAAAAATCAGACACCTTCGTTTGGGACGCAGAGGCCGACGAAGCTCTGACAGCCTTGAAACATCAATTGACAAATGCTCCAGTTCTGGCGGCTCCAAAGGATAAAGAGCCCATGCTACTATACATAGCGGCAAATTCCCGTGCTGTGAGCGCTGTCATGGTTGTGGAGAGACAAGAATCCGGAAAGGAATACCCTGTCCAGAGACCAGTATATTACGTGAGCGAAGTCCTCACAGCTTCCAAACAGCGTTACCCACAGTGGCAGAAGTTGGTGTTTGGAGTGTTCATGGCGAGTCGCAAGCTGAAGCACTACTTCCAAGAACATCCAATAACTGTGGTTAGTTCAGCACCGTTGGCAGATATCATCCGTAATCGAGAAGCTACTGGAAGAGTCGCTAAGTGGGCGATCGAGTTGGGACCACATCACATCAGCTACGAGCCGCGCACATCAATTAAGTCGCAAGCCCTTGCAGATTTTATTAACGATTGGACAGAAATCCAAGTCGCTCCTAGCATGGCAGAAACCAAATACTGGACCATGCATTTTGATGGGTCAAGACAGTTGCAAGGCTCGGGGGCTGGAGTTGTTCTAACATCTCCCAAGGGAGACAAGCTGCGGTATGTACTACAGATACACTTCAACTGCACAAATAACGTGGCGGAGTACGAGGCGCTGCTTCATGGTCTACGTATAGCAAAGGAGATGAACATCAGTCGCATACGCTGTTTTGGCGATTCAGACTTGGTGGCACAGCAGGTCTCTGGAACATGGGACAGCAAGGATGCGAATATGGCTGCATATAGAAGAGAGGTGGACAGAATTGCTGGACATTTCACTGGATATCAAGTTGAACATATTGATCGGAGACAAAACGAAGCTGCAGATGCCCTGTCTCGACTTGGATCCAACAGACAAACAGTCCCACCCAATGTTTTCCTGGATGAACTGCACAATCCATCAGTCAAACCTCCAGCAGAGATTGACAATGCAGAGCTAGAGGACGATTCAACTTTAGTCGCAGCCCTGCATGAACAGCCAGGATGGACAGAGCCATACATGGCATATTTAAGTCACGGAGTGCTGCCAGATGATGAGATTGAGGCGCGCAAAATCATACGGCGATCAAACGCCTATACAATCATCAACAGCGAATTATACAAGCGCAGTGTTGTCGTGGGTTTGTCACGTCAGGTGTCATAGATGACTTCGTAGGTGTGGGATTACGCGAGTCAAGCATCTCCGAGCTTGGGATCGCAGGAACAAAGATCAACACAGATTTACCCAGGTTCGGCCCCCTCAATGTGAGGTAAAAGACCTACTTCCTGCCTACCCTAGATTGGTATTGATATGATAATCGAGGTGTTACAATGGAGGCGATCCGATCTGGTACTCGCCGTATGAGCTAGGGTTTAGGGCTTGATAGCTTGACCCGCTCTAAGTCCTGCGAGTCCTCTTTATATACACAGAGGCTCGCTAGGTTACAAAAGGAAACTTCCCCATAAGGAATACGTCCACAGAGGCCTACTCGGAGACTACTTGGTCTTCACGTCCTCCGGGATATGTCTTCTAGAACTTTCCCCTTATGGCGGTTCAATATTGGGCTTGCTCCCAAGTGGGCCTTTGTCTGTGCGAGTAAGTTAAGTCGCACTGGGCCGCGGGTTAATCCAGAAAGTATTCCCCCGACATTAGCCCCCAAGCGTGGCCTGAACTTCATAGTATTTCTTGATCTTGAATGTTTAGGCGCGCTTTTCCTTGTTTCGCGACTTATAATTGTGCAGGATTGGCCTTGACTCGCACCTGGAAGATCATCTGACTTCGTGAGCTTCTTTGTTAGAGTATCCTGATAGCTTCAGAACTTGATGACGACCCATCTTCAAATTTTTGATGATAATATGATGTAGCCCCCAAGGATTGAGAGGATGTAATGTGGTAATCATCTCAATTCTTCTCAGAGAACTCTGAAGGTCATCACCTGTAACTTGATATCATGAATAAAACAATTGTTAAGATACAAGTAATTGTAATTGGTGTTGCCGTACTATAAGCAGTACATCGACCTCTAGTTAGGCCATCTGAATCCTTAAGTGGGCACTCGCGCGACTCAGTATTTCCTAGGAACATGTGTGTTCAGGGTCGAGAGCGGCCATGATAGGCAATCAAGCTCGATTGACGCCACACCCCAGTACTTTGGCCACATAATGCGAGTAGCAATCCAACTTAAGGTAAATTTGATAATTGCCAATAAATCGGCTGTTTCAGGGTAACAAAGACCCCAAGAAACATAATGATATTGCCATGATAGGCTAAGCTATGATAAGCTTTGATTATGATGACACATAAGGTCGCGCCTAGGTGGCAACCGAGTGTTATACATAGGGTTGGATCGCGCGTAGGTGGCGATCCATGGTGATACATGGGGTCGGTCGCGCCTAGGTGGCGACCAGAGATGATACAAAGTTTACGGCCGCGCCTAGGTGGCAGCCGGTTTCTGATACAAGGGTCGATCGCGCCTGGGTGGCGATCAGATGTTGCATAGGTCGCGCCTAGGTGGCGACCAAAGTTGAAGTTCTAGCCCTGAGTGGCTGTGATGATACTCAGCTATAAAGCTGGAAAGGATGATGCTTGGCTCTGATTAGCCTTTTCTTATGTATAGTACGGTCGCAGGTGTGCGACGTTCCAAGGGCGAGGTGCCTCGAGACGATCCTCGAAATCATGGCGTTCGCTGCTTTCTCCCTTACATCCAGCAGGTAGTACGACCCATTGTTTAGCTTCTTGCTGATGATGTAGGGTCCTTCCCATGGAGAGGACAGCTTATGCATTCCCTTGTGATCTTGTTTAAGTCGCAGTACTAGGTCGCCTTCTTGAAAGGTGCGGGTTTTGATGCGTCTGGCATGATAGCGTCGCAAGTCTTGTTGATATACTGCTGACCTTGATGCTGCCAAGTCTCTAACCTCTTCTAATGTGTCCACCGAGTCTTGCCGAGCTATCTCATTATCTGTCTCGATGTAAGCCGCAACTCTTGGTGAATCATGTATGATATCGCTGGGCATGACTGCTTCTGCTCCATAGACCATGAAATATGGTGTAAATCCTGTGGATCTGTTAGGGGTTGTTCTTAAGCTCCACAGTACTGCTGGCAGTTCTTCCACCCAACATCCTGGAGATGCTTCGACCTTTTCAATAAGGCGCGGCTTAATTCCATGGAGAATTTCCTGGTTAGCTCGCTCAGCTTGTCCATTGCTCTGCGGGTGTGCTACTGACGTGAGGTCCAATCTTATCCCATTGTCTGCGCAAAATATCTGTGTAGCCCCTTCAGAGGTGTTGCTCCCATTGTCTGTAATGATACTATGGGGGTACCCGAAGCGGAATATGACCTTCTTCAAGAACTTGACTGCTGTTTCAGCCTCGCAATCTCCCACAGGTTCTGCTTCTATCCACTTTGTGAATTTGTCCACCATGACCAGAGGTGAGTTTTTCCGTTTGAAGACCGTCTGAAGGCCCTACCATGTCAAAACCCCATACGGCAAAAGGCCATGTGATGGGTATTGTGCGAAGTGCTTGAGCTGGCATATGATCTTGCCTAGCGTATCTTTGACATCCATCGCACACTCTGACAATTTGCTCTGCATCTGCTAATGCTGTTAACCAGAAGAATCCATGTCGGAACGCCTTTGCCACCAAAGATCTTGACGAAGCATGATGGCCACAATCGCCTGAATGAATTTCGTGCAAGATTTTTCGTCCCTCTTCTGGTGAGACACATCTTTGGAATGCTCCTGACACGCTGCGCTTGTATAATTCGTTGTTGATGATTGTATAGGCCTTTGATCGTCGTATGATTTTGCGCGCCTCAATTCATCGTCTGGCAGCACTCCGCGACTTAAATATGCCATGTATGGCTCTGTCCATCCTGGCTGTTCATGCAGGGCTGCGACTAAAGTTGAATCGTCCTCTGGCTCTGCAATGTCAATCTCTGCTGGAGGTTTGACTGATGGATTGTGCAGTTCATCCAGGAAAACATTGGGTGGGACTGACTGTCTGTTGGATCCAAGCCGAGACAGGGCATCTGCAGCTTCGTTTTGTCTCCGATCAATATGTTCAACTTGGTATCCAGTGAAATGTCCAGCAATTCTGTCCACCTCTCTTCTATATGCAGCCATGTTCGCATCCTTGCTGTCCCACGTTCCGGAGACCTGCTGTGCCACCAAGTCTGAATCGCCAAAACAGCGTATGCGACTGATGTTCATCTCCTTTGCTATACGTAGACCATGAAGCAGTGCCTCGTACTCCGCCACGTTATTTGTGCAGTTGAAGTGTATCTGTAACACATACCGCAGCTTGTCTCCCTTGGGAGATGTTAGAACAACTCCAGCCCCCGAGCCTTGCAACTGTCTTGACCCATCAAAATGCATGGTCCAGTATTTGGTTTCTGCCATGCTAGGAGCGACTTGGATTTCTGTCCAATCGTTAATAAAATCTGCAAGGGCTTGCGACTTAATTGATGCGCGCGGCTCGTAGCTGATGTGATGTGGTCCCAACTCGATCGCCCACTTAGCGACTCTTCCAGTAGCTTCTCGATTACGAATGATATCTGCCAATGGTGCTGAACTAACCACAGTTATTGGATGCTCTTGGAAGTAGTGCTTCAGCTTGCGACTCGCCATGAACACTCCAAACACCAACTTCTGCCACTGTGGGTAACGCTGTTTGGAAGCTGTGAGGACTTCGCTCACGTAGTATACTGGTCTCTGGACAGGGTATTCCTTTCCTGTTTCTTGTCTCTCCACAACCATGACAGCGCTCACAGCGCGGGAATTTGCCGCTATGTATAGTAGCATTGGCTCTTTATCTTTGGAGCCGCCAGAACTGGAGCATTTGTCAATTGATGTTTCAAGGCTGTCAGAGCTTCGTCGGCCTCTGCGTCCCAAACGAAGGTGTCTGATTTTTTCAACAGTCTGTACAAAGGTAGTGCTTTCTCTCCCAATCTTGATATCTTTTATCTTTTCTGGCTTTTGGAGATCCATCACGGCCTTTATCTTGTCAGGATTGGCCTCAATGCCTCTTTCTGATACTATGAATCCCAATAGCTTTCCTGCTGGTACTCCAAAGACGCACTTTGTGGGGTTGAGCTTCATGTTGTATTTTCTGAGATTTGTGAATGTCTCTGCCAGATCACCAATAAGATCCTGGCTAACTTGCGACTTAACCACAATATCATCCACGTAGGCGTGAACGTTGCGACCTATTTGCTCATGTAGGCAATTCTGAATGCATCTTTGGTAAGTCGCACCTGCGTTCTTCAACCCAAAGGGCATGCTGACATAACAAAAAGCTCCGAAGGGTGTGATGAAGGACGTCTTTTCTTGGTCCTCCCTCTTCATCTTGATTTGATGGTAGCCTGAATAGGCGTCCAAAAAGCATAACAGCTCGCACCCAGCAGTTGAATCAATTACTTGGTCGATTCGCGGCAAAGCAAATGGATCCTTTGGACAAGCTTTGTTAAGACTGGTGTAATCAACGCACATTCGCCACGTACCGTTCTTTTTCATAACCAACACTGGTTTGCCACCCATTCCGGATGGTATACCTCCGTGATGAATCCTGCAGCCAGCAAGCGAGCTATTTCCTCTCCTATTGCCTTTCTCCTATCATCGTGGAAACGCCGTAGTGGCTGCTTCACTGGTTTAGCCGCAGGGTTCACTTTGAGGCTATGTTCTGCTAATTCTCTTGGTACCCCTGGCATATCTGACGGCTTCCATGCGAAGATGTCCTTATTTTCCTGGAGAAAAGCGACGAGGGCCTTCTCCTGTTCTTCTTCCATGTGTGCTCCAATGCTGGTTTGCTTGGATGAGTCGCCAGGAACAAGATTTATCTGCTTAGTGTCCTGGGCCGCTTTGAATTTCATTGGTGGCTCGGCAGATGGCGTGGTAACCACACTCATGTCGTTTGGGTCCACCTGCGACTTATAACCTTTTAGCTCTTCCGCGGCACAGGCGGATTCTGCGAAGGCCGCATCTCCTTTTCACATTCTATCTTTTTCTCTATCTCCGTACACTGTGATGACCCCTTTTGGTCCTGGTATCTTCAACTGTAGGTACACGTAGCATGGCCTGGCCATAAACTTAGCAAAGGCCGTTCTTCCAAACAAGGCGTGATATGGGCTTTGGAATTTTACCACTTCGAAGCTTAGGAATTCGTTCTAAAGTTCTCTTCTGTTCCAAAAGTTACCCCTAGGGTTATTTTCCCCACTGGCCGTGCGGACCTTCCTGGGACAATGCCGTGAAATACTGTTGACGTGGGCTGCAGGCTGGAATCCTTGAGTCCTAGACGCTGGAACGTATCGTAGTACAAGATATTAATGCTGCTTCCTCCATCCATAAGCACTTTGGTCAGCTTGTATCCTGCACGTACGGTGCCACAACCAGTGCCAACTTGCCAGGTTCCCGTACTTGTGGCGGGTGGTCGTCGCGACTCCAGGTTACGCGTATTCTGACCACCTTAACCAATTGGGTGTTGCTGGTATCACGGCGTTCACCTGCTGACTTCTGCGGCTCAATTTCTCTTCCCTTTTGGAGGTATCGATAACTATTGTGTGATACTGCCCCGTCTGCCTGGGGTTACTCGCGCCGTGCTGCCCAATATTTGTGTTATGAGCCGCACTAGGGTTTCCTTCATGGGAATTCCCCCCGTTGTGTTGGCTCTCTTCTTTCCACTTTTGTAATAGTGGCATTGCGCCTTGGTATGGTCCGCTGGCCGTCCATCACCTGTCGCATGAAGGTCGCATGGCCGGTTGAAAACTTCTTGCATATTGATTGGACGGGAGCCGTATCCTCGACCCCTTCCACGCTGGCCTCTGAATCCTCCACGCGCATTGGCGACGAGCCCTGAGTGACCATCTTCGTTTTGCGTTTGTTTTGATTCGCGTTGTTGTGGCTCGTTTGCTGCTGCTGGGGCTTGTTGGAGTTTTTCTTTCCTTTGGCAGCAACCTCCTCTTCTTCTCCGTCTGACGCGTCTCTGGTTTTATCTGAGCTGGCATATTTGTTAGCCGCAGCCATCACCTCGCTGAGGCTCTTGACTTTATCCTTCATGCGACCCAGCTTATGAATCAGCGGCTCAAACTTGCAGTTTTTCTCCATCACCAGGACGGCTGAGCTTGGTGGTATATTATCTGAGGAGTGTATTATTTCTGCCACCCTTTTCATCCAATGGCGACTTGACTCGCCTTCCTTCTGGACACAACGCTCTAGATCTTCTATATTGCAGAGTCGTTTGCAAGTTCCTTGGAAGTTCTTAACGAAGGCATCCTTCAGTTCCTCCCAAGTATTTATAGAGTTGGGAGGCAAATTTTGCAGCCATATGTGCGCTGCACCTTCTAGCATCATGTTGAGGTACGGCACATATTCTCTGAGGCGTTTAATGCTCATCCCCATCTCGTAATTGTTCAGCCAGGTGGTTGGATCCATGCTGGCGTTGTAGTTTGCCACCTTGCGTGGCCCTTTGAAATCTTCAGGAAAAGGTTCCGATCTGATCCTTTCAGTGAAACACGGGTCCCTTGAGTCGCGAGGACAGGGCTGTGGGCGCGCCTGCGGGGTTATCTGCGGGCCGCTTTTCACCACTGGCGTATTCGCCTGCGCTTCTGCGACTTGCTCCTGCTGCCTCTGTGCGACTCCTGACACGTTCTCTGGTGGCCTGCTTTGGACGCTTCTTTCTGCTGCAATCCTGTGATTGGCTGGTACGAGGGGCAGCTGTGCTTCGGCTTCCGCCCTATTGGCTTGTTGCAGGACTGCCGTACTTAGCATCTGAATCGCGCGCCGCGCCTCAGCATTGACCGGGTCATCGCCTGTTGGTACCATCTGAGTCAAGATATTAGCCGCAGCATACATATTATCGACAGGGTTCTGGTAATGGCCCTGCGGGGTGTGAAACCTCCTTGGTTGTTGCTGGGTCTCTTGATTTGTTGGTACCCTTCCTTCCGCAGTCGTCTGGATTCCCGTCCCGCGGCTGGAGTGAGCGGGATTTCCACTGTTGGTTGAGTCGCGCGCAGCTGTGTTTGCGGGTCAACCTGTTGTTGAGTCGCAGCCAGCGCGGCTACTCTCTGCCGCTCCTGTTGGATTCCTTGGTTTATCTGATCGAGCCTGCGGCGCTCTTCTTCCATCCTTCGAACCTCATACAGGAGCTCGGCCCTGGCGGCCTCAATTTCTGTTGCACGGAGGGCGGCGTTCGTGGCTGACACGGGACAAGAAGTGGGTTGCTTGGGGGTGCCGATGCCTCGGTTTCTCCAGCAGTTCCTGATGCGCCTGCTCCTCCGGCCATGTAAACCGCGACTTGCCATCTCTTGATCTGGTGATATGTGATTTCTGGTGGGTAACCCCAGCAACTTTCTTCAAAGGCAGGTATGATGGACCCAAACTCTTGCGAGTCCATGCTTTCCACGGATTCTTCCCCATCATCGGCGACTTCTTCTACTGAATCGCCTTCTTGGACCGATCTAACGGACCTGCCACCGATGAAGCCGACGAAGACGTTGATGGATCCGAACGGGATGACGTGGCCGGTCTCCAAATAATCTGCTTCCGGCCCCCAGCTTGAATCGTCGATGAGGGGTGTGCCATTGACCGTGATGATACGGCCAACAACAAGATCTTCAGCTCCCTTCATGGATCCTGCGCGGAACGTGACGCTCTTGACCGCAGGCCCCACGGTGGGCGCCAACTGTCGTGGGTTTGTCACGTCAGGTGTCATAGATGACTTCGTAGGTGTGGGATTACGCGAGTCAAGCATCTCCGAGCTTGGGATCGCAGGAACAAAGATCAACACAGATTTACCCAGGTTCGGCCCCCTCAATGTGAGGTAAAAGACCTACTTCCTGCCTACCCTAGATTGGTATTGATATGATAATCGAGGTGTTACAATGGAGGCGATCCGATCTGGTACTCGCCGTATGAGCTAGGGTTTAGGGCTTGATAGCTTGACCCGCTCTAAGTCCTGCGAGTCCTCTTTATATACACAGAGGCTCGCTAGGTTACAAAAGGAAACTTCCCCCATAAGGAATACGTCCACAGAGGCCTACTCGGAGACTACTTGGTCTTCACGTCCTCCGGGATATGTCTTCTAGAACTTTCCCCTTATGGCGGTTCAACATTGGGCTTGCTCCCAAGTGGGCCTTTGTCCGTGCGAGTAAGTTAAATCGCACTGGGCCGCGGGTTAATCCAGAAAGTATTCCCCCGACAAGTGTGTCAGGAGGATTCCAAAGATGTGTATCACCAGAAGAGGGACGAAAAATCTTGCACGAAATTCATTCAGCCGATTGTGGCCATCGAGCTTCGTCAAGATCTTTGGTGGCAAAGGCGTTCCGACATGGATTCTTCTGGTTAACAGCATTAGCAAATGCAGAGCAAATTGTCAGAGTGTGCGACGGATGTCGAAGATACGCTAGGCAAGATCATATGCCAGCTCAAGCACTTCGCACAATACCCATCACATGGCCTTTTGCCGTATGGGGTTTTGACATGGTAGGGCCCTTCAGACGGTCTTCAAACGGAAAAACTCACCTCCTGGTCATGGTGGACAAATTCACAAAATGGATAGAAGCAGAACCTGTGGGAGATTGTGAGGCTGAAACAGCAGTCAAGTTCTCGAAGAAGGTCATATTCCGCTTTGGGTACCCCCATAGTATCATTACAGACAATAGGAGCAACACCTCTGAAGGAGCTACACAGATATTTTGCGCAGACAATGGGATAAGATTGGACCTCACGTCAGTAGCATACCCGCAGAGCAATGGACAAGCTGAGCGAGCTAAACAGGAAATTCTCCATGGAATTAAGAAGCGCCTTATTGAAAAGGTCGAAGCATCTCCAGGATGTTGGGTGGAAGAATTGCCAGCAGTACTGTGGAGCTTAAGAACAACCCCTAACAGATCCACAGGATTTACACGATATTTTATGGTCTATGGAGCAGAAGCAGTCATGCCCAGCGACATCATACATGATTCACCAAGAGTTGCGGCTTACATCGAGACAGATAATGAGATAGCTCGACAAGACTCGGTGGACACATTAGAAGAGGTTAGAGACTTGGCAGCATCAAGGTCAGCGGTATATCAACAAGATTTGCGATGCTATCATGCCAGACGCATCAAAACCCGCACCTTTCAAGAAGGCGACCTAGTACTGCGACTTAAACAAGATCACAAGGGAATGCATAAGCTGTCCTCTCCATGGGAAGGACCCTACATCATCAGCAAGAAGCTAAACAATGGGTCGTACAATCTGCTGGATGTAAGGGAAGAAAGCAGCAAACGCCATGATTTCGAGGATCGTCTCGAGGCACCTCGCCCTTGGAACGTCGCACACCTGCGACCGTACTATACATAAGAAAAGGCTAATCAGAGCCAAGCATCATCCTTTCCAGCTTTATAGCTGAGTATCATCACAACCACTCAGGGCTAGAACTTCAACTTTGGTCGCCACCTAGGCGCGACCTATGCAACATCTGATCGCCACCCAGGCGCGATTGACCCTTGTATCAGAAATCGGCTGCCACCTAGGCGCGGCCGTAAACTTTGTATCATCTCAGGTCGCCACTTAGGCGCGACCGACCCCATGTATCACCATGGATCGCCACCTACGCGCGATCCAACCCTATCTATAACACTCGGTTGCCACCAAGGTGCGACCTTATGTGTCATCATAATCAAAGCTTATCATAGCTTAGCCTATCATGGCAATATCATTATGTTTCTTGGGGTCTTTGTTACCCTGAAACAGCCAATTTATTGGCAATTATCAAAATTACCTTAAGTTGGATTGCTACTCGCATTATGTGGCCAAAGTACTGGGGTGTGGCGTCAATCGAGCTTGATTGCCTATCATGGCCGCTCTCGACCCTGAACACACATGTTCCTAGGAAATACTGAGTCGCGCGAGTGCCCACTTAAGGATTCAGATGGCCTAACTAGAAGTCGATGTACTGCTTATAGTACGGCAACACCAATTACTATTACTTGTATCTTAACAATTGTTTTATTCATGATATCAAGTTACAGGTGACGACCTTCAAAACTCTCTGAGAAGAATTGAGATGATTACCATGTTACATCCTCTCAATCCTTGGGGGCTACATCATATTATCATCAAAAATTTGAAGATGGATCGTCATCAAGTTCTGAAGCTATCAGGCTACTCTAACAAAGAAGCTCACGAAGTCAGATGATCTTCCAGGTGCGAGTCAAGGCCAATCCTGCACAATTATAAGTCGCGAAATAAGGAAAAGCGCGGCCTAAACATTCAAGATCAAGAAATACTATGAAGTTCAGGCCACGCTTGGGGGCTAATGTCGGGGGAATGATTAACCCGCGACTTAAGGCTGCGCTATCATTGTTGGGCCACGTGAAAGATGGGCCAATCTCGCATCGCGACTCCATAAAGGAAAGTTCCAGAAGATCGGTGCAAACTTGCCTTGGAAGACAAGAAAGATAATCAGGCTTCGTGTAGAACTCTTGTAACCTGACGGGCCTCTGTGTATATAAAGAGGACTCGCAGTACTTAGAGAGGGTTAAGCGGTAAAGCTGTCAAGCTATCAAGCCCTAAACCCTAGCTCATACGGCGAGTACCAGATCGGATCGCCTCCATTGTAACACCTCGATTATCATATCAATACCAATCTAGGGTAGGCAGGAAGTAGGTCTTTTACCTCACATTGAGGGGGCCGAACCTGGGTAAATCTGTGTTGATCTTTGTTCCTGCGATCCCAAGCTCGGAGATGCTTGACTCGCGTAATCCCACACCTACGAAGTCATCTATGACACCTGACGTGACAAACCCACGACAGGTACTGTTCACAATCCGACATGGTAGAATGATCGAGATATGAATGAATTCATTGGTTTCAGCTATCTGCTTATATTCCATTGGGTGGGAGAGCAATGAATAACTGATATATAGAATCAAAACATGAAACATCCAAGCACTGACATATAAATGCACACTGATATAAAGCAACCAACTGACAGGAAATTCAGATTTGACAGAGCAAACAAACTGATGTATATAGAGACAGATATAAGCAATATAGGAAGAAACACTGTAATCGATGGTATTGCCAGAATTGTTCCACACACAAGATAAGCTAGGAAAACCAGATTGGTTCACAACACAATGATCGATGGGGAAATAAAGAAAGATATCGAAATTCCTAGGGATAACTAAGCAGTACATAGCCCTGCCCGAGGCTTCCAGAATGAGGTGCTTATTCACTATCATCGGAACTGATGTAGTTTAGTGCTGCTTCAGATACCATACTAGATGGCATGTTGCAGTGTTCGGTGCCAATTGCTTGGAGGGTCTCGACTGGCAGATGTGGGGGTGGCTCATCATCTTCATCCATAACAGTTACATCAAACTGTGGGGCTAAATCAGTGGCAACAGATGAGGACCCTGCCTCCATAGCACATTGTGAGTTTTTGAAACCAGCATTAAGTCCAGCAATTCTGTCGTTACGCCTAAGCAAATGAACAGTGTTTGATACTTCTTTCTTCCTTCTCCTTCCATTACCTTGGTTTGCATTGTTGGTAGCTTGTGGTTGGGCAGGTGGTGCCGGCTGTGCTGGTGGCATACGAAACTCAGCATCCATATTGTTAAGTTCATTAATCTCAACAGAGGAGTTGTTTGCTGCCATCTGATTAATAGCAGGGCTCAGTGTGCTGATCTGCAGCGTGCATGTTCTGATAGTACCAGTAGTTCCAGTTGATTCTGTGATGTTACATCTGGCGCCAGTGATTGCGCCGTTTCCTAGCCTAGGAATAATATCTCCCGCATTGATCACCAGGGCGGCAATCAGTTTTTTGAATGTATCGATTGGATCGGTTTCTGCAGGTGCTAGCTGTGCTTCAGGCTACTGTGGTGGGGTGTCTGGTACAATTGCTTCCACTTCGTCAGCTGCTGCCGGTGCACCATGAACAGGCGCCCCATGATTGGGTGCCACATCTTGCTGCATCTCCTCCACATTGGCATGCATAGCTGCATCATGCCAGAAACCACCGTGGTCAACTGGTGGTGGTGGATGTGGGTTAGCTCCGTTTGGTGGTAAAGGATCCTCATCGCCTGCAACACCTCCCAACATCCTACACGACAGAATAACTAAAGGGCATGTCCATGAATCAGTGTGTCCATCATCCGTCAAGTTTTTCATCACAACTAAACTCATTGGTAAAGTGTCTATGTTGTAAGCCCTGATCTTAACCAGAATACGTGCATGGTTTGTTCGATCCTCGTTCCAAACCAAGGTACGACCATAAGGAACAAAAGCTTTAACTATACTCTCAAAATCCCAAAATTCCTGAGGCAGATTCAGTAGCATAATCCAAACATCATGTGTAAGCAAGGTAGCTCTACGGTTAATTCCTTGATCCTGAGCTACAAACCTAAGCACGGTATCACCAATGTACATAGGACTGAGTTCTATTGCTGCATCTCTATCGGTGACAGTAACAAACCATACCAGAGCTGATCCCATAGCGCAGCGAGATGTGGACCTAACCTCGAGGTGTAGACCCTGGTGATGAAGCAGGATGGTGTCGATGTCTTGATTGTACTGGTCGGCGTTGATCTCAGGAGCAAAGGTGGCGATCGCCCAATCATCACAGATGCGCGGAGCTTCACCGCCAAGGATCACGTAACCACGCTGGGTACGCAGGGGACCCGGCGGGAGCGCCATCATGCCCGCGGAGATGTGAGGGAGGATGTCGCACGGGTAGTTGGCCATGGCGGGCAAGGTTGGGGTGGAGGCCGACGGGGTGTGGCAAGATCGATCTAGGGTAGTTTCAGAGACGTGCGAGATGCTGTATATAGGAGGGGATGAGGCGGTGGAGGCGGTAGCAGATAGGCTCGAATCAGGGTTTTTATGAACTGCTCTCCAATAAGATTTCTATTTGTTACGATTCGTATAGCAATTTGCCTCTCCGTGCCCTAGGAGGTAACAAGATCTGCACCTAATCTGATTGGTGCAGGCAGAGATACGGTGCCCTTCGGCAAGGCAACGGGAACATGTAACCGGCCTGTACTCGATCCGACGCTGAGGAAGGGATATGTTGGTTGAACGCCTAATTCTGATATCGAGTCTGGGCCCAGTTGGCCGATCCACCCTGGCAGCAGCCACACGTGGGTCTCTGTTTGAATTTGAATTTTGAACAAAGGGCTCCGAAACTAGCGCATCTGAAACTGGTGTCCGAAGATCGCGATCATCTGGAACTGGCGCTTCTGGAGCTGGGGTCCGTGAAACACGATCCCCTGAATGATTTTTAGATCGCTGGAGAGATCCAGATCAATTACCAAGCTCAACCAAATTAGCACCCGTGAGAAGAGTTTTCCTCTGGTAAACATGAGATGAGGCAGCATTCAAATATGAAAAATTGGGGCGTCGTTTGGAATTGATCAATGGAGGAGTAATAGGCAGATTCTTCTTTTTCTTTTTCCCACGGACAGAGATCCATTCTCTATCCTGTTCTTGATACCATTGCAATTCCTCCCGTTGCCAATTAGGACCACCAAAACCCCATAGATCAAATAGCAAACAAAAGCATCGGAGATGTGAGATCTCATTTTCAAAATCAGAAAACCAACAGCTTTTGAGCAGACGTCAAACATGAAAACCCGATCTTTAATCCGTAATACTCTAAGTTCATCAAATGCTGCTCCTAGGCAAGCCGACAGAGAGATGCTGACATTGATCGGGTTCAAATCAAACGAGGCACGACCGAAAGAGACGATCATAGAAAAACCTTGCGAGGAGGAGATTGGGTTCACCGGGGTTGAGAACTGATCTCGGATTTTCGAACAGAAAGCATGACCAGGTTTGAAATCCAGCCGGTGCGCGATGGAGGAGGGGTCGGAGAAAGGATCTAGCGATTCCATACCTTGATCTAGTGGGCAAATCTTGTGAGATCTAGGAAGAACTCTCATCGCCCTTGGAGTCGCCATGGAGGGTGGGAGCAGGGTGGGAGTACCTTTTTATGTAACTGTGTTCTGAAAATGTTGGAACAAAACACACGGTTTCCCCGTCATACAGCCCAACGGTGGCTCGTGAGTGCCTGCATATCAAATGCATCGTTGGGCTGTATGACAGGAATCCGAATGATTTGTATTCGGACGATGAACTGAAGTATTTTGTAGATAGAACAAAACACACGGTTTCCCCTGCATACAGCCCAACGGTGGCTCGTGAGTGCCCGCATATCAAATGCACCATTGACGTATGCAGGGAATCCGAATGCTTTGTATATATCGAATGAACTACACTGAGTGCCGAACATGTTCGAGAGAGGGGCTATATATATGGTCATGTGTGGCTGATACAACACTGATTTTGCCGAACACACCCCTGGTCGATCCAACGGCTCACAAGCGCTTGAAAGAAACACACCCCTAATCCAAGGCTCACAAGCGCTTTAAAAAAACACACGATCCGTGTGCTTCTTAAGTCCCGGTTCGTGGCTAGAACCGGGACCAAAGGCGGGCTTTGTGGTCACGACTCGTGTCCTCCCCCATCCCTGCCCTGGCCACGTGTCAAGGATGTTTGCGATGTTGTTAAGGATGTTTTAAAAATAAAGTGATAATTATTACATTTTTTAGATACTTAAATCAATAGATATAAAATAAATAAGAAAAAGATATGATTCAAAGTATACAAAAGAAAATAGAAAAAGAAAACAGAAAAAGAAAACAGTAAACAGAAAAAGACCTTTGGTCCCGGTTTGTAACACCAATCGGGACCAAAGGCCTGCTGGGCTTCGCGCGCAATTTTCGTGGCCCAGACAGACCTTTGGTCCCGGTTCGTGGCTGGAACCGGGACCAAAGGTCTTTTGCGCGCAATATGTGGTGGTTTCCACCCCGAAATTTGCACAAGTCCCTTCTTTTTCCCCTGCGGGCTGCCGAACGTGGAATCGACGTCGCCAGGCTGCCGGAACGCCGCCCCATGCCGCGTCGCCGATCCGCCACGCCGCGGCGCCCTCCGGCGTGGCCCTCCACCTCTGCCGCCGCGCGGATTGACCCACGGAGCCGCCGCCGCGCCTCCCGTGCCGCCACGCACCGTCGCCCCGCCCACACCCGATTCTCCGGCGGCGAAGCCCTGCCCGGCGTGGCCCCGCCCGCCACCTCTGCCGCCGCACGCTCCGGCGTGGCCCCGCCCTCCCCACCTCTGCCGCTATGCTCCACTGCACCACCACCACCACCGTACTCCGGCCGTCCAAGGTGAGAGCTTTTTTTTTAATTTTGTAGATTAGTGTGTACGGTTAGTTTGTAGATTAGAAAATTTAGGTTAGCAAATTTTGTAGATTAGTGTACTGTTAGTTTGTAGATTAGCAAATTTAGGTTAGCAAATTTTGTAGATTAGTGTATTGTTAGTTTGTAGGTTTTTTAGGTTAGCAAATAGTGTACTGTACTTAGTTTGTAGCAAATTTAGGTTAGTGTGTACTGTTAGTTTGTAGCAAATTTAGGTTAGCAAATAGTGTAGTTAGTGTGTTATGAAAATCAGTACTTAAATTAGTGTGTTATGAAATTTTAGTGCACTACTTAAATTAGTGTGTTTTGAAAATTAGTGTGTTAGAAATCAAGATTTACATTTGGTAAGTAGTTGCTATAAATTTTTCATATTCTTTTTACAAACTTGATTGCAGGGACATTAGGCTATGGATCCAAATTGTCCAGAAGCCTTCGGCAGAGGCGAGGAGCGTGAAGAGCAAATGGATCCATTTTGTCCAGAAGTCGCCGCTAGGGACGAGGAGCAAGAAATACGAATGCTTCAGATTATAGCAGGACGTGCAAGGGCGCCTGTCGGTCAAGAACATCTTGTAACTGAAGATGATTACGGCTCCCAATTTTTGAACGACTCCATTGAGGGAGTTGAGGAAGAAGAAATTTGTAGAGAGGAGGAAGTGCCCTTAACAAACTCCGGCGAGGTATATTAAGCCTCTGTTGATCGATCACTAGATGCATTATTTGAGTTGTATTGCGGTTATTAACGAATCGATTTTTTCTTTTAGCCCTCCGGATCGAGCAAATCATCCGCATCTAAAGGGTCGAAAGGGTCAAAACGAGGCCCGTCGAAGCCGATGAAGGAGGGTCAAAGGATAATAATCGACATATTTGCTGCTGGTGGCGAACCGATGGAACCCTTAGAGTGCCGCCGTAAATTTATAAATCAATGCGGAGTTTTTGTTAGGGACATGGTACCGATCACATTTGAAGAATGGAATAAGCCGAAGGACGAGACCAAGGCAACTACTTATGTCGACGACAAAACAAAAGAGTTGCTTTGGGAGAAGATCTTGACAAAGGTCACCCTACCGCCAGATGTTGAAGAAGACGAGCGGTGGAAGGAGAAATTCAAGCAGTGGACTCTTATGAAGATGGCCGAACAATTCCGGACCGCTAAGAAAATTTTATGGAAAACTTATGTAAAGGCGAAGGCAGAAGATCCAGAATTCACTCCAGAATTCACTGGAGCACAAGTGAAGTTAAAAGATGAGTGGCCCACATTTGTGAAGCAAAGAGAATCGGAGGCCGCTGTGGCCCGATCGAAAACAAACAAGTTAAATGCTGGGAAGAAGGTATATCACCACACTTTGGGGGCAGGTGGCTACAAGGCTGCCGCGCCTAAGTGGAAAGCCTTTGAAGCAAAACTGCTTGATAACGGGATCATTCCACAGACAGCGGACTGGCCCGAGAGGTCCAAATTTTGGTTGTTCGCGCATGGGGCAGGGTTGGACCCTGTGTCAGGGAAGATTGTTCCTCAGGGAAAATGGAAGGACAAAATTGAGTATATAACCAAAGAACTTGTGAAGGCAATAGATCTAGTTCGAAAAGGACTGTACGTGGTCGACAGAGAGAAAGACGAGTTGTCACTCACACTCGGAAATCCTGAAAAAGTTGGACGAGTACGAGGCTACGGACCCGGAGTTAATTGGAAGCAGGGTTTTCCGGCAGACGCTCATAATTATAGAAGCCGTGAGAGAAAGAAGAAGGAGGACAGAGACCGGTTATCGGCATTGGAACGCAAGGTGCAGCTGCAGCAGGACACACTAGACTCAATTAGTAAGCAAAGGGCATCTCAGCTCACTAGTACAGAACGACACATCAGAAACGGGCCAAAAACCCCTTCGGCAATGGAGAAAGGGTCCGTGTCCCCGACCCTGTCACTGATGTGAAGGGCTTCATCGGTAACGGAGGCAAAAAACCATCACCGATGAGGCATAAGTTGGCTACGGTTGCGGACCCATCTCCGTTTCTGATGTATCGGTGCATCAGTAACGGAGATTCTATTTTACTCGTTTGCATTGAGGTTCTTTCAGAAGCCTACAGGAGCAATTCGGTTGCCAAATTACATTCAAAATCTCACAGCAGAAGCACAAAGTTGCTACCAAATCCATTCATAACGTATATAAGAATTGTCATCATTACATAGCATCAAAAGATGAGTTACACATGCCTCGCTAATCCTATCATCTCATGCCTCCCTAAATTTAACTTTTATGACACTCCACTCTTCTCCAGCTCCACCTTCTTCCTCAGTTCCAAAGCGCCAAAAACGGAATTCGACCTAGTAAAAGACTCGAGTAGCGGTTTCATGCTTCTCCAAATCACATCTGCAGCAAAATTGCTACACACATACACAAAATAGATGGAGAAACTAAAAACAAGAAACCACACCGAGCTCGCAAGCCTCCTTAGCAAATTAATCTTGCCAAATTCTTCTTAGCGAGGCTTGCTCCATCTTGAACGGTGTCGCCGAAATATAATAACGTCACCGCTGTGACATTTTGGCCACACTGTCCAAGACACGCTTAATTAAAAAGTGTTTTGAACAGTGCAGCGAAACGTCACAGCAGCGACGGTTCACGGATATGATCCCACTTTGTATTTAGCTCTTTTAAAACTTGTTTGGATCTGCATGGCGCTTCTGCATATAAAATACATGGATGTCTAGTTAGAAAAGAGCCAAATATGATGCTACATGACATAAATACAATTTAAGATGAAAACAGTTTACACCTTAAGCGCCTATATCCGTGTGCTTGCTGTCCGATCGAAACGATTTGGAGGCAGAACTTGAAAGTGATGTTACCTTCAATTGCCTCACCATTTTTATGCATTGTCGCCGAAATATACTATTACTTCATACACTAGCTACACAAAACCATAATGAGGATTAGCACATTGACAAATGGTTGAAATTAATCTATTAGACTTCAAATACTAAAAACAAACACAACACAATACTAGACTTCAAATACTAGACAAGTTGAAGGTAATGTATTCATCATCGGCAGTACTAAAAACAAACACAACACAATACTAAACTTCAAATACTAGACAAGTTTTATATGCTACTTTAAAAAAAATGTAAGATCTAGTGTTGAGGGGTGTATTCATCATCGGCAGTACTACAATAGACATAACACAATACTACAATACTAGATAGTACTACAATACTAGATCGGTAGATGCTACTTTAAATAAAATGTAAGATCTAGTGTCGAGGGGTGTATTCATCATCGGCACTAGACAGAACACAATACTAGACTTCAAATACTAGACAAGTTTTCTGTGCTACTTTAAACAAAATGTAAGATCTAGTCGGCTACATACCCGGGGAAGATGCATGGCAATAGACCAGTAGATCCGCGTCGGCGACATACTCGGGGAAGATGCGCGGCGGCTCGCCGACGAGACGCTGGGGGGATGCGCGGTGGCTCACGACGCGCTGCTGGGGGGATGCGCGGCGGCTCATGACGCGCCGCTGGGGGAAGATGCGCCGACGCGCCGCTGGGGGAAGATGCACGGCGGCGATGCCGGCCGGACGCGCCGCTCAGATCTGCGAGATAAGGGTTAGGTCTGGAGCCGCCGCCACACTATGACTGTGGAGTGAGAGTGAGAGTGAGAGCGAGAGCGTTAGGGTTGCCGCAGTGGCACATTTATAGCATATAACATCGTAAACGGAGGCGATAAAAAACCGTTTCCTCTAATTTCTTCACTGACACACTGGGCCTACTTACAAAGGATCGATAGAGTAATTGAACTAACTATCTACTCTACTTGTTCTGCTTACGCCCTGCCTCCGCGCCATTGTCATCCGCGGCGCGGCGTCGCTTCTTGCCGGTTGCCTTTTTCTCAGGCACGTGCTCCTCCTCCTCCGGCTCGTGCTCCTCCTTCTCCGGCCGTGCGTCCTTCTCCGGCGAATCCTCCTCTCGCGCCTCCTTCTCCGGAGCGTGATCCTCCTTCTCCGGCGTGTCCTCCTCCGGCGCCTCCTCCGATGCCTCCTCCTCCGGCGCCTCCTCCGATGCCTCCTCGTTGTCGTCATCGGCGGCGTCATATTCTTCCTGGCTAGAATAATACGGCTCCGGCAGGTCCTCTGGCTCCTCTTCCTCCGGCGACTCGTCCTCTTCGGAGTCGTCTTCTCCTTCGCGTGAAGACGGCGGGTCCGAGTCGTCGGAGTCGTCTTCTACAGAGCATGAAGATGGCGGGTCCGAGTCATCGGGTCCGAGTCCGGCGGCCCGTCTTGATCCCACCATGGAACTTCACCGCGGTCTTCCGCGCTCGCGTCGTCGCTCGGACTTCCTCGTTCTGCCACCAGGGTTCCTCCATGGCGGTTGTGCTAGTGTGGTAGATAATGTGGGAGAGAACGAAGGGGAGAATGCGGGACCTGCCTGGCTTCGCGCGGTTCCAGTCACATTTTATTAGCATCGATCAGGCGGTTCCAATCCCTCGTGAATTAAGCCGCATTGAACAGGCGCGCTTCCAGATTGCAACTGCAATTTCCCAAGCACATCGCAAACGGATATACATAAACAACCATAGCCATAGAGATACATATTGGAAACAGAGACAAATTTATGACCGTTGCCAATACTTTTGGTAACGGAGATATAAAATTCTCCGTAACCAATGTTGACGGACCAGCCTCTGCCAGGCCTCGTCCGCAACGCTAAAATCGCGATTCTCTGTCGCCTAACTCGTGCCGTTTCCATAGAGGGGTATCCGATGTGTCGTTCTGTACTAGTGGCTGCAGCTAGAATGTCCTGAAGTCGAAGCCGCCCCATCTGATCAGCAGAAAAGCAGCGTGGGTTCCACGCATCTAGAACATTCTGAACTTGAACCGCCGGCGGCTCACTACCCCGTGGATGATATCACGGAGAAAACAGAATGTGAACTACATATGGCGATGAAGAACATGTCCTTCAAGGTGGCGGTCGGCTATGCTTTACCAAATCAACCTGGAGCAACATACCATCTCGGCGGGATTCCAGCTGGCTATGCTCGTGTCGGGTGGATGACTTTGTGCCGTTATATGCTAATCTGAATCTTGACATTCCTGGAGGTGACGACGAGAGGACACTGGAGAAGCCAAGAAGGCCATCGTTCTCTGGAAGAACGAACACATCGTGTTTCCAAACTTGCCGCCAAGGCCACCGACTCCTCCGAGTAGCAGTCCCCCACATCAAGATCCACGCTCCCCACCTCAAGATCCATCCTCCCCACCTCAAGATCCACCCTCCCCACCTCAAGATCCATCCCCCACCTCGTGACGACGGTTGGGAGCCCAGCGCGAGTCCATCGCCCGCGAAGTCGCAGCAAGAGACTGCGCGCACTGTTTCACGGAAACTAACGTACCCGTCGACATATACACAGAGGTGCGGTTTAAACTACCCGCCAGAAACTCGAGAGGAACGCGAGCTACTAAAGCCTCTTCCAAAGAGATCTTATGACTTGAGTCAAGAGGAACTCGAGAAGGACGTGCAAGCTGATGTGAAAAGACAGTTGGGACCGAAACGACGCCCGCCAAAGGAGGTAATACCACAGGAAAAAGTTGACAAAACTTTGAAAAGCATATCTTGTGTACCGCCACAGCCGCGTGTTTTGCCAGATGACTATGACCGTGTTCTGAGGAAGACAATTCAAGAAGACAGGGAGGAGAAGTCGGAGGCATATCGCCGAAAGAGAGAGCAATGCAGATGGCAGATAATAAGGAGAAGCAGGAGAAGGAGGCGGCATTTCGCATAAAGAGGCAGCAACTGAAATCCGGGAAACAAGTGGCCCAGCTCAGAGAACAGGCAAATCAGTCGGTCCCCGCGCTCAAGGTGATGCCGGAAAAGGTAGTAGACCAACACACTTTTCGCATAGACGACCCGGACCCCGCAGAGTATGAGTATGCACGGACATATGTCTACGGGAGCACCCTGGTCAGACCTGAGCACGTCAACTCTCTGACAACACAAATGCGCCGTTTGCATCGGTGGTACGAGAACGCCGTAGAGGCCAAGCATGACGCTTTCTGGGTTTCAGTCAAGAAAGAGCATTTTTCAAGGATAACGTGATGTATATTCCGTTTTCGGAAATTTTTCAATTATTCAACCAAGACGCCCTCGACAAATCCATTGTTAGTTGCTATTGTTTATAAGTGATTTAGTTTTGCGATTTAATTAAGTCTCTAGCTCAGCTCGTTCGTTGCCAATTATCTAACTATATTATTTTGTACGCTATTATGCAGAATGAAGATCCTCGAATGCAGAGATTCTCGCATCTATGGTGTTGGGTTCATTCAATTGTTTTGAAGTACAACCCCGAAGACACAGAGAAAAACTTGCTCCGGTTTTAGTGAAACAAAATACCTGCGCAGACATACTTTTTCCTTACAACTTCAAGTGAGTGTTACTGTACCTTCTACACATTCTATTTTGCTTACTCCTTATTTAGTGTAATCGATGAGTCATGGACATATAAACGTGTGCAGATTCCACTGGATTTTGCTAAACATTAGAGTTGACCAAGGAGTCGTTCAGATCATGGACCCGTTAAGGAAAGATATGGAAGAGTGGGACGACATGAGACAAATGCTTGACAGGTAATTTCAGTCATTATCGCTTTATATCGACCTCTTTCGTTCATTTTGTGATATCAAGTAATTAATAACTCGTTTCATTATTTTTTTTGCCGGGCAGGGTTTGGGAACGGTTTAAGGGGAAGTGGAAAAAGGCCCTGTATTTTTATGAAACCAAGGTAAGTAGTAGTACATATATATGTCTGCGCAACTCTTTAATTTTAGTTTCAATACCATTATCATGCTTGATTGTTATTTTGATTAAATTCTTTTTTTAAAGTGGTGTCTGAGGCAGAGAAGGGACCAATTTATGTGCATTTTACGTTTTCGAGTACATTCGATCTTTTGTCAATGAGCGGGATAGAAAAATCAGAACAGCAAACGTACATATACACTATTCGCATATTGTGTTGAGTTCCATTCATAATTTATTTTATGATGATTTCAAACAGCTCACACATATATATTCTTATTGATCTAGATGGAACGAGAGCGGGGCCAGCTCATACCAACGAAGTGCCTAAAAGCAATTCAAGAGGAATTGGCGGGATTTTTGAACAGGGAGGTCCTGAGGAAAGACGGGGAATTTTATCACGCTGAGACATATTTTATCCCTCCAATGTAATTGACGTGATCTCGGCGTGTGAGAAACGTGATGTCGGTGTGTAGTATAAACTTGTGGGCTTATGTACTATGTATGAATCAAACGTGACCTCGGTGTATTGTATGCTTTATGTGTATGACTTTATGTGTATGACTACTTGTTGTCTGCGCAACGTGATCTTCGTAAAAATAATTAATTGGAAAACAAAAATCGAAACCCCTAAAAAATAAATTAGAAGAAAACAAAAAGCAGAAACTCTTTGGTCCCGGGTGGTAATACCAACCGGGACCAAAGGGTGTCCGCCATGCGCGCCCTGCGCAGCCCACGTGGAGGCCCTTTAGTCGCGCGTCATAGACACCCGGGACGAAAGGCCAACCCCCTTTAGTCCCAACCCTTTAGTCGCGGGTCCAAACCCGGGACAAAAGGCCCTCTGGACCCGCGACTAAAGGCCTATTTTCCACTAGTGTGTAGATACATACACATGTAGACAGATGGAAGTCCTCTACTCCCCCGTATCAAAATATAAGACTTCCTATCAACTTTCCACATACATGTATCTAGACATATTTTAGTGCAAGGTTAATGTGAATCTTGCATTAAAATCGAAACCCCTAAAAAATAAATTAGAAGAAAACAAAAAGCAGAAACTCTTTGGTTCCGGGTGGTAATACCAACCGGGACCAAAGGGTGTCCGCCATGCGCGCCCTGCGCAGCCCACGTGGAGGCCCTTTAGTCGCGCGTCATAGACACCCGGGACGAAAGGCCAACCCCCTTTAGTCCCAACCCTTTAGTCGCGGGTCCAAACCCGGGACAAAAGGCCCTCTGGACCCGCGACTAAAGGCCTATTTTCCACTAGTGTGTAGATACATACACATGTAGACAGATGGAAGTCCTCTACTCCCCCGTATCAAAATATAAGACTTCCTATCAACTTTCCACATACATGTATCTAGACATATTTTAGTGCAAGGTTAATGTGAATCTTGCATTAAAACATGTTTAGAATTCTAGATATATGTGTGTGAAAAGTTAGTAGAAAGTCTTATATTTTGATACGGATTGAGTTAATTGGAACAGAGGGAGTATAATGTAAAATCTATTGTATTGAAATCATTATAAAGTATAGTTTCACATTATTATACATTTGGTATTAGGATGCTGATATTTTTTCCTATATTTTTTGTTAAAATCGATAAAGTTTGACTTGGACTAAACTTAAAACGCAAAATGAATAAAAACGGGGGGCATAAAATCAAAGCTGAAAATACTATACTCCCCTTGTCAGGAAAGGGGTATGCTTCAATCTCAACATTTGATCTCCATCGAAAATGGTACACTTTTAAGGGTGGGGGTGGCGATGGTACGGGAATGCACTCCATAAATAATACTCCCTCCGTCTCAAAATATGTGTCTCAATTTTGCACAAAAGTGGATGTATCTATGCATGTTTCATGTCTAGATACATCAACTTTTTGACAAATCTAAGACAGTTATTGTTGGACGGAGGGAGTATCATATCTTAAAGGAAAATCTTGACAACTGTTTCTCACGTCTAACTGGCATAATGGTTAAGAAACAAATAGGAGTAGGCATGAATCTAAAAGGAACCAGGAATAAACAGATACAACACATTATACTTCCTTAGGAAAGGGGTCTTCCGAAATATGTTCGGTGGGGTTGTAGTCTTGGATCTCATGTTAAATACTTCACCGGTGTCGGTAAAATAAATAGCATCCTTCTCTACTTCTCCACCTCCTAAAACAGATTTGCTGAAGCGTTTGCTAATAAAAAGCGCATGTCCGTCTAGCCCACCCGACACGGGCACCCACGTGCGTGTGCTCATGTCCGCCTCAAAAACCTCCACTGTGCGAGTGAAATAGGTAAAATCAAGCGGTCGCTGCAACTGACGCCTCACCATGAGCAGGTATCGAAGGAAGAAAATGATATCATATGGTTCTTTGTCATCGCGTTTAAAACACAGGCCGTCATTAGGGATTTTGAATTCTTTTACGGTGTGTTTGTCTTCGTCCTCTTCACTAGGTGACTCATCCTTATCCTTTTTGCCCAGACTCATGTCGTTGCGATTGTCTATCATGTCCTCATTATTGTCCATGTCCACGTCCTCACTTGCGGACTCGTAGTCAGTCACGTAGTCATCGTCATCACATGCGGTCTTGTAGCCATCTTCGGTTTCATCCTCTTCCCTATCCATCGAATCATCGAAATCGTTATCTCCAAGGTGATTGATGACACACCTCATACCGGTAACGGCGGGCGCACCGTGGCTATCAGCGGCGAGACAAAGACAGATGAGATCCTCGTGTATCGTGATCCCATATAGCTTGTCCTCAAGGAACGCAACGTCGATGATACGAGTCAACATGGTAGTGTTTGGTTCAGGAAACCACACACCCTTCCCCGGCTGAACTAAGATGATCGGATAATTCGAGCTATTGGTCCTAAGGCGATGAGACCAGTAGGGGCGACTTCATGAGCACCTTGCGAACCACAAACCATTCGGAAACCTTGCTGACGACGGTGTCCAACTCGGGCAGCGACACGGTCGTCTTGGTGAAAAAATTGTCCAAAGAGTAGGTACGGCTACCCGTCTCATCATCGAGCACTTCCATGGCCAGCCAGTCGTCGGTAGTGCCGACGCACAGTCGGCAGCAGTCGATCTTGGAGAAGAACACGATTTTGAAGAACCTATGAGAACGGATCAATAATCTATCGGGGAATACGACCCACGGCATCCGGAGGAACGAACGCCAGGGACGGCACACGGCTCGGAAACGAGCGCGGTCAGCCGGCGACGTGAGGCCGGCGATGACGAGAGGCAGTAGATCTTGCGGGAGCTCCGACCAGGACGCCATTGATTGATCGATGCTGCTTAACTGTCCGCGACATGTACTGGAGCGGGGAGTAGTGAATCGCATCATATATAAACTTGTGCAGAGGAAGGGCAAATATATACGTCCGGTTGGGTCCGAAGTTGAACGCGTGATGACTTGTGGACATTGTCGGAGACGGAAATATGCTGGCTGGTCTACGTAGCCGCGGTATGTAATCTTCCCGTCTTCTCCCCGGAAAGGAAACACGTCAAGATATTACCACTGCAGTTAACAAATCCGAGACGGAGACTCTGTCTGTATAACCCCCCTGCACCGAGTATTTTACTGCCCCGGCCCTTCCGAGGAAGAAAACCGAATCTCACGAAGACGAATTTGGACCGGTCCGTGAAACAGCGCCGAAGCTTCACAAATGTCGCTGAGGTCAATGCCACGCCTCGTG
This sequence comes from Poa pratensis, assembly GCA_947311845.1. Taxonomy (NCBI): domain Eukaryota; kingdom Viridiplantae; phylum Streptophyta; class Magnoliopsida; order Poales; family Poaceae; genus Poa; species Poa pratensis. Next base: position 64,817,125 of record CAMZMU010000045.1, on the reverse strand, counting down.
CAAGGTGGAGTATCGCTTCTATTTTAACCCGTACGTCCTGGCCTCCAGGGGACAAAATGGTGTGGCTTGTCCAATGTGTGTACGCACGCGAGGTCTGGTACCTGTGCTCTCGTGGGCTTCGGGTGAGCGTCAGGTTACCTGAACCGAATGACATGCTTGAGGACTGGTGGCTGCGGGAACGCAAGAGTTTCAGTGGCAAGGATAGGAATAAGTTCGACTCGGCGGTCACTTTGATTTGTTGGTCAGTATGGAAGCAGAGGAATGCGAGGGTGTTTCACAATGTCAGCCAATAGTGCTCCACACAATTGCTGGCTGGGAGGATCCTGGACGAACTGAATTTGTGGTTCAGAGTGAGAATGGGAGCAGGAGGGAACACACAGATTAGACGAGAGTAGGCTTAGGTGTGGAGTTTTGGAGGTGTACATGTGTGCTTGGTTTCTTGTAATTGAATTCTATCTTCTATATAAATATGGTGCGCTTTTGACGCGCTCTTAGAAAAAATGGCGTGGTGTAGCTACTGATTTCATTCCCTCGAGGATACTGTTTTAAAGCGGCCGGGCAACTATGCTGCTACTTACCTCGGGAGTGCGTGCTAATGTGCTATGGCTGTACATACATACACGAAAAGGGTGAATGAGCTGTCAAAGATAATTGATCCACGTACCCCTCTTCATTTCCAAAGTAAATTGCAACGTGGTACTCGCTTGACTATTTTGACAAGCACAAGCACGCATGGGAATTGGGAACGGAGACAATATGCATAGCTCGATCAGGAGAGCACGTACAGCGCGAGAAAAGCCCACGCTCGCATGATTGCCCGAATAAACGTTGGGTTAGTACTTGAATAAATTAATTATTACTCCTACTAGTACTTGAATAAATTTAGTTGAGACTTGAGAGTTGAGAGTATACTCCTGGTACTAGTGAGAGTGAATAAAGTGAACCGGGCGGCAGGTGCTCCTGCCTAATTTTTTTTTAAACGTTGACTTAAACTACTTTTGAAAAGTCAAAAAAATCTGTAAAAAATCAGATGCATAGGTAATGCAAATCCAATGCGCCGGCGAGCGAGTTTCGTGACGAATATGTATTTACGTTGGCTACGTAAAAATGACAATTTTTCATTGCTACAGTAGTGCTATATAGCAGTGTATATACGTCATAGATTTGTCTTTTTTACACAGGGCAAATGAAAGATCGTTTCTCCACGAAATTTTGTACTATTACATAAATACATGTGTATGAATGCCTCAATTTTTTTCGGAATTTTTGAACATTCGCAAAGTGGTTGACCCGGACAGGATCACGTGCACCCAGGTTCATCCTAGTATTTTCCCTTGGTACTACAACGAAAAAAGCATTCATCATTGAGATGCACATACACAACCTACCACTACTAGGAAAACCATTATAGGTAGGTTGTATTCTGTGGCGCACCCTTAATTGGTGCGCCACAGAAATATATTTTTGTGGCGCACCAGGCTTGGTGTTCCACAGAAAGTCATATTTCTGTGGCGCACATGGCTAGGTGCGCCACAGAAATATGACTTTCTGTGGCGCACCAGGCTTGGTGCGCCACAGAAAGTCACATTTCTGTGGCGCACGGCGCACGTGGCCAGGTGCGCCACAGAAATTTATCCGGGAGGCGGGTTAAAATTTGAAAAAAATAATTCTGTGGCGCACCTGGCACGTGCGCCACAGAAAGTTGACATTCTGTGGCGCACCTTGGTGCGCCACAGAATTATTTTTTTCAAATCCCACCCCCCCCCCCCCCGGTTGGTGCGCCACAGAATTATTTTTTTCAAATCCCAACCCCCCCCCCCCCCCCCCGTGGATCGCCTTTTCTGTCTTGCAGGAAGTAAAAGAAAATTCAAAAAATTCAAAAAATAAAATCCTTTGACATGTAGTTAGGTATGAGTGTCTAGTAGGTATAGAAATTTTGAAATATGAATTTTGACCTTTTCTGCAACAAACAGAAAAAAACTTGTAACGGCCATAACTTTTGCATACGACGTCGAAATAACGCAAATAATATGTCAAAAAAATCGTGAGAAAAATCCGAACTCGATTCCACCCGGGTTTACCCGGTCAGCAATTCACAGATTCCTCAAATTCCAAAAGAAAAAAAAGTTATTTCAAACAGACGATTTTTCGCAGCAAAATCAAAAAATTTCAAAAAATTCAAAAATTTCAAAAAAGACACAGAAATGTATAACAAAGAAGATTGTTGACTTTTCTTGACTTTTTTATTTTTTTTGGATTTTTTAGATTTTTTGAATTTTTTTGGATTTTTTGAAATTTTTTAAGTTTTTTGAATTTTTTTGATCTTTTGAAACTTTTGAATCTCCTTTTGAAAGTTTAGAAGTTTTTGAAAAATCTGAAATTTAAAAACACACGTTTATAACATATACATAACATATACACATACAAGACTTAAGAGGATTCATATGATATATATCAATAAGAACTTGAGTAGCACAAGGGTAGGTGAAGTGGGTGGAACTTAGAAGTTAAGCGTGCTAGGGTTGGAGCAATTTGAGGATGGGTGACCTAGCGGGAAGGTATCAGTTCAAAAAATTCAAAAAATCTGAAAAAAATACCAATAATTAGGATTTTTTTCATATTATTTCATATTTTGATTTTTCTATTTTTTTTGAAACTTTTTAATTTTTTTTGGCAGTTTTTGAATTTTTTTCAGAATTCTGTGGCGCACCGGGCAGGTGCAGGCGAGGTGCGCCACAGAAATCCACATTTCTGTGGCGCACGCCCATAGTGCGCCACAGAAAAAAAAATTTAGTGGCGAGGATTCTGTGGCGCACCCAGCAATTCTGGGGGTGCGCCACAGAATTCTGATTTGGTGCGCCACTGATGACCCTTTTCCTAGTAGTGTACGTACGTACCCCAGAGGAAAACGGTTACGTACTATTGGTAAAAGAAAAGTGCTTACATATTTTGTCGGAATGGTACAACCAGAGCGATTAACACGGTAGATTCACTAGATGAGCAGTGTCCCAATGCGTCAATAAACGTTTAGCTGCTCCCTTTGTTGTTTTCTTTTTTTTCAAGATTATTGTTGTTTTCTTTGAAAATGTTGTTGTTGTAGTGAAAAGACAACATAAGACACGAGGTGTCGGTAAGATTGAGTAGAATCGGTTCTTGAGTAAAAGGGTGTGATCATTCGCCAAAAAAGGTAAAAATGTGTGATCGACGATCGCGTTGTTGGGTATCGACCGCTAACAAACGAAACGAGCTTAATTGTTTAGTGAACGTTTTCCGCTGTAACTCGTTCAATGAAGATGGGTGCAATCCTAATAAGGGGGCGACATCAGGAGAAAAATTAAATTACTCTACATCATGTCGGAGAATCCCCAACGCGTGGAAAATTTCTTTGCAGCCCTTGAATATGGAAATCAATTGCGGGGGAAATGTTTTCGGTGATGACCAATTGCGGGAGGGGATCACTCAATAAGGTTAGATCTCAATAAAGGAGAGTCTCTTAGAACTTTCCTCATGGCCCTTTTATTGTGAGTAATCATAGGATAAACTCTCCTTTCGCACCTAATCACAAGTGAAATCGCATTGCGAAAGCTATGTCTGACCCTAGGTGAGTCCCTTAGATGATATGAGAGATGGGAGTTACAAGTGACTAATGTAGTGTTTTTTCTTGTAGTGTGCGAATGAGCAATTACACCATTGATAGGTGGAAAACTAGAGCCAAAATGATATGGTGTATGTACCACTTGTAATTGTAAGGTGGGAGGTGTAGATTTTTTTTATACTCTAGAAAATGTGGGAGGTCTGGGTCGTTAGTTGTCTAGGCTTACATCTTTCCACTAACGGGCCTGGATATTGATGGGCCTCTCCTTTGACTTCTTCCATTAACCTCTATTTGACTTCTTTCTTTTCTCTCTACTTGATACCTGCACAACTGAGAGTTGATAGCCTTTAGGTATGATTTTCTTCCTAGCAATAGGTTTATTTTAGCAGATGAAAAGAGTATATATCCTCGCATACCAAGTATTGCAACGTCATGCATAGTTTATGAACGAAAAAATAACAAGTTAGTAAACTCTAGCAGCTAAAAAATGCTACATATACTATTGCTAAATCGCCACCCAGGTTGGGACGTCGATTCCCTGTCAAATTCTTCTGAGTGATTGTTGTCTCGTCTGTCACCATAGTATAATTGTCTCAACTGGAACAATATACATACACTATTGACATTTTCTTTTGACGAAAGAAGATTTTATGAGTATTAACAATTTTTGCATGGAAGATGGAATTATATAAGAGAATTACATATTCAGTATATCTCCCAGTTAATCTCATTAACAATGAACTCCCCTTTTAAACAAACATTGCTCATTTTATGAAAATACAGTTGTCCACTCATGGCACAATCTTTATTTACCCTTAAGGGTCATTAATAAATGGATTTCATGTATTGAAAAGGCTTCAAACGGAAGTAACACCTAAGGGTTATTTTTTAGATTACCTGAGAATTATCCGCTCTCCTACCCTAACAAGTACTTGAAGGAAAAGAAGGGTTGCGATATAGGGCGAGGTAGTGGAAGTGGTGCAATATATGTGAATCTACGGACTGTATTAATCTTTCCTTTTGGTTCTCAAGAGAAATTTCCTACTTTTGCAACTGATCCGCAAGTAAAAAGGCAGTACTCGTCGAAGGGGACAAACGTTCGCTCGCCTAACCCTCTACAGTATACTATATACAAGTAGGCAACCCACTACTCCATAGTCCTGTACAAGATGAATTTAATTACAATGTTGCAACTACCACACATTCTTCCCAGACCAAAAATTAATCGATTAAATAAGTTCGTATACGCGCGCTCGATCATCCGTGCCACTGCCCTAAATTTTCTTCATCGTATCTGCTCCCCACCACACCGGCCGCACCGACGCCGTGGACGTACATATCTTAGTCACAGTTCAAAATCAATCGTAAGCGAGTGTTGTTGACACTGTAGCTACCGTGTGATTAATCCACCATTTTCGTCACGGAATACCCGTCGATTAGTGGGTGATGCTCACTGTGCTCTAATGGCGCCGGCCGAGCGTGACTGACTAACCGGCGATCGATCTTAGTAGTAGTAGGTGACCAGACAACGTACGGGTGCGGGCAGAGCAGAGGAAAGAGATCCTGTGCAGACAGCTGAAACAAACTCCCAGTGCGTGCAGTTCTACTTAAGCTCAGCTCCCCATCCCACCTGCCTCAGCGGCAGCCGGCAGCCACCGCCGCCCCCTCTACATCGCTCCATCCGAGGAAAACGCAGGCATAAAACCAGCTCACTGGCAGGAGCTCGACCCCCACATGCATTTCCCACGGACGCGAGCCACTCGCCGCCACCAAGGCCAAGCTCGCTCCACGCTCCCGTAGCTTAGCTCCCACGCGCGCGACCCGACATGGGGGCGGCGCCGCCGCTGCTGACGCTGCGGGACCTGCTGGATCTGGCGTGCGAGTCCAGCTGTAGCGAAGGGTTCCGCTCCTACCCTCGCCGTATCCCCTGGCATTGCGACGACGCCGTGAAGGTGCAGGCCAAGGCGGAGGAGGCGGCGCCCGTGCGGCTGCTCATCCAGGCCGGCCTGCGCCGGAGCCCGTCGCGGACGCTCTCCTCATTCCTCTTCCCCAGGAGCCCCGGGTCGCTCGCCGCTGTCTCGCGCCTCACCAGGAGCCTCTCGCGGCGGCTCGTCTTCTGGAGGTGCCACCGCGGGGAGGAAGATGACAACGACGGTGACGCGAGCGACGCCGACGAGCGGGACTCCCTCGGCCTCCCGTCGCCCGTCGTCAGCAGCTGCTCCGCGTCCGAGTGCGACGCCGAGTCGGATCAGGCAGACGCGGCCGACGTGGCCGTTCCGGAAGGACAGGCATCCGAAGACTCGGATGAGTCCGAAAAGCCGTCGTCCTCGGGCTGCACGGGGAGCGTCGACGACGGCGCGGCCGACGGAGACGGGCTGCACAAGGTGAGTCACTTCTCCTCCATTGCTCGCTGATTAGTTGCCGCTCGCCGTTGCGCTGCGATTAAATGCCGGTTCAATCATTGTGCGATTTGTTGGTTGGCGCGGGCGTAAATACAGTGGAGTTTGGTGATCGATCGCTGTGCCCGTACGTGTAGCGTGCCATGCGTATACAAACATGGATGGGCGTGGGCCAAGTTCTTCCATTCTATAGTATCTGCATTGCATTTCCAAATCAGAACAGTAGTGTAATACAACACATCTCCATCACTCGAGCTCCATCACTAGGAAATCTCAATTCGCCAGGGGGAAAATCTGTCTGCAGTATCTGCCTTTTTTTATCTTCTTTATTCGTGCACTTACCCTTACAAAGGAAAACTACGGCTTTCGAAGGAATTTTCTGGATTCTCGAATATCTTAGGGTTTAAAAAAAATCCTAATTAGTAGCCAAAAATCTCAAATGTTGGCACGGCAGCAGCAAGTATCTGAGAACAACTAGGCAGACTGATGAGAGGGGATGGCTTCTTTTTGTCGGTGAACCCAACGTATTCTCTTTTTTCGAATTTGATGTGATGGAGTCGACTAGTACCCATGCTCGAGTCACGCGCATGCGCGCTTGCATCGTCGCCGTCAACTCGAGTGATCGACCATGGGCCGACAGACGGCGAACGGCTGCCGGCGTTAACACAGTCTAACTCACTGCCATGTGGGCCTAGGAGTCAACAACAGTACTGTACTATACATTCCCCGGAAAGGCGCCTCAGAAATGGCAATGTCTTTTTTACCGTGTCTGGGGGGTTTTATGCTGTCTGTCAAGGCACCAAATGCTCTTGAATTTTAGGAGAGTAGTCCTTCCCATTCACCAGTGATCTGCAGGCACATTTGTGTTAAGGAGGGACAGTGCCGGTGTCACCGGTTCAAGTGAGCTCAAATGGGCTCACGAATTAACTGTAGTGCTGACTCAAGGCAGCATCGATCGAGGCCGAGAACCGAAGCAAAGCCATGGACCTCTCCTCGCTCGTGGAACACATAAATCTGGCAGATAAAGCGTACTTTTCCGTAGAGTTGGTAATTAACCTCCTGTCCAGGTAATCGCCCGGCCGCTCTCCATCATCTTGCGCGACAACACGAACCGAGTCCAGCCAGCCAGCTGCTCCGAAAACGCCAAGCCACGTTCTGTGCTCCACAGCCGTGCCTGCTTGCCGGTACTACGTCCGCCGCGCCGGCGGTGACCACCGGAATTAATGACCTGATCGATCGAGGAGAGCGGTTGGCAACAACAAAAAGGAAAATGCCAACGGGACAAGCGTGCGTAGGCTGTGCCTCGGTCGTTTTTTGGCTCGGCGTCTTTCTTTCGTCAGAGATACAGATCCGCAAAGAGGATCCTGTCGAAGTCGATCATCCGAAATTGCACAGGCACCATCTGTCATTATTGTGACAGCGACATTTTAAACACCATACGTGATTAGGTCGATGTGGTAATTGATGAAGTAACTGATGGATGGATGGATGATGCATTTGCAGGCGCTGGATGGCGATCCCGCCGTGGGTTCGATGATGGAGGAGAAGCAGCAGCTGAGCCCCGTGTCCGTCATGGATTTCCCCTTCCACCACGACGAGGGAGACGAACGGAGCGACCCCGGCACCTGCTCGCCTAGTTCGTTCGGCCAGCAGTGCCAACCCGATCTGGGACGTAAGCATATTTCTACTTCTCCTTGGTACTGTAGACGTTTGCATTTCATCTACTCGATCGAGTAGGAGTTGGTTTACGGAGTATGCATTAGTTGTCGTGCCACGCCGGAATCTGCACGCCGCTCTTCACGTTCCCGGCCCGCTCGGACACGACGCTGCGTACGTACGGGCATTAATGGCCGCACATCGGAACCGCTGAGGTATCTTCGTGCACCTCTGGACCACAGGCCGGCAGACGCATTGTGGAACGGGATCGAAAAGAGCTTCCGAGCCTTGCCATGTTTGGTGTGCCGGCCGGCCGGAGTCCTTCAACCGCTAGAGTAGTGACCTCCCAATTGACTCTTGCCGCCGTGCATTTGATTGAGTGTCCTCGATCACGCATTGCCATGCTACTAGAAGCAGCCGAATCTAGGGCCCGTAATTGACCTGTCGCATGTGATCGCGACGCCTGTCGAGTCGTAGCCATAGATCAGAGCAAACGGTACTTGTATATGTAGTACACGAGATCGATTCAGGGAAAGTACAGTACTGTAGTAGTAAGGTCAAACAGTTTCTAATTTAACCTCTTCGACGGAACTGCATGCAGGTTCGAGCTCGGCGCGCGAGCTGCTGCACAAGATCCGGCGGCTGGACGGCCTGGCGCAGCAGGGGTTGACCCCATCGATCTCGAGGCACGATTCGTGGCGTCCGACGAGTCCGGTGTATCTGACGACACGCACTCCCAGAGCAACTCCAGCACTAGCAGTACCGACCACGACAGCGCGGCAACGACGCCGGCGACACTGGACGGCCTGGCGCAGGGGGTTGACCCCGTGGATCTCGAACCACGCCTCGTCGAATCTGATCAGTCCGGGGAATCTGACGGCACGCAGGCACAGAGCAACTCCAGTATCAGTACCGATGACAGTGCGGCAACGACGTCGACGATACGGTCCGATGAACAACACCCGAGCGCCGCCGATGATGCAGAGCGCGACCACCACCGCCTCTTTGCGCAACTTCTCAACGACGACGACAACAAGCCGGCCGTTTCGGTTGACACGGAACGGCTACTGCTCGACTTCTTCGCAGAGGGCCTCGACCGGCGCCGCTCGTCGAGGACGGGGCCAGTGCTCGGCACTGTGAAGCCGCCGGACGATCGCGACGAGTGGGCGATGGTGCAAGCAGCAAAAAAATGGGTGCAGGGCAACGGCACGCAGTGGGGCGTGGAGGACGTGCTGTTCGCCGGGGCGGCGGCGCTGGCGGACATGGACCGGGAACGGCGGTGGATGTGCGTCGGGGAGGAAGAGCGGGAGGTCGGCGTCGCGGTTGAGGGGCTGCTGATGGACGCGCTGGTGGCCGAGCTGGTGAGCGACATGGCAGTATGGTGCTGACGTGTGCTCGCTGTACTACGTGGGTGTGTCATGTGTGCAGCTGGTGTGGTTTTTGTTTTGTTTTGGTAGGAATCGAGAGGGTGCCACAACGAATGGACGTACGTGTACTTGAGTGCTAAACTATGTTTAGAACGGTCGGTGGATAACGTTTCGTGGCGGACCAATCAGGTTGCTTCGCTCCCACCACACACGCAACGCACGTGGGAAGACACCCCACCTAATCCCCTTCTTCTTCCTGCGTCGACCAGAGCCGCCGGCACCTCCCATCGCTCCCCTCCCTCAAGCTCTTCTCCCTCGCTCCTCTCCTTCTGGACCCCGCCGCCAGGGAGAACGACCATGCCTCGAGCCTCCACCTGCGCCGCCGCCCGAGCTCGCGCCTCCCCTCTGCGACGAGCCCGCCTCTGCCCTCGTGCCCGGCCGCCTCCGCTCCTCCTCCTGCTCGAGTACGCCGGCCGGCGAGCTGAGCTCCTCCACCTCTACCACTTTCCCGGGCTGACTCGTGTGCTCCTCAACCAGGAGCTACCGCAGAGGGAAGGGAGGCGACTGAACGGGGTTGAGGTGAGAAACGAGGCACCCTGCGCTTCCCGCCGCGCACGTTCGCGTCCGGCTCGCCGGAGGCCAAGGACCTCATGCGCCGCATGCTCTGCAGGGACGTCTCCTGGAAGTTCTCCGCCGAGCAAATCCTGAGGTATCCATGGATCGTGAGCAGTGGGGGGATGCGGTGGCGGACTGAAGCCGACCAACACGCTGCACACGCTCCACCTGTAGATAGATCTTCTTCAGAGACGACGACTCTTTTTGCTGCAAATTTCTGCCCTGTTGATTGCCGTCAAATTGGCGATGGACTGACTAGTTGTGGTGGTGCCAGAGTTTGGTAGATGAACTAGTACTGGATCCTCCGTGATCATTTAGGTCCATCTCTCATGAAAAGCTGGAATTAAAGAAGCATGTTTGTTCTGTATCCACCAATTACGTATAGAGTTACATATAACCAAAGAGTCTAAATTGCGGACACGGTGTTTTGACTAGCAGATATAGATGCACACGTTATATAAAATATTTTTAAATACATTTTAAAATGTCAAAAAATCTATAAAAAAAGGGATGAACATCCATACATATAATTTTCGTATACAAAATTTCGCAAAAAATACATTTTTGTGTCCTATGTAAAAAAGACAAAACAAATGTCTCGTACAAAATCATTTTGAAACACCGGGATTTGTCATTTTGAAATCGATGTAGTTACCCTTCTCTCTCGGTAATAATTACCCACCATGTACTGATGGAGTTACCCACCCACTACTGATGGAGTTACCCATGTGTTCATGATGCAGTTATCCACCACGAAATCGATTTAGTTACCCATGTGTTCATGATGCAGTTATCCACCACGAAATCGATGTAGTTATCTTTCTCTCTCGGTAATAGTTACCCACTCTGTACTTATGGAGTTACCCACCCAATACTGATGGAGTTACCCATGTGTTCATGATGCAGTTATCCACCACGAAATCGATATCGTTACCCTTCTCTCCGGTAATAGTTACCCACCTGTACTGATGGAGTTACCCATATGTTTATGATATAGTTATCCACCACGAAATCGATATAGATACCCTACTCTCTCGGTAATAGTTACCCACCAAGTACAGATGCAGTTATCCACGCCATACTAATTAAGTACCCATGTTTTCATGATGTGTCTATCCACCACGAAATCGATATAGTTACTCTTCTATCTCGGTAATTTTTACCCACCCAAGCTTGATAAATTTATCCATGTGTTCGTGATGTGTCTATCCACCACGAAATCGTTGTAGTTACCCTTCTATCTCGGTAATAGTTACCCACCCAAGCTTGATACCATGTGTTTGTGATAGAGTTTTCCACCACGAAATCGAGATAGTTACCCTTCTCTCTCGGTAAGAGTTACCCGTACTGTACTGATGGAGTTACCCACCACGAAATAATCGATATAGTTACCCTTTTCTCTCGTTAATAGTTACCCACCCTGGACTTATACAGTTACACATCCAGTACTGATAAAGTTACTCATGTGTTCATGATGAATTTATCCACCACGAAATCGATTTTGTTACTCTCGTCTCTCGTTAATAGCTGCCCACCCTGTACTGATGGAGTTACCCATCCATCAAGTACTGATAAAGTTACACATGTGTTCATGATGTAATTATCCAACAAGAAATCGTTGTAGTCACCCTTCTATCTCGGTGATAGTTACCCAACCCTGTATTGATGGAGTTACCCACTCAGTACTGATAAAGTTATCCATGTGTTCATGATACAGTTATTTACCACGAAATCGTTAAGTTACCCTTCTCTTTCAGTGATAGTCACCCACCTTGTATTGATGGAGTTACCCTCCAAGTACTGATAAAGTTACCCATGTGTTCATGATGCAGTTATCCACCACGAAATCGTTGTAGTTGCCATACTCTCATACTAATAGTTACCCACCAGTTCTGATTGAGTTCCACGTCTATTCATAATATAGTTATCCACCATGAATCAATGTCCTCTAAATAATAGTTATCAACCCAATACTTATGAAGTTGTCCATCTGTTTTAATGGTGCGATTATGTATACCGAAGTTGGTACCTCACTTATGAAACTAGGTGCAAACTTCAAAACTCGGAAAAATAAAAATGAACAACCAAAAGTGGTATCTAGTTTCGATCCGAAAACTAATCACTAATATGGTGGGTAACTTACATACCGCGGTATGGATAACTCACGTGTTACTCGTGGGTAACTTTTGGGTCCAAAAAAAAGTTGTCGGAACATATCAATATGGGATCTAGTTTCGAAGATCTCGTCGTGACTAGTCCAACGGTGAAAACGGATCATAAATCGGATGAACGGTTTGGTCTACAAAACATTTTGAATTCAGAATTTCGTATTTAATTCCAATAACATTAGCACTTTTGTCTTTTAGCATGCATGCGCTGAAAGTGAATTTTTTTCACGTCTGGTCACGTACGCTTGCTTGGATTTTTCTCACATGGTCGCATGCGCTCTGGCAGCAAAACTCGCTTGGGTTAGACTGATTCAAATCAGAGGTTCCGACACGTTTCTGTCGGAAACGTTCTACGCCTAAGGTTAAATCTAGAACGGTCTGAGTGTAGTAGCTTTAGCTTCTGATGATCGTTTTTCCTAGTGTATCGCCGAGACGAATTGGTACCGTCCTTTCGACCGACGTTACCAACAACTCGGGTCAACAAAGAACACAATTCCGCGGCAAATCCGTCCTGTGTCGCCGGTACTGGGCTAGTGCCTTCCAAAATTGCTTGTGTTCTGTTGGGCCGCTAGCAAGACAAAAGGCCTCAATCCTGTGTCGCAGCTAGTGGGCTAGTGCCTACAAAAACATGAGAGGAGCAACTCCGGACATTAAAACAGTACTAGGTAACACGACGCGGCGTTTTGATACATGTGTTGCATGTTTTTAGATGACATGTATTATGAGGCTGTAAGTAACTTGGGAATCAACTCTATAATAGCAGAAAGAAATTAAAAACTCGTTACATAAAAATATTGATACTACAATCCCTTTTATGGATCACTGAAGTTAATATAAACACCATTACAATATGTAGAGCTGTGTTTCCTCTACATCACTCCAAACCTACATATACATGTAAATCAACAACAAAAAAGGGGAATAATGCGTCCTATTGGTCATATCTAGATCTTCCTAAGGGTGATATCATAGTATTCTGGAGCAGTTCCGACTTGTTTATTCTTTTGTCTATCTGTTATTCAGTTATGAGCTCACGAATTCCGCTCTGCATGGAAGGCACTTCGGCCATTTCATCAAGTCAAGAACCCATGTCCTCTGTATCGCTTCATTTTCTAAGATTGGCCTTTTTCGTCAGATATATAAGGACCGGAAAAGGACTTCACGACCTAACTCAAGTGATTATCTTTCTAATTTTTAATCACAACCTACATAAATAGAGAACATTAGTATTTCAGAACAGAAAAAGACAGAAGGGTAACAGTTGATATGCAGTTTAGCATGACACGCAGTATAATAACGGTTGTGAACAACTAAAATGTTTCCCTTTACAGTATTCTTCGTAGATCTAATTACTTCGATCCTTCAATAATCATGGTTTTATTGATCAAGTCAAAGGCTCATGCCAAGTCGTAGAAATGGCAAACACGCTTGAAATCATCCGAATTTTACACACCCAAGAATACGTCTCGAGTAACAACATCAAATGTTCAACAAACAGAGGGTCATATCAGTTGAATGTGCGAAACTTGGGTCAATAAATTTGGAAAAGGAGATAATGTAAAAAGCTTGAAAAAGGCTGGCAAGGAGATAATGTAAACAAATGAGTTATATTCAAGAGAATCCGTTGGGAAAATAAAACTTTGCATATAACATAAGCTGAAATAATACACCACTGTGTGACCAATACACGAAAAGAACCGATGGAGAGAAACAAAAGATGCATCCAAAATGTATATACATACTAATTGTTGCATCGAAAAGTTAGTAGAGAATGTCGTAGGGAAAGGATTTATTTACCTCGGTTTGAAACTTAAGTCAACATGCATAGCTGAAACTTTTTTCGAGTGGTTGCATAGCTGAAACTGAATAAACTCTCGGAGTAGATTCAATATCTACTGTTTTGTGGATTTTAATACCATATAGTCACACATTCATGAGGATTTAAAAAATAAATCTTCCACTTCAATTGTTCAATGCAAATGAAAATAAGTCAACAACCCTGTAAGGGAAGAAAAGGTAAAAGTAAGCATGGAGGTGACCTGTGCAGCTCAGAGATCAGGCCACTTATATTACATATGTATGTAATTGGTCTGGCGACAAATGTATGTAGCAACCTATAGTGTAGCTATCAGGAAGTACCTTAGGGCAGATGTCTTGTTGACAGGAAGTAGTGTCGGGATAGGAGGCAAGGTATTTCCACTTCTTCATCGTGGCGCTCAATATTCATAAGAAATTCCATTTAAGAATTCCCATATCTGATACACATCCTGCGCATAAATCGTATAAAGAAAAATGAAAATAACCAACACAGTAGCAAGGAAGCGCACAATAAATCAGTAGCTATAGCAATAATAACTGGAAAGAACCTGAATAGGTAGACGAACATGATATAACAGCACATCGTATTCATAAAATAAACTAATAATGATTACCTAGCAGACTGAGAAGATGGCAGCAAGTAAGAGCTAGTGTGAAAGAAGCCTACAACCTGTAAAAGGGAAGTTCAATCAAGCTGGAATGGTAAAATGCAAATTTTAACATGAGTGATTCTAAACCAGTTCTAAATATATCAAGACCATATCAAACATTAAAGTATAGTAAATATATTCATATGCAAATCAAACCATACCAACAACCTGTAGTATCACTGTATGTAAATAATAACTATCTCCTGAGCTAATAGTGTCCGTCTAGTGCATACATCAAAGAGCAAAGATAGCCTACGGTAGGCACAGATAATCCCTAGTAACATATATTCTAGGGTACTGCTAGAGGATGCCAGTGAAAGGCTAACATATGGGAAAATCATGGACTATTCAGACTTTAGTAGGCTACTCCATCAACAATGCAAGATCTAAAACTGTTGAACAACCCCCTCACTACAATACACAATGAAAATTTTGCGAGATCAGCTGATAAGCCTATCAAGTCGACAGTAATATTTTAGTACTACAATACAGAATGATGCTTCACATGGCCATGTTGTAGAACCTTTAGATCACTGAGAAATTAGACTCCAAGTCTGAAAACAGTTGATAAACGTAACACCCTTTATTTTGCGATTGTGGTGGCACTCATCATAGCAGTAGTGAAAATCAGGACTAAGCCAGTAAAAAAAGTGGAACCTACAGGTTTTGGGACTTAAGAAGCCTAGCAAAAAATAACAACATAGCATATTCGAAAACTCGACGGTAGCAAAGATAGGTACCTAGGAGACAGACCGGGAGGCTAGCAAGCATGAAGGCGAAGAAATTCCTACACCTGCAGAAAGAAAAGGTTCAAGAAAGCTGGTAGATCACGCTGCAAAAAAAGATCGGCGGTAATTTTAGACCTAAAACAAAACGACAAAAAACAACACTAATGACTATTGAAAACTCCAAGTCTGAAAATGATTGATAAATGGAAATACCATATATTTTGCCAGTCGGAGCACGCATAATGTGCATGTCAATGGAAATACGGAATTGCTACAACAGAATATGCCTGAGAGACAAATGGCAATCTATTATATTGCTACAAACAGTCTTCAGAGCACAAAGACCTCTGCACACGTTTCTAGTGACAAAAGCATCCAGCCCAATCATTAATCATCAGAGCAGCAACGATAAGAGTTCAAGCTTATAGTTCAAAAAATGAAAACAATTCAGACTTTGCATACAGAATGCAGGGCCGGTTCAGTATCCTGACATACACAAAGCTTATGTGGGCTATCTCTAATCACAAAGACAACGAATGATCAATTTGAAGCTTTCCTCCACAATTTACAACACAAGCCTTATTGTCAAAAATGACCCATAAGCAACGATAATGAATGATCCATTTGTAGCTTTCAGAAAGATACTAAAGTATGAGCTTGTCTTATTGTTCATCATATAATTTGTTTATTTTGTGCTACAAATTACACTATCGTGGAACTTTTTATTTCTCAGTTTAGGCACTTTACCTTACTGAAGCAATCGATGAGATAGTTATTCAGTGCTGGTCAAAGTAAACCAGTTGTTTTATTTCCTCCGGTGATTTCCTGATTGTAAATTGGTTGAGCTGTGCATTTTACCTGGCTAAACTACACAAATATTGCACGCCTGTAGGTCTAGAATACGCAGTTAATGTCCAATTTCATGTAGAATTGTTGATGCTAAAATTACACAAAACTGAAACACTATAAGTTATCACACGTTTGGATGTGTCCTAAGCTGTTTCTAGCTGACACAGAACGTGATTATAAATAAAGAAGTTGTGCTTGTGCACGGAAGGAGATCTCACCTGTCGAGGATTCCTCCAGCTGTAGGCTTCCAGGACGACTCCGTGTGGAACAAAATACCAGACAAAGTTTCTGGAGAGGACATATGGACCTTGAAGGTCATGTAATCGTCGCTGAGATTCGATAGCTGCATTGAGCACGAGATTTGGTTCTTCAACTCTAGCTGCTTAATAAAAACAGCGGACGAAGATCACTGGCCTATCGATCCAAGCCGGTCGAAGCAGAAATAAAATCTTATTTGAAAGAGGGATAGATAACGGGAGGTACGGGACTACGGGTAAGGGGGCGTACAGGGGAAGCTGAGCTCGATGGGATCGATGCGGAGAAGTTCGCCGGCAGCAGCTGGTCCGGGGGAGGCCATTGCTGGAGGCGGGGGAGAGGCAACGGGAGATCTCGGCGGTTGGAGATGTTGATGCAAAGATGGGAGGTGCTGGAGGACAAGCAGAACTGAACCACCTATTCCTCCGCGGTGGACGCGCTCCTCCTGGTGCCGGAGGCCGAGGACATGTTCACCTCGGCGTCGTCCATCTCCAGCCGCCACGGGAAAAGGGGACATGCTGTCGGAGGCCGAGGACATGCTCCTCTAGGAGACGTGCGCCCCTCCTCCCCCTCCGACCTTGGCGCCATCCATCTCCAGCCGCCGCGTGAAAAGGGAGAACCTATCCGACCGGCGGCGGGGCTGGTCCGGGGAGGGGGCCACGGCGGCGAGCCGCGTCCCTCGATCTGCGAACTCCGGATGGACTGGACGGAGGAGGCGACCGGAGAAGGACGGGAGCGGATCACCGGTGGTTGGTGGTGGTGACGACGGGGCCCGAGTCGCCCCAAGAACCACAGGCGAAGGAGCCCGGGTTGCGCGGCGCGAGGCCGAGCTCGGCGAGGAACTGGTGAGTAGGGGAATCAATAGAGTAGGAGGCGGCGGAGCAGTGAAAGGGATCCACGGCGGCGGCCGAGTCGGCGGCCGGAGCAGGATGCGGCGGCGGCGACGGAATCGCCAGAAAGGGAAACGTGCGAGAGAGAGGAGGGGGAGGTGTGTGCATGCTTTTCTAGATAGGTCCCTGTGTTTTCCTAAACTTGCATATTAGTCCTTTGCGGGCGGTTTTTTGTAAATTTGCAGACGGGAGGAGGCGACCGGGTGGAGCGGGTAACGGGGAAGCTCAGTGCAGCGGGGCGACCGGGTACCGCCCGTGTGGTGTGCTTTAAAAAACGTGCGAGGGCGCTTTAAAAATCGTGCAGCTAGGAAGGTGACCGGGTGCAGGCTGGTAACCGGTTGCCGGGTGCGCCAATATTCGTGCGTGAACAGTAATTTGCGGGGGATGAGTTGCGTGTGAGTCGTCGATCCGCGATCGGACGGGCAAGCATCGCTGTGAGGATGAACAGTACCAGGGCCCCTGAGATGCCGAGTTCTTGTCCATCTTTTATATATAAAAGGTTATTCTCATGTTTTTTTATTTGTCGATGACAATACTGTTTCGTCTCCAATTTCATTTTCTTTTTCCGACTTAGGTGGCGTCCTCGTTTTGCGTGCGCCAAGTTAAACCATCAATTTGACTGGTATGTGTAATAGAAATTATACCATTGTATTCGTGTTCATAAAAAGTTTCTAATTTACAATTTGTATGACATGATTCTCCTATATTAATGGCTAAATCCGTGGTCAAAATTCGTGCATGCAAAACTAAGAGGCCACGTGCATTGGGACGGAGGGAGTAATCGAAAGGTCTTGATGCACCCATTGCTCGCTAATGGTGGCTGAAAGTTGGGTTTATAATATACCTCCATTCCTAGTCGGTAGCCTGATAGCTGATTGTCACCGATGCGCTTTTGTCGTTGAATAAAGATCCCCAAGATTGTCACCCAAAATCAAAAAATGGACGGCGGACGTGCATAACTAGTGCATATTGTGATGGGAAAGTGCCTTTGACTCGTGAAATCCAATATTATCTTCGTTTTAATATATTTATAAGTTTCAAAAAATTCTGAAAAAAAATCCGGATGTAGCCAATGATGTATTCTGCACGTTGGTAGGATACACCATTGGTAGTATATCGGATTTATTTTCATAATCTTTTGAAACCCGTTAATAGTTTGTTTGAATTTTCATATATAGTAAGAGTCTGGATCTTGGGAGGAAAAAATCTTCACTCATATCGTGGCATCATAGATCGAGCGGCATGTCTTGGTGAAACAAAACTAGTCTAGTGTACGATCACAGCGACACTAGCCGATGTAGCCGAACTCCAAAGGAAGCTTGGTAAACGCATACCTTCCGGGTAACGATTCAAGCAATACACTCTCCCCTTGCACTGGACTGGAGTGTAAACGAAGCCATACACCCGGAGAGTATATGTATATTTGAGATGGGCGAAGAACATAGCCCCTCCTGCTGCGTTGAAGGCCTTCACAATCACAGGCAATCGGAGATGAACCAACTTTTTCGCAACATTTTATTTAGCCCGGTCCAAGGTCAAACCCTGGGAGCTGCAACGAAATCGTTCCTTGCTGTATCTGATAGCCGGTCCCACGTACAAGTCCAAGTATTTTTTTTCTCCTCCCCAACCGCACGGCGCGATGCCGTCGCCGTCGCCGTCGGAGCCGCCGCCTCGCTAGATCTCCCGCCGCGCGCATGCAGACCAATCAGGCAGCAGCAGACAGCAGTGCAGTTGAGGCGGCTCTTCAAAGACTTCTCCACATATCGCCGGTAGTCTTCGCTGTGCGCGCATCCACACGCGAGCGGGCGCCGGCAATACAAGGAAGCGTTTTAAAGCCGCCTACTCGCATATCCTTGCAACTAATTAAGGCAGTGACAGAGCCGCATCGCATCGCGTCTCGTTGCGTTTAGTACTCTTTCCTTCCTCCGGCGAAGCGGGCTCGGCTCTGCTTCGTCGTCTCGCCGTCCATATCTTTCTCTCCCTCTCCCGTCGCCATTACTCCCGTAGGATCTTCTGGGTCAGAGTAGTAGTTCCGGGAGGGAGGAGAGGAGGGAGCGCCATGACCGGCGGCGGAGAGGAGCAGGGGAGGCGGCTCTTCGGCGTGTCGCTCACGGACAGGCCCGTCTGGCAGCAGTTCCTCATCTGCTCCTCCGGCTTCTTCTTCGGATACCTCGTCAATGGCATCTGCGAGGTACGTGCACCTGACCCTCCTTCTCCTCCTAGTACTTCGGGTTCGTTGTTCAGTAGCATACTCTGCGTTCTTCGAACTCAGTACCGATTTCAGTCGCGCGATTCGCGACTTGATCGGAGCGCATGCATTTTTCTGTTGTGAGATCGATCAATCGAGTTGCACGCATATCTCGATCGGAGTGCATTTTTTTCTGTTTCTGTTCAACGCCTCGTTTTCTTCCTCGTCGGCACGCACAGTTGCCTGCTCAACATGGTTTTCTTTATTTCTTCGAAACTTCTGCATACGATTCACCGATCTTCCGTCTCCCGTTCGTGCAATTTTTCCACACAAAACTGACGACACACGCACATTCACCTGTCTCATTCTCCAAATCGTTTTCGCGCATTTATATTCGTCGTGCCTAATTCTCTGCCCTTGTTCCTCCTGCTCCAGGAATACGTCTACAACCGGCTTCAGTTCAGGTGAGCTATCTGCATATATTTCTCTACCAACTTAACGATCGCTCGGGATTATAGCAAAATATTACTGGTATTAAGCAACTGTCTGTTCTGTGATTCTGGTGCAGCTACGGATGGTACTTCACGTTCGTGCAGGGGTTCGTGTACCTGGGCCTGATACGGCTGCAGGGGTTCACCATGAAGCAGATGGTGAACCCGTGGCGGACCTACGTGCGCCTCTCCGCCGTGCTCATGGGCTCCAATGGCCTCACCAAGGGATCCCTCGCCTTCCTCAACTACCCCGCGCAGATCATGTTCAAATCCACCAAGGTTCGTTCCACAAACTCAAAACCTTAGTTTGTGATTAAATGTTTACATTGCTGTCAGTAAATAATGTTGTGAATGATTATCTTCTGGGACATTGTAAACAATGTAGTAGTAACACTGCCGCAACGGGACAGTGAAGCTGAAGAATAGGCTGTTGCTTGTAGGTAGCACTTCCTCGTTCACTGTCCCTAGGAAACACGGCAGAAACCCATGTGAAATGTTTACAGCTTCCCATGTTTTGAAGCTTCGATTTAGCAGTGCGTTGACTATTGGTGGTCTGCTCCGCTTCAGAAAAAAAATTGCTGATCTGCTGGTAGAATTCACAATAAACTTGAGACACAAGACATTTTTTGTTTCTCCGGCTTTTGGAGTTCTTATTTCCAATAAACACCTCTCACTTTGTCATTCAGGTTTTGCCGGTGATGATAATGGGGGCATTCATCCCCGGTTTAAGACGCAAGTACCCGTTCCACGAGTACGTATCAGCGGTGATGCTCGTCATCGGCCTCATACTTTTCACGCTCGCGGACGCGCAAACATCGCCTAATTTCAGCATGATCGGTGTGACCATGGTGTCCGCCGCACTCGTCATGGATGCCTTCCTCGGTAACCTGCAAGAAGCCATCTTTAAGATGAACCCAGACACCACACAGGTACTCTGTGCACATTTGTTGATGTTTATTCTGTTAGAACTGTATTCTGAGTACACCGGCACTGAAGGCTTACTCTCTGATCAGATGGAGATGCTGTTCTGCTCAACTGTTGTTGGGCTACCGTTCCTGGCCGTGCCAATGGTGTTAACCGGGGAGCTCAGGACTGCGTGGAATGCGTGTTCTCAGGTATAAAATCAGAATCTCTGCTCCTTGCTCTCTCTGTATTTCTTGGCACTTTAATCATCAGATGCTTTCCGAATGGGTACAAACCAGATGGTAGGGAAAGAATCAATTACTCTTTTGCATATAGGAATCCATGTTCTGTAGTAGGAGTACATCTTTGTACAGAACAAGACATGTCAGCACTACATTCTTCATTCTGGCGATTTGATTCTGACCACAATGTCCGGAAAAGTATCATATCCACATGAAAGCTAAAAGTGCTCGCATCTAACTTGCTGCTGTGGTACTTCTCCCCCCCCCCCAAAAAAAAAAAGATTGCTGAAACATATTGATCTGGCTGACGTTTATGTTTACTGAACACATGCAGCACCTGTACGTGTACGCTGTGCTGGTGTTCGAGGCAATGGCGACGTTCGTTGGGCAGGTGTCGGTTCTTTCCCTCATCGCACTGTTCGGGGCCGCGACAACGGCCATGGTGACCACGGCGAGGAAGGCGGTGACCCTGCTCCTGTCGTACCTGATATTCACCAAGCCCATGACCGAGCAGCATGTCACCGGGCTCCTGCTGATAACCATGGGGATCGTGCTCAGGCTCCTGCCGGAGGACAAGGAGAAGAAGGGTCTGGCCGAGCGTCGGCAGGCGAAGACCGCGCAGCTCGGTGAGGACAAGCGGAGGGGAGACGGGGTAGAGGAGGAGAAATCAGCGTTAGTATAATCATTGACTTGAATGGGCTGAAGGAATAACAAACCAGAGTGCAGGATAGGATACAAGCGTAATAACACCTCTGTTTTTGTTGAACTCTGATTTCTAGTGTATTGCTGCTGTGGTGAAAATGGTTTGGGGGGATTGTAACTGTAAGTTAAAAGGTTCGAAAGTATGACAGATGGTCATAATCATAGATATTTAGTAGTTGTTACTCTCTTTCTCTCTCTCTCTCTCGAATTCAACACACTATGTTTTGCAGCATGCACGTCGGTGGTACCTTGCATTGATTTTGGGCGCATCAAAGATTTGTATAGGTGTGAGTTCAGGCCACATGGCTCGATCATAGCCATCTCCTTCATCAAGGTGTGGCGACAGTTGTCGTCAGGAAAGTGGTTTCGGCTTGATCGATGTATTTCTTTATAAAAATTTGTTGAACAGTATAATACAAAATTGTCTGTATCATTTTGATGCAGATGCCGATGGTTTCCACCTCCTTTTTGAAAAAACTCAAAGATTTGAGTTCATGTCGCAAAGGTGGTTTTGCACGGCCGCATACTATGCATGTTTTATTTTTCACCGTACCTTATGTTGCAAATAATTGTGTATGTGATTCTAGAGTAAATGTGACGATTTCTTAACTATTAAAGACCGCGGTAAACACACAAAATGCACGGATACGTGAATGCATTTGAGATACCTACATTGTCAATTGTATCGTTGTCAACTGCATGAGAAAGTTGTAAAAAAAAACACCACATTTGTGACTAGGGTTTAAAGAATCCACTAAGGGCAGTAAATTCAGATTATTTTCTAGACTCAACAAAGTGCAGTAAATCCATATTATTTTTATATATGCACTCAACAGAGCAACACCAAGAATTTGCAAAAGGATAAGCAGATTATATTAGCAGACCAAGTAGATCGTTATATGGTCACACAAAATATGCCAGATTTTTGGAGAAAGGTTAAGGAGAAGATGTAGACATTTGTCAACTGAAGATGCAGAGCTTTCTTCAGTAGAATATTCAGAAGAGGAATTTGATTTTGACATGAGAGAGTACATATATGAAAATACGAAAAAACAACACAAAAGGAAGCAGAGCTGAATGATAAAATCAATGGCATAAAAAGGAAGAAATTTGAGGCATTGATACACTGTGAAGGTGATTCAGAGGTGGAAGACATTTTTCATGTCTCTGAGAGTGATTCTGATGACTGCATTCCCATATATTTTTGAATAAGCTGCTAGTTAAGAGAGGCCCCATAAGCAGATCATATTGTGGTAAAGCGAGTACTTCCTCTGATGAAAAATTTAGAGAAGCGGAGGATCTAGATGACTGCATTCAGTTACCATTTGTGCTGCCAAGTGGGAGGGAGTGAAGGTACAAGAAGAGAAAGCCATGGATGTGGTATGATGAGATTAGGCTTTTGCCCGAAGAACAAATCTGCCTGATAATGTGTTTCATATATGTGTACCAATTTAGAAAGGCTCTGCAAAATTGCACCTAACACAACTCAAAAAATTCAAATACCAGAGAAATAGCAAGGACTAAAAAATAGCTCAGTGCAAAGAGAAGGATTGTCCTTTGTTTATGGTGGCAAGCAAGATGAGAGGTGAAAAAACATTTTGTATTAGGAAGATGCACAATTTAATTAATTAAGTGCAAATGGGTTGGCAAAACCTGTGAGTGGACTTTCAGAGAAAAAATCCTAGTACAAGAGTTGATAGTTTGATTGATAATACAAAACGAAAGTATGGAGTAGAAGTGTCAAAGATCATGCTATATAGGGCAAGGAAAGAAGCTATGAAAGTTGTTATCGGTGATGATCTAAATCAGTACAAAGGGTTGGGACATTATCTATAGACAGTCATTGATACAAACCCTGGTAGTAGATACATTATCACAACCAAAGTGAAACCTGAGTATCCCAGCCCAAATCAAAGATTCAGGCCTCCTTTGATTTGTAGGAAATATGGAGGAAACGTACTGGATTAGGAAAATTTCCTTAACTACTACTGTTCACACGTTTGATTCAAAGGAATGATGGAAGGGAAATTCAGAGGAACTTTTCCTTTGGATCGCTGTTTCAATGCAGAAGGTAGAGGAAAAGAAAATCCACTCATACCACATTCTTTGGTTCCTGTGCACAAGGAACGATGTAAGGATGGCGGGTGCCATCCTTTCCTATTCCCATATGTTCCCTATTCCTATGAGTTTCCTATCCTCTAAATCAAAGAGGCCCTCAATGGACTTTTTATTCCTTTGCATGCGTCAGTTCAAGGATTTTTTAAAGGATGTGAACCATTTATTGGTAAGCCAGTGCGTATATAGTTTAAATTATTTTCCTTTGTTTAAGTGGAACCAATATGTTTGTCCGCTGATTTTGTAGGTCTAGATTTTTGTTTTATTAAGTTTTACACGGCGTAACAAATTCTTGCTGTCAATAGCAGGGATGGTCACAACAACACCTACCCAGCTACACGTGGACAAAAAAGATACCGCAATCCGGTGCTGGTTTTTGATACAATTGAAATATGCAATCGATCGTAAGTCATGGGAATTTGGCAACTACACCATTATCTCATGCGGTTGCTTCAAATATGTTCAAATATTTGTAGTACTTTTTAATGAATCTTAGTGGCTTCCTAAAAATATGTGAGAATATTAAAAAAAATATAGAGTCTTTAAAAATACGTGAGAATATTTTTTGATGAATTTTGGTGGCTCCGTAAAATATGTTAGAATATTAGTAGTATTTTTTGATTAATTTTAGTGGCTTCATAATATGTGAGAATATTTGTAGTATTTTTTTATGAATTTTAGTGGCTTCATAAAATATGTGAAAATTTTGTTTTATTTTTTGATGAATTTTATTGGCTCCCCAAAACATATTAGATTATTTGTAGTAGTTTTTATTAACTTAGTGGATTCATAAAAATATATGAGATTTTTTTTAGTATTGTTATGTGGCTTCATAAAATATGTGACACTATTTGTAGTATTTTATTTTGATGAGTTTAGTGGCTTAAATATGTGACAAAATTTGTAGTATTTTCTGGTGAATTTTAGTGGCTTCATAAAATGTGTTACAATATTTTTAGTATTTTTTTATGAATTTGAATGCCTTCATAAAAATTTGTGACAAAATTTGTAGTATTTTTTATGAATTTAGTGGCTTCATAAAATGTGGAAAATATGTTTAGTATTTGTTTATGAATTTTTGTGGCTTTATAAAATGTGAGAATATATGTAACATGGCTTGCTTATTGCAATAAATCAAGTATTTTGCAACTGCCCCCAAAGACATAGCCTTAGGCACATTTATGCAAACTTCCAGTATGCTGGTTTTAGAGGAGAAGAATTTAAAAAATATGGACTCTGCTAGCTATTCCTACACTAAACATGGTTTTGACATTGCAATACAAAACATGAAAGATGAATGTGAGGAAGCATGGGCTTGGCTTAGCCAAATCCATATAAAAAGTTGGGTGCTAGGCATGCAATGGACCCCCATTGCAAAACTGATTTGGTTGTGAGCAAGGTGACTGAGGGAACCTGTGACATGTGAATGTTTTGAAGCCCCACCCTTTGCATCTTATTCCCGTCCACTTCACTCAATTTTTTTGTGAGATCTTTGGGGCTTTGAGATATCTTTATGGCTTCAAGTGATATCCATTTTGCGTTATCTCCTGGGGTGTGCACCTCCTTACTGGCCAGGTGTCACTTAAAAGCCTATGATATTGCGAAGTAACCAAAAAAAATCCGAAGGCTAGAGGTTGCCTACTTTGTGTGTAGATTTATCCCTAGGGGTTGTTCATGGACTTGGTTCCCTAGATCAAGGCGAGATGGGTGGTTCTGTATGACCGGATATATTGTTACCGTAGGACTTTGTGTGTCTTATCGTACTCTAGCGAGGACATATGATTGCAACAACAATCTAAACTCACGTATACATCCTTGTGTTTGTGATCTTCTCCCACTTAGATCTTTTACCTTCGTGATATACTTTTCGGAAAGTTTAACTTTGTATTGGCATGCTTAGGGTGGTTATAGGAAACAAGTATAAAGTAATTTGGCAATAGTTGGTTCGTTAATTTTTTGGTAAAAACTTTCAGCTTCATTTGGCCAACTAATTAGTAAGAATATGTGAAAGAAAGGGGCGACACCAATTTACAACCCAATTTCTTTTTGGCAAGAAACCAAATAGTGTGCAAAATCTGATAGACGACCAATTTTTTTCCTTGCAAGAGATCGAACAATAGGCGAAATTCGATAGACAAACAAAATTTTGGCTTGGCTAGTTTGGGCACTAAGGATTTGTTTGGATGGTGACCGACCAGCCATACCAATTTTTGGCACTAGCTTGGATGGTTGCCAATATTCTAGAATGTACAGGATCCCTAATCAACTCTAGTTTTTTTCTTCTGCAGCACTGGCCAAACACATGGGTAACCAAACACTTAACCAAAATATTGGTTAGCCAGATTTCTAGTGAGGTTGGCATGTGATGAAACCAAATACACACACTAAACCAAACAGGCGTATTCAGTTCTTGTGACTGTCATGGACCATTTAGTATATGGGCTTGCACGAGCATACTTTGCTTCCATTCCGGCCCACTTGTAACACAAAGGCGACACAGTTGTTTTTTCAGATGAAGCCCGCCTCGTTTGTCACTGCAGCCGAGAAGGCGATAAGGTCCATTTCACCGAGCTGCTGGTCATCTCTGGCACTGGTTCCCCTCAAAACAAAACAAAAAAAATCTCTGGCACTGGTTATTGCAACAACTCAACACCATGCAACGATGAAATGTATGGCTTCTATACTATACGGAGGCCATGCCGCCAGAGCAGCCCATGATGGAAGCACGTGCTGAGTCTATGGTAGCTCCAATGACCATGGTGGATGACAATTGACAATGTGGATTAGCCAAGGTAGGTGGTACTCAAATGACAGTGAAACCATACACAGGCCCATTCCACAGTGGCACCATACTGCTTCAGTCGGCACACTAATGACGGGACACGACGCCGGCTCGGGCCGCGCGCGGGGGGCAGGCCGATTGGCCAAAGCGAAGCGGAGGACGAGGAGACGGCGAGCTTTCCGCTGTGCCGCCCTCGTGCTGTTTACTTCGCGGGGCCGGCCAGCTTTACCGCAGTGCGCGAGAGGGCGCCCATCGATTTACTCCCGCCTTGATGGGCGTCACATGGCTGCAGCGCAGGGCCAGTCTCCTCTTTTCACGCAGCGCGGGCGCGCGCGGTCTCGTCTTGCCGACTTGCTGCCGTACGCGCCACCGCCGGTGCCGGTGCCGGCGTGGCGCTCCTTGCTCTGTGCCTGCGGCGACGGGTGAGGAAATGAACCCGGCCGGTCCCCAGCAGCAGATCACGCGAACGCTGTCAGTTCCATGCGGATAAACTCGCGAGC
Organism: Poa pratensis; assembly: GCA_947311845.1. Taxonomy (NCBI): domain Eukaryota; kingdom Viridiplantae; phylum Streptophyta; class Magnoliopsida; order Poales; family Poaceae; genus Poa; species Poa pratensis. Next base: position 64,790,212 of record CAMZMU010000045.1, on the reverse strand, counting down.
CGATCGAGTGCGTGCGCGCGTGGAGAAGCCATGCCGATGCGTGCTCCGTCCTCCCTCGGTGCGCGCGATCGCACTCGTCCCCACCATGCTCCACGGCGTCTTTCGGTCCATGCGCGTAAAAGCTCGCTCGCACGGTGCCGATGTGGTGTGGTGGTCATGGTGTCGTGCCTCGCGCGCGAGACATGGCGCTCGGCGCGAGTATCCCTGACGGAGACCGGACCTGACGTGCTCCACGGTTCGACCCGTAGTGCTACGCGTCGAACGTGCTCTGTGCGAGCCTCACAGGCTAGCCGGATGTTGTGTTTAAAAAAAAAAACATTATCCCTCGACGAACTTAACAGAGACCGTTTGTACATGCAAGTCAGTCCTCGCCGAACACATGCCACTTCTGTGGCCTAGACGTACTTGTCGTCCTGTCCTTGTCCACTCAAGGTGTAGCATCGATTTCAACTCCACTCGATGCGGTTTCACATCGATTTCAACGGGTTTTTTTAACAACGAAAAGCTTCAATGATCAAAATGGGGAGACATACCTAACTTCTTGTAGGCCTCCTTTAGTTTTCAAGTACTCTAGACTAGAAAGATACCCCGCGCGTTGTAGCGAGGATTTCTTTGGAAAAAAATTGCATTACAAAAGAAAGGATATTTGAAACATGACATGGAAATTTTTTCAGGAATATGGAGATTCAAGTTGGCACAATAGTCGAGAATCCAAAATTTAACCACCATGAAATGTATGTATATTTAACCGCTACAAATTGATTATGTGGAAATTGTAAGGCTAATAATGTGAATTGATTGCATGCATGAATATATTTTTATTAATAAATGTGGGATGACATGGATAAATGAATGGCTTAAATAGTGGATAATGTGAACATCTTGCATGTAGAGATATACTAATTTAATGCATGTTACTGAGGTTTTGTCTCATAAAAAGTATAGATTCGGGGGTGATTATTTGTCTGTCCCCTTAGAAATGCTAGTTTCTCAACCCATTATTGTAGCTGCCTGAAAAAGATATTCTCATGTCTATGTACTTGCACAAATCTCAATGAAAAGATTGATTTTATTATGTCTCGAAAAATAAGATAATATAGTTCTTTGCTCTGATTTCTCTGCCAAATGAGAAATAGTAAAACCACCGTGAATTAGGCTTGAAAGAAATAGCCTTGTATCAGATGTGCGATGTTTGCCAAAGTTACTTTTTGCATAGTAAATGTGATGGCATTCCATTCGTTTTCCCCGAAAAATCGTGACAAACTTAACTCTTCTCAAGAAACATTGAAATTTGCAATTTGGTTTTTGTTGTTTGAATACAGTTGATCGTAACTTTCCAAGTAGTAATTGAGGACGTTTTTCTTTTATTGTTGTTATTTGAAACATAGTTTTCTTTATCACTATACTAATATGGCATCCATCCACCGAAGAAGACAAAGAAGGCCCCTCGCAAAATATGAAGAAGAAACGTAGAGATTTGTGAAAAGATATGAAGTCTATACGACATCCCCATTGATAATTAATACAAAATGAGGATCACTACTCCCTCCATGCCGGTTTATAGGATGCAATTCCAAAATCAGGTTTTACCAAGAATAAGAAATAATTAGCATTAATTAAGAGCAGTTAATGTTGGGTTTTGGCCTTTCTCAAGAACAATAAGCAAACCGGTTGGGTTTGGGCTTTCCCTAAATAATGCTGGCATTAAATATGAGAGTGCTAATTGGGTGAAATATTGGGGAGATAGATTTTGCATGGCCAATCCCCATTCACCTAGGTCTAAGAGATTTGCCAAATACATCATATAAACTGGTATGGAGGGAGTACCTTCCAAGCACGACCACCTAATCCAGCTGAATTATAGTGCCAACATGCCTGAGTTGGACACAAGCGACTTGTTTTTTTTGTTGCGTACATGCCTGAGTTGGGCACCTAAATATAGAAGAAGCAAACATAGGACCGCCTAAGCCAAAATAAAAAAGGCCATGAAGGCCGAAATGAGACTTAAGAGATAATTTCCTCCAGGGTCGAAGCTGGAAAGAAAAGGCAGTGGGGTCATCTATATTTTTTCTATATTGCAGTGGGTCACTCTCTCTATAGATTGATCCTAAATTAGTACTAGTACTTAGTGCTAATTAGTGAAGGAATCCCAAAATTCATTGGGGTCAGCTGACACCAGTGCTCTAATGCCAGCTCCATCCCTGATTTCCTCTAGATGCTTAGCTCTCGCAAGGATCCAGTTTCTACTTTCGTTTTTGGTCTTCTGAAAAAGGGTCGACAGCGTAGAGAATTTATTGTTGAATACTCTCGCATTTCTTTCCTTCCAAATCTCTCAAGCAATCAAGGTGATGGCCGACTTCAGACCATCGGGATGGGCAGATGGCGCCCAGGCCAAGACATGCCAATATAGGAGACCAGTGGGCCTACCCGAACCGAGGTTTTCATAAGGGCTGAGCAGATGCCGCAGCCTACCAAATGCGCTTGGAATTTCGGCACTCGAAAAGGATGTGCCGCACAAGTGACTTATGACATGACGTATCGGTACACCTTAAGGCCCCGATTGGAAACTTATTTATTCCTACCCCTGTATTTCTTCACGGAGCTGAGAGCTGTAAATTATACGGACCCTAGGAGGTTCGGGTTTCTTCCGGCGGTTTGTATCATTTCGGCCAAAAATACGAGCATGCAAGCAAGGTCTAACTGTGCAAGCGACAACACGTAAGAGGGTATTGAAAAACAATAAAATACACGACTCAAATTCATCCGGATTTTGTAATTCGATTCCACTCGTCAAAAAAAGCCTCATTAATTCTAGTACAACAAAAATAGAACCCCACAAAACCCAACAATAGCACTCAACATGATAAGAGCAACTCTAGCAGATACCGTATAAGCCCCTCGGCCCAGAAAATTCTGGCCGATATGCGGATGGGTCATTTTTCTGACCCGACCAGATACCGCATATCGGCCGGCCTCTAAACTTTTTTCTGGGCCTTCGGATAAGTGGTGGCTCCGGTAGTATATAATCGGGCCAGAGGGTCGGATAGGGTACCAGTTCCGTCTCCCCCGCCGCTACACTCTCTCCTCTCCGGTGAGCGATTCAGTGAGCTCCGCCACAACTCTCTTTTCTCCGAGTGCAGATCCATGGCAGGCTCCTCCCTGCACGGCTCCGGCGGAAGCCGTGAGCCTCTTGAGGACGAGGAGGCTCGTCGCCGCCACTCGAAGGACGCGTGCAAGCACGGCTCATACCGAGGCCGCCGGTGGGCGGGGCTCGTCCCTTCCCGAGGGCGCATGACGCGGAGGCGGGTAGCTCGTCCGGTGGCCGGAGGAGGAAGGCGTCGGAGCCGGAGAAGAGGTGGAGGACGAGTACCGCTTGCCTCCATTGGCGGCGGGCGAGGTCGTCATCAGCTGCGGTCAGCGCAGCTCCGGTGGCACGAGCATGAACATGCTCTTCCACGATCTCTAGCCGGTCTTCAAGCGGACCGACGACGCCGACGACGAGCTCGTGCTGACCACGCTCGCGAGGGAGGCATGAGCTCTCGGCGTTGCGGAACGCCTCCAAGCAGCGGTGGACGAGCACGAGCTCGCGTGGGCGGTGCGCCGGATCTACGAGAAGGAGGAGCTCAACTTCTAAATTGCGAGGACGTGCTCGCTAGAAGAAGAAGAAGTTGATCAGTAGTTTAATTCAGTTTTCAGATTGTAGTTTTTGCATCTGCTATGTAAAAAGAACTATCAATTTCCGAATATCCAGTACTAGTTTTCTGGATCTGTTCTACCCAGCTCTTCTCGTATCCTGCTTACCGCATACGATTTATTCGGTATGAGATTTTCCAGTATCTGCTAGAGTTGCTCTAAGTCTCTAAGGCATCTCCACTCGGCGCCCAAATGGCTGCCCAAAGGTCTTTGGGGCGTGCCGAACCAAAATCGGCTCCCACTCGCGGCGCCCAAATGCGTTTTTGGTCGGCGCGGCCCTTTTTTGGTCGGGCACATCCAGCCCGCGCACTCCACTTGGGGAGTCGATGGGAAGCGCCGGACGAAACGAAGCACGTCGCCACGTCGGCCTCCGACGCGCGGGCCATGCCTGTCATTGAGACAGAAAAAATATATCTCGACGTCGTCTCGTCTGATTCATTCTTCCAGCCTCCTTTCCTCGTCGCCACGATTTGGAACGTCGCCGCCTCCTCCCCTCTTCCCCCGCCTCGCACCCCTTGGACGTCGCCGCGCCGCCCTAGCACTTCGCCGTGTCTTCGGCTTCCGGCCGGCGCCGACAACTCCAGCACAGGCCGTATCGGCGAATTCCCGCGACCCACCTTGCGTGCAAGGTGTTCGACAGATTGCTGGTACACCTTGTATTCGACAAATTTACCCGAGCCGGCGATCGGTCGATTGATCGATCCCCTTTGCATTGCAGATGGATAGAGACGACGAGTTGATGGCCGCGATGCTGTTGGAAGAAGAAGCCGCCATCGCCGAGGAGGAAGATGAGAATATAGCGATCCTCGGTTGTCTTCTACACTTCAAGCCGACGAGGTCGCCGCTGCCGCACCCAAATGGGGAGCTCGTCGCATGGGAGGAAGAAGACCAAGCCGAGGCAGAGAATGGAAGGACATTGCATGCTAGTCTCAGATTACTTTGCCGATGTTCCAGTATGCACCACCAAGATTTTCATCGACGCTTTCGGATGAACCGTGCCTTGTTCAACGACATCGTGCATGCTGTGAGGGAGTACGATCCATGGTTCAAGTTGAAGAAGGACGCCGTGGGAATGGTAGATTTCTCATCCATCCAGAAGTGCACTGCTGCCATGAGAATGCTTGCAGATGTTGTAGATGACTATCTACGCATGTCAAGTCCACAACTATCAAGTCGATGTACAGGTTTGCAGGGCGGTGGTTGCTGTGTTTGGCCCGCACTATTTGAGAGGACCAAATGAAGAAGAAACAACTCGGATCATGGAAGAGAATGCAGGAAGAGAATTTCCTGAGATGCTTGGAAGTATAGACTGCATGCATTGGAGCTGAAGAACTGTCCATTTGGTTGGCAAGAATTGTATAAAGGAGGCCACAAAGGATATTACAGTGTGGTACTTGAAGCTGTGGCTGATCATGAACTATGGATTTGGCACGCTTTCTTCGGCATGGCAGGATCGCACAATGACATCAATGTGTTGCAGCGCTCTCCTGTGTTTGCGAAGCTCGTTGAAGGCCATGCTCCACCAGTCAACTATGAGATCAATGGCCATCAGTACAACAAAGGGTACTACCTAGCCGATGGCATCTATCCAAGGTGGGCAACTTTTGTGAAGAGCATCTCCAACCCTCGCGGCAACAAAGCTTGTCATTTTGCTGCGAACAAGAGAGTGCCAGGAAGGATGTCGAGCGGCATTTGGAGTGCTCCAGCAAAGGCAAAGTTTGCTATCATTCGGTACCCTACTCTGACATGGTCGAACGACCAGATGTGGGAGGTGATGAATGCGTCTGTGATCCTGCACAACATGATCATCGAGAGTGAGCACGCTAATCCAGTGCAAGATCATATGCCATTTGATTTTCAGGGTCCTCTCGCCAATGTTGATCACGACGCGCTGGCAGATTTCGCTGATTATCTCGCAATGCATATGGAGATTCGTGATGAAAATACTCATCATGAACTCCAAACTGATCTAATGAGCATTTGTGGGCGCGCAGGGGAATGGCAGCGGCAGACCCAGAAGAGGAGGATGTTTGAGTTGTAATTTTGTTTTTAGTTAGTGTGAAACTTTATTTTATGTGTTTGAACTATGAACCATTCAAGTTTGTTTGATTTCTACTTGTCAAAATATTTGAATTTAGATAGAAAAACCAATATGGGAGGCCGATTTGGGCGCCGCGAGTGAGGGCGACGGCGGCCAAAGCCATCATCTACTCCGGACGACGCCCAAATAGCCGGTCCGGAAGGCCTTTAGACGGCCATTTGAGCGCAGCGAGTGGAGATGCTCTATAGAGCATCTCCACCGACGCGCCCAACTCCGCTCCTAATAACGTTTTGGGCGCGCCGGCACGAATCCGTCCCCCAGCGGCGCGCCAATAGGCCAAATGTTGCCGGCACGTCCCAATAGAGCGTCCGGCAACCCCGCTTCGCGCCAGGTTCTAGGGACGCAAGCGGGCGTGCCGGCAACCACGGCAACGCGCGCCGAGTCGGAACCCGACGGGTGGGCCCGACGCGTCAGCGACACGGGACGCTCGATATCAATTTCCCCTCCCCCCATCCATTTTCATTCTCCCGCCATTTGCCTCCCCCCGCGCTCCTCGTTCCCGCCTTTCCCACCTTGTGCGATCTACGTCCGCCGCCGATGTCGCCCATCAAACGCAACCGTGGCGGCGCTAGCGGCGGAGGAGGACGACGGGGTGCTGCTCGCGGTGGCGGTCGTGGCTACATCGCCCCTCACAAATCTCGCGCGCGGCCGCCGGACTTGACGGATGAAGCCTGGGAATAGGAGCTGGCGCGTCGAGCGGCGGCCACCGTAGACAGGAGAGGGCGGCGCATCAGCGGAGGCTAGGCAGAAGGAGATAGATCTGCTCTGAGCGTCGATGGCGTACGCCGCTGCCGGCGGCGCAAGTCATGGGAGCACGAACGCGGCGGGTGGCGCATCGCCGTCGAACCCAGCGTTCTTTGATGGCGGTGGCGCCACCCCCGTTCCGGGGTACGGGCCTCGCCATTCTGTGATAGCAGTAGCCGCTCCGACTCGCCGACCGTCGTCGTCGGCGTCCCCATCAACCTCAACCAGGCGTTCACCGACTCGCCGGATCTCACGAGAGGCCGGCGCCGCCATCGCGTCGATGTTAGCGGCCGACAATGCCTCTTTGGCACGGACGGCAATGGTGCGGCTACACCGACGCCCACATGTTCGACAGAATGTCAAACGACGTCGACCACGACATGGTATGAAATCTACGGCCTTTACCCCCGTGATCATTGTGTTCAATACATGTAACCGACGTGCGCGTTGTTGATTGCAATAGATCGAAGGCTCGGAAGTGTTGCGTGACATGATCCGTGATGGGACGGGGACCGACGTCGTTGAGCCAGATGTGGAGGCCGATGGTACGGTGAGGAGGAAGAGGGCCACGGTGAGGAGGAAGAGGGCGACGATGAGGAGGAAGAGGACATGGAGGGCGGCGCGAGTACATGGAGGGTGGCGATGACGATGAGGAAGCCGACGGCGTCGACGCGGAGGCCCCGAAGGTCTGGAAGACGAGGAAGAAGGGCACAAAAGGCAAGTGGTGGAAGACCAAGGAGGACGAGTGCCTTTGCGACATGGAAGCTTGTCACGAACGACTCCATCGTCGGCTCCAACCAAACCTACGGTCGGTATTGGAAGAGGGTCGAAGAACAATTCCATGAGACGATGTGGTATGGTGACTATGCGAAGGTACCTATGGATCGCAATTGGAATGCAATGTCGCATAGGTGGCTGGCAATCCAAGCCGAATGCAACAAGTTCCACGGCGACCTTGAGCAAATTCAAAGGAGGAAAGAGAGCGGCAAGACAGTGAAGGACATGTTGACTGACGCGACCACGTTGTAACGAGAGAACAATGATCACAAGGACTTCAAGTTCATGCATTGTTTCGTGAAGCTCCAAAACAACAAGAAGTGGGAGAGGACGCGGATCGACCTCAACGGCGGCCACGGCGCCCAAGGGCCGAATGACCCGACGTTCCCAGCGTCGGAGGGGCGCCCTGTTGGGAACAAGAAGGCCAAGAGCGACAAGGCGACCGCGGCGTCCGTGCAAGCATCCATCGACAAGTGCCTCGCCGACGTCACCACCATGTCGAAGCAAAACACAAGCACCTTCGCCGAGAGTTGGTCGTCCTTGATGAGCAAGCATGACGAGAAGGTCGCGCTCGAGAAGGAGAAGATCAAGCTCGAGAAGGAGCAGCTCGAGGTCGAGAGGGAGAAGGCCCAAGCGGCTGTCATGCAAGCCGACACGGCAAGGATCCAGGCGATGTCCGACGCGTCGCAAACCGTCACTCGGAAGATGAAGGAGGACTCCAGGATCTTTACGATGGACCTCTCCGCCTACACGCCGGAGGTGAGGGCTTGTTTAAGCTCAGCCAGCAGCGCATCTTGCGTGAGATGGGGGTTCTTCCGCCGGAGCCGACGCGATGGACACGACGGGGGAGCGTACGACGACCACCGCGCCGATGGACACGACGGGGGAGCCTACGACGACCAGGATTCCTCCGACGCAGACGCAGTGCCACCGCCGCGCCCTGGCTGGGAAGACGCCGAGACACAGGAGGAGTCGCTCGAGCCGGTATCGACTGATTTGCATGATCGACGTTCTGTAATATTTTCGCCGGACCTGGCGATGCTTTTGGGTGTGATCGCCGAACCTAGCGATGCTTTTGGGTGTGCGAACCAACGCTATTCGAACTTGTGGGGTCGTTTTAATTTGAATTTGTGGGGTCGGTCTATTGGGAGCGTCTATTGGGAGCGACCGGTGGGGCGCGCCGCTCCCAATAGGCGGCAACGGTTGCCGGCGCGCCCAATAGCGACTGTCCGGTAACTTTGCCGGACGCTGTATTGGACGCGCCGGTGGAGATGCTCTAAGAACAGAAAAGCCAAGCAAAGAAGGTGGACTGGCTGACTGGGAGAGAAAAGCTACAGTTAAACGGCGGATAAAGGCCAGAGCGTGGCGGACCTGCCCGCATCAAAAGAGCCAGCGGCCAAGCGAGGAGGACCAGCCCACTCCCAGCACAGCACCCAGCCCCAAACCCCGCGACCCTTCCATCCCTCTCAATGGCGGCAGCCGCAGCAACAGCAGTTTTGCCCGCCGCCTCCGCTCTCCCCCGCTCTTGATCCCTCGCCCGCTTCGTCATCTTCCCCCTCCTCCTCCCCCCATCACCTGCTCGTCCATTTCCGCCGCCACCCGCACCCGCCGCCGCCGTCGTCGCATTGGACGCAAAATGGATCAGGTAACCGACGCGCGCGAGCGATCTGGACCCGTTCGGATACGAGTCGATTCGATTTTTGTTTCTCAAGCGTGTACTGTATGTGTTTGTGTTCGTGCCTGTGTGTGTGCGGGCAGTACGAGAAGGTGGAGAAGATCGGGGAGGGCACGTACGGGGTGGTGTACAAGGCCCGGGACAAGCTCACCAACGAGACGATCGCTCTCAAGAAGATCCGCCTCGAGCAGGAGGACGAGGGCGTCCCCTCCACCGCCATCCGCGAGATCTCGCTCCTCAAGGAGATGCAGCACGGCAACATCGTCAAGTGAGCCCACTCCCCCCGTTTATTATCCGCATTGACTTTGATGCTTACCTACCTACTCCGGATTTAGTATCAAGTAGTGTCGATCGGCTGAACTAGCTTGGATCGACCGACTGATTGACTGAAGTGGGCATTATTAAATCGAGATGGATGGATGGGCTCTGCTTTTATGCAACAGTAACCAGGCCGGATTTAGAACCGGTTGATGGCGCTATTGTAAAGTAGGCTAGCAGCGATGTTGTTACACTTGTGGTGAGAATGAGATGGTTTGCAGTGTCTCTGTCCTGACAAGCTCTACTCGTTTGCTTTGCAGGCTACACGATGTTGTCCACAGCGAGAAGCGTATATGGCTTGTCTTTGAGTACCTGGATCTGGACCTCAAGAAGTTCATGGACTCTTGTCCAGAGTTCGCCAAGAATCCTGCCTTGATCAAGGTGAGCAATGTGGAACCGTAGTGTGTATAACCGTCACTTGCTTCTACTGCTTTCCTTATATGGCTACACCTTGAAAAGCACTCGCTTGAGCTTGTCCTGATCAATGATTCCGTATGTGCCGTACAACTTCGTTGGGTTGGGAAGAGCTTGTGACAGAACAATGTTAATGTGGAGAAACATTAGTAATGTGAAAAAGGCATAGCTCTTAGCTGTAGATAGTCCTGTGCCTTCTCATTACGTGTAAAAGAAGGTCTAACTCTCTTATGTTGTACAATGATTGATTGAAGACAAGACAGGCTTCTCGTGCTGTGCCCTCCATATATGGAGTATTACCTGTCTTCTTCTGTCACTGTGTTTTATATGGTAGGACAGTGCCCATTTGGTTGTTCACTAGGGCCACACTTTGCGTAAACCAGTATGAACAGTTGGGGAAAAGACCCATGTCTGTATTGCCTGGTGCCCTTATTCACTGTTGAACCTGTTGCGCTGAATGTCAGTGATATTTATATTTATGATATATGTACCTGTGATGTTTGGACATATTGTTTGTTTAGTTTGGAGATACTGTGTACTTACATTGTTATGGTAAGATCAGACTTATCGTAGTCTGAGTTCATATCGGAACAGATCCTTTAATGTAGTTTGAAAACAGACTTTTATCCATACATATGCAGTGTTATATTGGAATATAGTTGTATTTCGAAATGCAAATGTTTCAATGTTTATCTGATTATCTTCTCTGTTATAAACTAGGCCCACTGGAATAGACGGTGTTATCTTTCTCTAATTTATCTGCTCGATGTGGAAAGTTCAGACATCTCAAAGCGACCGTCTGAGTTCTTTTTAACCATGTTCTAATAATATTAGTACATGACTCTCAGTAACATAGATGCACTGTAGGAACAATTAACCAGTATTGTCTTTTAAGATTGCCTTGGCCCTTGTGGGTTCTAGTACCGAACACGGTAGCTGGCCAACAGAGCCTATCTCCTCGATTGGATGCACTGTACAACACTCTTTTGCTCTACAGTAACACCTGTAAACTGTGAGTAAAACGTGGTTTCACTGAGTGGTAGCTTTGTTGCTCTGAAGGATTGGAGGTGTGGTACCACCACCATCACCCAGTGCTATATGATTCCCATGTGGGCTATGTTTCTGTCATGTTTGTCGCCTTTGTTTAAGTGTAACTATTTACTGCACACAGAACTGGCACTATTTCCTTCAACTACCACTTCTGACAAGCATGGTCTTTGGTCTTTGGCTCAAAGTAGTTAGTTCATTCTTGACATGTTATTTTTAATTAGTATTACCTGTTCCTCGGTATATAGTTTTGCAGGTCATTTTAGATTAACCTAAATTGTGGCAACACATTTTGCTTTTTGTTTACTATATAAATTGTGGCAACACATTTTAGATCAACCTAAGTATAGTTAAACATGAAGTTCATGAAACATTATTTATTGGGTGGTTTATACTGTTAGACATAGAGTAACAAAGATAGAACGAGTGCGTTACATCCTATTTTACTGTTTATATGCCTTCGTTCCTATCATATTTGTGCCTGACTAAAAATGCATTAGCATCTTATGGTTGCATCCTGGTATGTGAGTATGTGACTTTTTTTCTTCTTTCTACAGTCATATCTCTATCAGATACTCCGCGGCGTTGCTTATTGTCATTCTCATAGAGTTCTTCATCGAGATTTGAAACCTCAGAATTTATTGATAGATCGGCGTACTAATGCACTGAAGCTTGCAGACTTTGGTTTAGCCAGGGCATTTGGAATCCCTGTCCGTACATTTACTCATGAGGTACTTTTCTTCTTTTACTCGTTTTCATTTACAAGGGCCTCGAATACTGTTCCAGTAACATGTCGCCTTTGGCCAGATCTTAGTATGTGATTTTGCATCTAAACAAGCTCAATGTTCTTTTATCTATCCGACACCATGGCACATTAACTCACAAGGCATGTCTACGGGAAGTATTTTTCAGGTAGTAACATTATGGTACAGAGCTCCAGAAATTCTTCTTGGAGCGAGGCAGTATTCCACACCAGTTGATGTGTGGTCAGTGGGCTGTATCTTTGCAGAAATGGTGAACCAGAAACCACTGTTCCCTGGCGATTCTGAGATTGATGAATTATTTAAGATATTCAGGTTTGATTCGCGACCTGATTACTAAATTTCTCATCTTCTGAATGCACTTCTTGCCTACCTTATCTGATTTGTGTGTTACGTTCCGGTCATTCAATGAAGGGTCCTCGGCACTCCGACCGAACAAACTTGGCCAGGAGTGAGCTCCTTGCCTGACTACAAGTCTGCTTTCCCCAAGTGGCAGGCAGAGGTGCGAGACCACAGCTTAAACTTTTCATTAGGCGTGTGTGGCAAGTATGCATTCATAGTGCCTTATATATCATGTCACTGATTATGACTGGAATCGTCACTTGTCTCCAGGACCTTGCAACTGTTGTCCCCAATCTTGGACCTATTGGCTTGGACCTTCTCTCCGTAAGTCATAGAGAAAGCCATCTACGATGATGAACACGACACCACGTACTGTAACTGTATTAAAATCCTCTGTTTCTTTTTCACTGGCAGAAAATGCTACGGTTCGAGCCGAGCAAAAGGATCACCGCTAGGCAGGCCCTCGAGCACGAGTACTTCAAGGACATCGAGGTGGTACAATGAGCTGGCTATGTATTTAATGTTGCACTGGTTGGCATATGTATGAGCTGAGTTGCTCTTTTCATTCGTTTTGTGAACGCTGTGCCTTTCTACCTGGCATTTTTGTCATTCAGATGGATATTTCGGATCTGGCGTGTTAGAGGTGTACTCCGGAATGCTAAATAGATTACCATCTTGGTCTCTATTTGTTCAAAGTAAATATGTTTGTGATCATTTTTCGTTGAGCATTCAGCTTTTTACTGTCCTATTATATTTTAACCAATTACTTAGCAAGAGAACTAGCGGTATGCTATGTCATGTACAAAGCAAGCCTTGTCAGGCAAAATATGAAGAATAACAACGTACGTAATGAATTCAGCAACGCTTGTTTAACATCTCGAAAACTCCTGACCTGAGGCAAAAGGTAGCATGAGTCCTTAGATTCAAAACAGCCAGTGCGGCTAAAAGAGATGAACAACACAAACCTATCAGATATTTCATTGTTTACAAATGAGAGAATACAATAGGCTATCAGAAGTTTCAAACCATGTAAACCTCCTGGACTGAGGCAAAAAGTAGCATGGAAAAAACAGTAATTCACAGACCTAAATTTACATGAAAAAACTCATCTTTACATAAAGCTGAGTGCAGACAAATTTTCACAGATTAACCACCCCCCTTGTTGGTATTCGCCCTACCAAAGCTCGTTATCGTCTCTTCTTCATGATTGCCGATGTGCGCATCTCAGCGTCTTCCTTGGCGAAGCTCCACCAAAGGTATGACATGGGGATAGCCATGGCGAGGCAGATCGCATGGCCATCTACATATCCCCATCGTGGAGGGATGTCTTGGGCTTCCAGGAATACCGAGAGGATACCCCCAATAGCAACAAACACAATCTTCAGCCGTGAAGGATGCCTTGTGATGGCAGCCCACAGTGCCCACACGAGGAGCTGAGCAATGCTAATTGCAGTACAGACCTTCGAATTCAGGCCTGCATATATTAGCTTACAATGTTAGGACAGCCAAGTGTTTAATTTCCAGCACTAGCACCAGGAAATACCAATCTTAGAATTTTAGCAGTGCAGCTAGTTTTTCTCGGTCTATGCTAATGCATAAGCAAAATAAGTTGATTGGGAATTCGGGAACTGTGACAAACTATCCTCCAAGTCAAGGTTACCTTTGTTAAGGTCGTAGAAGTTTAGGTACAAAATGTGGGTTGTCACAAAAGCCAGAATTGGCGCTGCAACCATCACTCGTGAAGCTTCATCCCTTAAACTCGAAGTTCGCAGTATGGCCAAAATGAGAGAGTAACCCAGAAAGGCAGCAGTCGATGAAAAATATAGCTTTTCTGTCCAAGCAGTATCACTGTGATAGGTAGATGAACTAGATTAACTAACTTCCAACCCAAACCTATCTAAAAAAATGTTTTCATTCAGTGGATTGGACTTACCAGCTGTGATATATGGCACTCCAAAACCACGAATTCATGGCCAAGAGCCCGTAAATGTGCCATAGTCCAGTATACTCATAGTATGTCGCTTGAGTTTCAGGTCTAAGAGGCAGCTTGTATGAAAGCAAGAGGAAAAAAGATAGCCATCCATTGAATTGCACAAGAAGAGTCAGAGCAGATAGAGCAGCCGATAAGGGTTCCTGGGAATGATACAAGAGCAGTTATGTAAGTGCAAAAACAAGACATCAAAACTGCTGCTGCTAAACTAAAATTTGCTCCAATTAACATGGAAGTACAGCTACCTGAAACACGGACGCCCGTTTCAGAGGCCATTTGCCATGATACTTGACCGGCCCTAGGTTAAGCTCTCCCCTTTCCTCTTCTCTTTCCATCATACAGTGGTATCGGCATTCGCTGTTGCAGTTCCACTCCTTCCACTGCAAGTACAACGGCTCGTGCGCGTACCACGATTTATCGGCAGGCTGATCATCAGTCGAAACAATGCAGTGTTTGATATAATCCTCTTTGAGGGCGCCAGTCCTTTGGCATTCTTCCACGCAAGATCTGGCAAGAGAAACGAAAACACGATGAATTAGCATGCCGGCTGGTTGCTTGTAAGACATAAGCCCAAACTACTACAGGACAAATCAAATCGATGTTTTCGCAAGGCTAATAAGGACGGCAGGGAGTTCTCCTCATCACCGTCTACTAAAAAAATTCAGACATTATTGAATTTGAAATCTAAAAACCGTGCAGCCGCAATATAATGTTCCTCCAAATAGGGACAGATTCATCCGCAGCTTTCCAAGCCAAACGCTCGGAATCTTAGCACGAGATCTTGCTTGCACGGCTGCGTATCACGCAAACCTTAATAGGGCTTGAACCGACAACGCCATATGCGCAATAGTAGACACAGCAGCAAAAATCCCAAATGCCCCCGAAGGTTTATCCTCCTCCTCCCCTCTCTCGAGCTGACAGTGCACATAGTTCAACCGGACAAGCTACTACACTAGGCAAATCCCAGCTCCATCCAATTACATAATACTAACTAGTTCCAGTTCCCCAGAAATCACTGTAGCAATGCCAAACATTCGGCATCTTGTAGAATTACTAAAAAATCGATGCCAGAGGTCGAGTAGAGGGCCGTACTACTAGCACGAACCGTCCGAACGACCAGCGAGGAAATAACGGCGGAAGGAATTTGGAGGGGAGGAACTACTGGTAGTACTACTCACCTGTACAGCGGATCGGCGTCGCCCTCGGAGGCGTGGTCCGCTGCTGCGGCAGCCAACGCCGTGGCCAGCAGACCAAGAAGCAGCAGCAGCGACCCCTTCTGCCGAGCCCCATCGTCCCCGCCGACCTCCCCCCTCTCAACGCCCGCGCTTCCGAATTGGGCGGGTGGACTTGCCAGCAGCTACCTACCTACCTAGCGGGAGAGCAGGGCGAGGCGGAGATCCATACATATGCGCGATGGGGAGGGAGAAGACTCGAGGAGGATGAAGAAGGTGCGGGTGATTGATTGACAGGGTGGGGCGGAGGATTGTATTGTTTTCTGTTCCGCTGCTCCGCGTGTTTGGGGGGAGCAAATCGACACGGAGGACGATGAGGCGATTGCAACAGGTTTGTTCCGGATTTGTTCAGAGTATTTTTTTTTCTGCTTCTGTGGATGGAAGGAACGCTGAACGCTCGCGTTGGTTCGTCGGGGCTCTGGACTTCTGGTTGGTGGAACTTGGAAGGAGGCCGGCGAGGAGGGGCTGCGAGTAAAAGTAAACCAACTTGCGATCGGAACATCCAGCACCTCGTGTTTTGTTGTATTCCCGTATGTGTACAACTTTGAGGAGCTCGATCAGAAGTACATTGTACTTTGGACTGGTTTGTTAAATATTAGTGACTGCAATGTAGACACGATACTCTGCTAATTCTTTCTCAATTTTATCTAATAATAATGATATACTAGTTGATAAGGATTCAGAAATTGGCATGGATGCATCTATTTTACGTTTGAAAGATCTAGAATCCGCTAGAGACAGTTTAGTCAAGAAAAATCTCTTGTTCTGCCTGAGGCAAAGAGCAATGACTCTAATCAATCCCAGTCACATATTGAGGAACCTGGTGATGATGGACAAATGGATAGAAAATCACATGAAGGTCAAAACTCTAATGTAGGTGGCTCTGAGTTAACTCTAGTGATTTGCAAGAGGACTAACAAAACCCCCAGAAAAGCTTTCAAGTCAAAAAATAGATACACAATCTACGGTTCCCTTAGAAGGGCAATGCAGATCACTCTCCGAGTGATATTGCAGCTGGAATCCAGAGTTAGAAACAAAACCAATAAATATCAATGTTAGGTCTTTATATGAATTGTAAGGGTTTGAGTAAGAAGGGTTTTATTTTCTCTTTGAAGGATCTTATATGTTCGAGCATTAGTTGCATTTTGTTGGCTTTAATAGACAATGAAGAGGAAACTAGTTGTGTCTATGTGGAGGAAGTTTGATCCTGATAGTGTGTATACTTGTTTGGTTCCCCTCCGTGGGATGGTATGGTGGTATTTTGTGTGGCATCATATCCTCTAAATTTGATGTCATTTTTGCTCGGTCAGAAGTTTTTTTTAATGAAAGTTGAAGTGTATGATAAAATACACCAGTTTTTTTGTTTGGTTGTTATATGTCCGGCAATTCAGGACGAGGACAAAAGAGTATTTTCTTATTTGTTTGGCTAATATATGTTCTAGTCTAGATTTACCTACTATAAGTGGAGGTGTGCTCAATATCACCATGTTTCCTAGTGAGAAAAATAAGAAGATGGGGTAACAACATAAATTGATAGGTTCAACTAAATCATGAATACTCATGCTTTGAGATAGGTGAAATTGTGAGGTGGTCAATGTAGTTGGTCAAATAACCAGGAGGCGGCTATAGACCCTCGAGAAGCTTGACCGGATCTTGATGAATTCTGAGTTGGAAGTGATGCTTCCCTTAACTCAATATTTGAGAAAACTTGGATTGAACATCTAGAGTTCCATGCAAGGGTTGAAAAAGGTGAATGATAATCTTAAAGGGTGGGTGCTAAATGTTAGAGGAGATGTTACCAGGCACCAAAAATAATGACTCCAGAGATTGAACTGCTTAAACTACTGGAAGTAGACAACATCTTGGCACCAAAAATAGCATCTTGACAGAGAAGTTTTAGTATAACATATATAGTGATAAATGTTGTTCCAGGGTGATTATAACACTGAATATTTTTACATAATTGCTAATGGAAAAAGGAAAATACTATGTACATTCCGAAAAAAGATGATACTGATATCCCGAGAATTTGTGCTTTGCTATAACATGCTCCTGATTATTATAAGCAGCTTTAGGCATGAGGAAGGAAATTTCATGTCCATTGATGCAGATATCTGGTTTGTTGAGGAGAAATTATCTGTTGATGATAATATTGTTCTAGACAAGCCTTTGTGAACAAGAAGTTACCCTGATGAAATAAATTGGCACCTTTTTTGAATGTCTTGTTACTTCTCATGTTTGGACAACTTTTAGCACTAATCTTGGTGCTTTTACTAGGTCTATTTATTTACTCAATATTTTGTGTGGATTGCCAAGTTGCCAACCTGTTACCCCTGAAGACTAATATGCATATTGTTTGGGTTATTGCTTAGGCTATTTGGAATCTCGAAATCATCCTTGTTTTGGAGGAAATCTTAGACATGCTCTCGTGGAGTTCTCATGTGCACTTTTCTTCGATAATCCTTTCTATGAACAAGAAGTTACTCTTGCAAGCCTGTCTGTCAACAAGAAGTTAGTCTTCCAGTTTTTGCCCCGATGATGAACAATATACCCTTTTTTTAATGTCATGTTGCTTCTTATATATGTTTGGAGCACTAATTTTGGTGCTTTTACTAGGCTTAATGTTTTACCCAATATTTTTGGTGGATTGTCAACCTGTTACCCCTGGGACTAATATACATGTTGTTCAGGTCATCTTTTGTGTTGGGCTATTTGGAAAACTTGAAATCATGCATGTTTCCAAGGAAAGCTTATCTCTTCTCATGTGAGCTGATCTGTTACAAGTGCGCTTTTCTTCGATATTGCGCAGGCTATTATCGGAGGAGGACTACAAGAGTCTCATGGATGGCGTTGAACAACTTCAACAGATGGCGCTTATATCTCATGAAGTTGCAAGTAAGTTGTTGTCCTTAGGCTTGAAGATGCCAAGAGTTCTGAAGACGAAGATGTCCCTGTATACCGATGGTTGTGTTGATGCGCTGGAGGTTCCTATATGTGTTCTGCTTTGAGAGGATGGGTTATGGAGAGTAGTTGTTTGGTAGTTGCTTTTGGTTTGTTGTTTAGATGAACTGAAATCTATTATAGTTCTTGGTGCCTAAACTTTCAGTGGTTGATGATGTGGCATGAACCTATTTTCGTTGAAGTTTGTTTAGTTTATGCTTTGCTCTAGATGATGTTTTTGTTTCTTTTCTCTGGTGCTTTATGTACCTAACAAACTTTGTTCTGGTATCGTTTTATCTCGGAACTCGAATCCAGGGTGGAGGCGTGTGAAAAAAAAAACAATGTAGACACGATAAACATTTTGATGTACCTACGGATTTTTCTAGTATTAACTATGTAGCTAATTCTCAATCGATAGAGACATAGACACATTCTTTATTGTGATTTCCCTACTAATATATTATCGAGAATACTTAACATAGAGAGAAACCAAGAGTAATAATTGACTCTTGGATGCTTTCCTAAGACCAGTTTCGAATGTCTGTCACGATTACGCAGAGCTACGGGGAACCACAACATTTTCATACCAAGCATCAAGCAAGGTTATAATTTGATACAAATATGAGGTGTGTTTGGTCCTAATCTAAACTTGCCATCCAAAAAAATCACTAGCCGAAATATCAATCAAGGGTTTGCATGCCCATGCATGAGCTGGCATTGTGAGTTGTCAAAAAATAGCAATCATCTAAACAATGTCTAGGTATTTTTTTTGTTGTAAAATTGATCAGACTTATTTGAAAGAAACAAAAAAAAGACCACGTTTTGGCCACAATCCAACCGTACTCAAAATGCTACGGGCAAGAGGAAACAATGATATTCATCCTGAGGTCGAGAAGGACCGATGTGTTAATAATACAAAAATGGCGCGTTCCATCTGCGAAGGCAGCTGAGAACAACAGACCAAAAGACTTTTCGGCGGAGAGAAGAAAACAACTCGCCTTTCCCCTCCTCGCGCTACAGTAGCAAGCGGAGAAAGAGAGGCGATCCCGAGTTCCGCCGGCGTTTTCGCCGGTTCCCTCCGCCTCCGGCGCCGTCACGGCGCTGCGAGGTGGGGGGAACCGGTGGATCTCGTCGCGCGGCAGTAGATTAGGTCTAGCTATGTTTATTTTCCTTTTCTTCCTCGTCGGAGTTGTTCTGGAGATGATTCCGACGGCGGTGAAGATCAAATCCTCCGCTCCCTTTCTCCGGTCCGGCGGCGTGCTCGTCGGGAGGGTGCTGGAGTTTGTGTACTCCTTGCAGGTGGGTGTCTTGGCGACGTCTCCCTCTCTGCGTTTTGGAGTTCCTGTCCTTCGGGTTGGTCGCCGCCACGCCGTCTTCTTCCCTAGGGGCGGTGGGAGACCCGTGAGGTGCTGTGATGGGGCTGCGACTCCGGTGGTGGAAGATCTTGGGGTTCGAGGTTGGATGGAGAGCGATTCGAGTGGCACTCGCGGAATCGAGGTCAGAGAGGAGCGGGGCTCTGCCCTGGCCGACGAGCTCCAAAGGCGACGATGCTCTCGCGGGCATCTACTCCAGCGGTTCAGGAAAGCTTTTGATGAAGCGATGATTTCTCTCTGCGCCATGGATTTGGCTTTGCTTTGCTGCTCCGGCGGCGGCGGAGCCATGCGGCGTGCTGTTATCGATGAAGACGACATCCGGGGCCTTATTTGTTTCCATTTCTTTGTGGTGTTTTCTGTAATTCGACTGGTAGGCTTTTACTACCTATTTGTTGTATTTCTTGCTTGTAATCTGATATTTGGATAATACAACAAGTCGCTTGTTCGCAAAAAAAAAAAAGACTTTTCGGCGACTATCCTGTACTATTTTCTATTTGCCCATCCGCGTGAGCGCACGACGTTCCACCATCTTCCCTCTTGGCCTTGCCCGGGCAGCATCCGACGAGCGCACCGGTTAGGGAGTAGGACTCCACTGTTTTTCTCAGGGAGCAACGTACACTAAGTACGAACCAATGACGATTATGGCGGTCTAACTGTTTTCTTCTTGTCACAAACCGGAAATAGCTTTCCATATCGTTGTCGTTGGTTAGCGAGTACACTAAGTACTCAACTGTTTTTTATCAAAAAGAAGATGTTTTTCGTGTTTACTGTTTTCTGGACGCGTGGGTCCGTTGACCCGTTCATACTTTTCTGAGTTATAGAAATTATTGTTACCCCGTTGACGCTGACATGGTTTTTTACCGGGGACGGATACACTGACGTGCCCCTCCCTTTGCAAAAATAGGAGAGGAGATGTTGACGTCTCTGAAGACGGGAGACTCTTTTTCTTGGTTCGCTGGATGAATCCATTCCCAGCAGAGGCAATCCAATCCGGTTTACTTGAGTTTTTTTCGAGTGAAGTTCTGTTTACTTGAGAATTGGGCCGAGCCAACTGGAGACTGACGTCCGGAGCTCATCCCATGCCATGGCAGGCACAGAAAATACAAAATATGGGCCTACCAAGTATATTTGCCTCAGCCCATGCAAGGAATCGGAGAAAAAAAGTGCATAAAAACACGGCAGGGTTTGCTGTTCGGATCTTTTTTTCATGGTAATACGATTCTCATTGATAAATAAAAAACGAGATACAAAGTACGTATACACCGATCTTACAGATCTGGAAAGATAGGATAAACCTATGTGACAAACCAACGTCTATCCATCTTCTTGGGCACCACCGTAGCAGCCACCAAGGAAAAAATAGACAGATCACCTTCTCACCCGAGCTCGACGCGGCTCCATCGCTGATCATCAGCTTTTCGGACCTCCAAAGTAGTTTGCCATAGGACAAACCATTACCGTTGAAAGAATCAGACCGGGGCAGCACGACCCCGGACACGCCATCGAACTTCAGCACTGACACCCCCGCACGACGACGTCGGAGTAGGGAACCAGAACCATCAGCCTCCATCCACAAACCCACCACAAGGTGCATCATCTTTCAGCTGTCACCAGTGCAGACCACCGTCTGCACGTACTCCTGGACGAATCATCTCTGCTCCACCATGTCGCTGGAGACAACGCCGCAACAACGGGGACAAAGCAAGAGGAAAAACCCATATGATGGAGTCGCCGCCGCCGCCTCGCCGACACCATACATGAACCCTACAGCCACCGATCTGAAAGATAGGCAAGCACACAGTGCCACCAACTTCGAGACGCCGCCATGAAGGACAACGCCGGTGTGGGAGTAGAGTTGAGGCAGACTTATTTGCCCGGGCGCCGCTCCCACCACCCAACGACGCACCATGCCAAAAACATCCTAACCCCCTAGTTACCATGCAAAAAAAAGGGGTCCCCCTCCCTCCTGCCGCCGGAGCGGCAAGCGGAAGGAAAGGGGCCCAGCTCTTTCACCGGTGGCCTGCAGCGGCGGCGGCGGTCAGCGGCGGAGCTAGGGTAGGAAAACCTGTTCGCCTCGCTAGTCGCCTCGTAGCGCTCTCGAGCGAAACGTTTTTCGAGCAACAGGACGTCCGTTGCTGTTCGGATCGTTAACCGTGGATGGAAATGGGACAGGATCACCGTACTTGCCGCGCGATTTCTTTCCATTTTCTCCCACTAGTACTCAAATTTATCCACCGGATCTTCTTCCTTCTAATCCCCGCCGTGATTGCGTTGCAACTACGTACATACGGAACGACAAATCTCTTGTTATATTTGGGGGAAGAGGCTCGCGAGGACGAACGCTGAGACTGCCGCCGATTCCGCTCGCATCTTCTGGGCAGGGGCGAGCACGGAGGGCGTGCATGGACGCAGGACCGGTGCTCACCGCCGTCGTGGTCGTCGTGGCCGTCGTCTTGCTCGGGCTACTCGTATGGTCTGCGTTGAAGCGGAAGAAGAGTGGCCAAGGCGGTGGCGATGATCATGACGGGCGCCGTGTCCGCATGGGCAGAAGCGACTCTGTCTGCGGCAGCGACTTCTCCTGCTCCACCGAGGCGACGACGGAGAACGAGTTCGTGACGGCGTCTCGGCTGCGGAACGACGTCTACTGATGGAATGCTTTTCGTTTTTCGTGTAAAACTTATTGTGCGTGTGCCTGTGTACGCAGAGGTCGACGTGCTATTTCTTTGTTCTTTTTCAACCCAAGGCATATGCAGAGGATCACGTAATTTGGTCACGAACAGGGCAGCACCGGAATGTGGCCGGCGACCTATTTTGTTTGATGTTTCGAGCTTCGTGGCGACTGTGGACTAACTGACGAGTGCCATTTTCTCCGGATCAAATCGGTATCCAGATCCAAATAAATTCCACATTTTCTTAAGTCTTAAGTCTCCGGATCAAATCGGTATCATGGTTGGTCATCTTAAGTTGAGAACTTGAGATCATTGCTTTACTTTTGCTTATATGAGTGCCAAAATGAAATCTTTTGACAAGCTTGCTCATGTCATTGGGCTGGGCTTGTTGGTGGAATGGTGCATGGTGGTGTAGGTGTACTCCAGACTCTACTCGTAAGCGAAAGGCGCCTTCTCATCAGTCCATGGACGACGCCCGTTGGAGCATTATTGAATCCACTGATGTGCCATTGTGTGCAGGGCAGCTGGCTAGCCGGTCACCGTTTTGTCTACGGTGCGCAAGTGCTCCTCGAATCGCGCAAGAAATTCTCCTCTCGAGGCAACTCACCCATGAAATCATAGTCAGAGTAGAATGCGAAATTTAGACTCTAGAAAATGAAACCTGAATATTCGCACTGACATTCATTCCTTCAAACACGGACGAGGCAGTGCACTAGCTACTTTATCTGAAAGTTAAGCGGATTTAAAAAATCTCCCAGATATGCTAAGAAACTCCAAAATGAGAGCAAAACTAAAGGAATCGGTTGTATAGATAATTCAGCTACTGAGTGTGTCGACTAGAATAATCTTTACCGCTTCTGCACGACAGCTTGGCATTATCTTCCAACGGATACTTGCGCTCTGGCCCCACGCACTCTCCCGGCCTCCTCGTATAAAGAGGCCCCGCCCAACGGGACGAAACAGCAGCTCGCCAGTCAGTCTCGCACGCGCACTCACCAGAGCAGATATAGTAGCAGACCATCAAAGCAGCCAAGAACGCCTGCAGCACTAGTAGTCACCATGGCGAGGCGGCACGGCGAGAGGTCGCGGGTGGCAGCGGCGGCGGACGCGGCTTCGTGGTGCCTCGCGCTGTCGGCGCTTGCGGCGGTGCTGCTGGTGTGCACGGCCGGCGAGGAAGTAGGAGAGGTGGTGGCGCGGGGCGCACCGGTGTCGGCGCGGTGGCGGCCGTGCGAGGAGATGTACGTGGTGGCGGAGGGGGAGACGCTGCACGGCATCAGCGACCGGTGCGGCGACCCCTACATCCTGGAGCGGAACCCGCACGTCCACGACCCCGACGACGTCTTCCCGGGGCTCGTCCTCAGGATCACCACCTCCATGCCCCGCAAGCCCGTAGAGATAGATAGATAGTTAGGGATGATTCGTTCCCCTGAAATAAATCGTGTCTTACTGGGCTCTGGTCATTTGTGGAACACTAGTTGATCTGTGACTGTGAGTAACCTCACTCCCA
Source organism: Poa pratensis (assembly GCA_947311845.1). Lineage (NCBI taxonomy): Eukaryota > Viridiplantae > Streptophyta > Magnoliopsida > Poales > Poaceae > Poa > Poa pratensis. Next base: position 64,766,629 of record CAMZMU010000045.1, on the reverse strand, counting down.
CAGAGTGAGCTAACGACGGATGGATGTGCTCTTTCTCTCATCAGCTTTGTGTGTGTTATGTGCGTGCTGCGTTTGGTTTTGATTTCCTCTGTTTTTGCTGAATGGAGTAGAGCAGAGCAGAGGCGGCGGGGAACTTCTTCTGAAACAGAACCGTGAAGAGGCACATGTATCGTTCAGACAAAATCCATAATTTTAGCAGTACAACAGGCCTGTCAGTCGGGCATCATCTATGCTACGTTATATAGGCAACAGCTACATCTCCAGCTACTCATCTAGTACGTATTTCACATACTAGTACATCTCAGGCCGCTTTGGTTTCTTCTTCCTTGGCCAAACACGTGGAAACCTCCAATGTAAAATGCACGCCCCAAAAACCGAAACAAAAAGACTGTCACGCACCCAAAATCTCAGCAGCTGCACTAGTACCTGCAAGTTTTAATCCGTGAGTTAATACTGATACTCCTCCGCAAAAAAATTAATACTAGCACTATACCATTGCAATCGCGGTAACCCGGACCAGGAACAATACACTACCAAGAAGACATATAATCGGTCTTAGCATATCTGAACAGCAAACTAAAACGACAGCCTACCAGTGCCAGGAGCAATTGAAGCAAGCACCGGTAACTCAGAGCAAAGAGAAGCAGCTGTTACCGACTACCGAGTTCCTTCACCGGCTGCGTGATCCGCTTCTCAAGTCCGATTTCAGTCCAAGTCATCGCTTCTCAAGTCCAGTTTCAGCCCAGACATGAGTGCTTGGCATGCTTGGGCGTACTCCTATAGACAAGCACACATCAGTGCATGGCCAGGGAAGATACAACAAAGTACGGAAAACAAAATGCCGCAGCTCACCTTCGTCAGTATCAGAGCTGCTGCTTGCTCATAGCAGGAATTTGATAGATCCATCTCCATGGCTTTGTAGGTATTAGCATCGTCCACAGCCTTGTCTTCCTCACTCAAATGCACCCAGCAAAGGCTCCTCTTTGCATACAAGGTTGAATCATCAGGGTCAGCCTCCATTGCCTGCAAATGACATCCCATTCACACCAAACATAAAAATTAGCTGCAAACTAAAGCCCTTTCTTGTCTTCGAAAAGCATATCTAAGCATTGAAAAAATAGGATAGACCTCTGATTCGCAAGAGTCGGTCGGATACAATGCATAAACAGTCTGTAAATGGAGGCATTCTAGGAACACACTTGATGCAATTCCCATAATTCGGAGCACTTAAGGCCAGAAAGGGGTTGATCAGCAATTAAAGCGCACGACAGAACTGATGAAGAACTATATGATGCAAGAATATACCTGTAACGCTACTGATATCTGGATTAGTTCTAGGACTCGATTCCTCACAATTCAACAAAGGTTTGGGGATCTGGATACAGACTGGCGTCACGCGCAGTCGAGAACAGCTCGCAGGCTGGAGGAAGGAAGGAAGAGATGTCTAGACGGACTTGAGTTCATTCAATCGATCGATCCCGATCCCTGGTCACGACAGCCTCTTGTACGCCGTCGCCTTGCGGAGGTTGGTGGTTGCCACTGACGAGTGGACCCGAGCTGCGTCTCGGTCGTGTTGACGTCGAAGACGCCTAGCTTCTCTGCGTCTCCACTCCTCCAACGTCTTGGTCATGTCAGGTGTCGTGACATTTCCCTCCCCTCGAGCTGCGGACTGTCCCCAGGCCGGTGCCGCCGGGTAGGCGTCCAGCAACACGTACAGCAGCTCCCAGCTCTTATATTGCTCCGGCAGTCCTGTCCAATTCACGAGCACTTGCGGAACATGCTTGTTGCCTCGTTTGATGAACCTGTTAGAAAGAATAGCCAACGGCTGGACAGTTAAATTTGCTAAGAAACAGGCAGGCAATTCAGAGCACACCTAGGTGTTGTCACTCAATGCCTTTTTGAGCTGTGATACATGGATCACAGGATGTATCTTTGCTGTAGGTGGTAACTGAATTCTGTAAGCCACTTTGCCCACCCGTTGGAGTACCAAGTATGGTCCAAAATATTTGAAGGCAAGTTTCTGCGATGGCCGATCAGCAACAGATGATTGGACATATGGCTGCAACTTCACATATACACTATCACCCACTTCGAATTCTCTTTCAGATCGGCCTTTGTCTGCTTGCACTTTCATACGAAGCTGAGCTCGGGCTAGATGTTGTTTGATTATTGGTAGCATGATGGATCGTTCCTTAACCCAGCTATCCAACTCAACATTTCCAGTACCTGATGTAGGGGTTATACCAAAATGTCGAGGTGTTCTGCCAAACAGCACTTCAAACGGCGATCGCCCCAATGCTGAATGGTATGTTGTGTTGTACCAGAATTCCGCCTGAGGCAACCATTGTGCCCATTCCTTAGGCCTTGCATTGATCATACAACGTAGATATGTTTCTAGACACTGGTTTAATCGCTCTGTTTGTCCGTCTGTTTGTGGGTGGTACGAGGAGCTCAAGTTCAAAGTGGTATCTGCCAACTTGAACATACTCTGCCAAAAGCCACTGGTGAAAATCTTGTCTCTGTCCGAAACAAGCACCTGCGGAAAGCCATGTCTGCAGTACACATTGTTGAGGAATGCTTGAGCCACTGTATGTGCCATGAAGGGGTGTTTCAGAGGCACAAAATGCCCATATTTGGAGAACTTGTCCACTATGACCAGAATTGTGTCAAATGCACCTGATTTGGGCAATCCTTCAATGAAATCCATACTCACCGTGTGCCAGGCGTCTGGTGGTATGGGCAGAGGTTGTAATTTCCCAGGTGATTTCACCCTCTCACTTTTGGCTTGTTGACAAGTGGTGCACACTTGTACAAATTTCAGCACATCCTGTTTCATGTTTGGCCAGTAAAATACCTTCTTGACTTTCTGATAAGTTCCCAATACGCCAGAATGCCCTCCAACTGCACTGGAATGTAAGGCCGTCAGTACAGCTTTGTGAGCATCCGCATAGGTGCCCAGCTAGATCCTCCCTTTGTAGCGGATTACACCTTCTTGCAGAGTATAACCTTGAGCATTTGAATTGGTTAGGGCTAGCTCAGCTAGCAATTGTTGTGACTTAGTGTCTTTTGTGTAGCTTTCCACAACCATTTCCAACCATTTGGGTTTGATAGATGATATAGCACAGCTATGTGTGTCATGTGATCGTCGAGATAGAGCATCAGCCGCTTTATTGGTGGCACCCTTTTTGTACACGATCTTGTATTGGAACCCCAGTAGTATGAAGAATGCTTTTTGCTGAATGAGCGTGTTGAACTTGTGTTCTCCTAAGTGGATCAAGCTTTTCTGATCTGTATGTATAGTGAACTGTTTGTGTTGCAGGTATGGTCTCCATTTTTCCAATGCCATCAGTATTGCCAGACACTCTTTATCATATATCGACAGTGTCTGATTTTTGGGACCCAAAGCCTTGCTCAAGAATGCTATGGGATGCCCTTGCTGCATGAGTACAGCTCCTACCCCCACTGCACACGCATCAGTTTCAAGCAGAAATTCCTGCTCAAAGTCTGGCATGGCCAGCACTGGAGCATTCACTAGCGCTTTTTTGAGTGCTTCAAAAGCATCTTGCACTTCTGAAGTCCATATGAAATGCACGTTTTTGCACAACAAATTTGTCAACGGCCTACACAAAATCCCAAAGAGCTGTATGAACTTCCTGTAGTATCCTGCTAAGCCAAGGAAGCCTCTCAGTTCCTTGATGTTCATTGGTCTTGGCCAATGTTGCACTGCTGCAATTTTTGAGGGGTCAGTGACACCCCATGAGCCCCAATGATATGCCCGAGATACTCCAAGGTCTGCTGAGCAAATGAGCATTTTGTTTTCTTTATCTGCAGTCCATGTTCATGTAACAACTGAAATACAGCTTTGAGATGTTCTCTGTGCTCTTCAATTGTTTTGTTGTAGATCAATATGTCATCTACGAAGACCAGCACGAATTTCCTAATGAATGGTGCAAAAATGTTGTTCATGGCTGCTTGAAATGTTGCCGGAGCACAGGATAGCCCAAATGGCATTACCTTAAACTCATAATGCCCATTGTGAGTTTTGAATGCTGTTTTGTGCTCATCAGTTGGCACCATTCGGATTTGATGGTACCCCGAGTACAGGTCCAGTTTAGTGAACCACTTGGATCCTGCCAATTCGTCAAGCAACTCATCAACTACTGGCATAGGATACCTGTCCTTGACGGTCACTGCGTTCAAGTGTCTGTAATCTACACAGAAACGCCAAGTGCCGTCCTTCTTCTTGACTAGCAGTACTGGTGAGGCAAAAGGGCTTTGACTTGGTTTGATTATCCCCTGTTTCAGCATCTCCTTGATTTGCTTTTCAATCTCATCTTTTTGTTGTGGCGAATATCTGTAAGGCTTGACATTGACGGGCTGCATCCCGGGAAGCAGAGTTATATTGTGGTCAAATGGCCTATTTGGTGGCAGACCTTGAGGTTTTTGGAAACAGTCCTCATGTTCTTGCAGTAATTTGGCTATGCCTTCCGGCATCATCTCTGCATGAGGCTGTCTCATGACTGTTTGCAACTCCACTACATGATATATGGCATGGGCATCTTCCAGTTGTTGGATCTCTTCCATGTTGATCGGAGCACACTCTGTCTGTCTGTCTTTCACACCTCTGACAGTGACCCTCTTTCCATCTTGTTTAATTCGGAAAGTTTTCTTGTCCCAGTCGATCCACATGGGACCAAGTGTTTGCAGCCAATCATTCCCACAATTACATCATAGTGAGGCAACTCGAATATCTTCATATCTGTGCAGAATTGAGCCTTCTGACACTGCCATTGCACTTGGTGCACTGCTTCATCAACCACAGTTTTTGTTCCATTTGCCATGGCCACTGTAACTGCCGGCACTTTTGTTGCTACTAACCCCAATCGTTGCACGGTTTCAGAACTGATGAAGCTGCCACAACTGCCCGAATCAACTAACATCAGTACTTGCTTGCCTTGGATAGTTGCTAGTAATCTGAAGCTTTTCTTCTTGACAGTACCAGTCATGGCACATTGCGAGAGATGACAACAATTCTCTTTCTCTTCAGTTTCTTCTTCTGTTTCACTGTCAGACTCAGAGCCAGATAACTGCAGTAGTTCGACCAGTTCTTCTACAACATTCAGAGGAACTGAAGTCTTGCATTTGTGACCAGGCTGAAATTTGTCACCGCAAGTGAAACATTCACCCCGTGCTCTTCTTTGTGCCTTGAGAGAATTAAATTTGGTCTCCCATGCTGGTTTACCAGAGTGTCTGTCCTCTGTTCTCTTCTGTTCTTCAGTCAGAATTCCTCTCCCCTGATAACTGCTTCTTGGAGATGTGCATTTGTAATCATGCTTGAACCTCGATGAAGAGAATCCCCGAGCCTCCTCCAGCATCTCCTCCTGTGTTTCAGCAAGGGACAAAGCAGCATCAACCGTTCTAGGTTTGTGCAAACGAATGCCTCTTTGAATTTCTTTTCTTAACCCACTAATGAATTTTGTAACAAAGAAAGCTTCATCATAGTGGTTGTTATGCACTAGCACCTTATGCCTAAGCTCTTCAAATTTATGAAAATATTGCTCTACAGTGCCTTCTTGCTTGCAACGTTCTAAAGCCTCTAATGCTCTATGATGTTTGTCACGGCCAAATTTAGCATGCACAGCTACACATAGCTCTTCCCTTTTCTCAACATCATGATCTGCTTCTATGTTTTGCAACCATAAAGCAGCATTTCCTATGAAATGAATAGTAGCATAGCTAGCCCAGTTTTCATGATCTACTGAGTACATGGCAAAATATTTTTCACAGGTTTTCTTCCACCAACGTGGGTTGTCACCATTGAACTTAGGAAAATCAGATTTAGGTGGCCTAGCATTTCTATAGCGATTGCGAGAATCATGCATAGCAGAGTCACCATCCTCATCTCCACTGAGATCAAAAGTAACAGGAGAATGACGAAACATGCGCGTACCCTTTGCCAGGGCAGGTGCCATTGCTCTGCGAGCAGAGGTCACGTTGCCCTGTAGTGCTGTTTTGTCGCCGTGCCCCTGGGTCGAGGAGTGGAGTCGACGCCGGGATGGCGTTCGGCTTCCAGGACTGCAACTCGTGTCCCGACCTCCTCAAGTGACTTGTGCATCGCGCGAAGCGAATCATCGATCGCGGGTGCCCAGTTGTTGAGGCCTTGAATGTTCTCAACAATTTTTCCTTGGCTGGTCGCCATGGCCTTCAGCGAATCCTTCATCGCCATCAACGCCGAACTTGTGCCATCGCCTTGTTTGTTAAACACGGTGACCAGAGACTGGAGCTCCGCCTTCAGTTCGTCCATGGTTGCTAGGTCACAGATCGCCCGCGTCGCCGCAGAGGACGCGAGTGTCTATCTCCGCTGGCCGCGGCCTATAGCTGAAGAAATCGGAGAAGGTTGCGTCGGAATTTTACCAACTGCGGTGAGAATCCGCAGTCAACCGAAACTTCCCCCCGAATCTCGCGATCTGTGGTGTTCCACCGCCTCCTGCGCCACCTGCCAGCTCTCCGCACCGCCGTGCGCCGCCTCAGCCGCCGCCGACGGGATCTGGGAGGGGATTTGACCAAGGCTAACCCCAACCCACCGCAGGTCCGGCCCTGCCCATCGCCGCCCTACTCTCCTGAGCTGATTTTAGTGGAGAGATTCAGATCGAATGGCTCTTGATACCATTTGTAACGCTACTGATATCTGGATTAGTTCTAGGACTCGATTCCTCACAATTCAACAAAGGTTTGGGGATCTGGATACAGACTGGCGTCACGCGCAGTCGAGAACAGCTCGCAGGCTGGAGGAAGGAAGGAAGAGATGTCTAGACGGACTTGAGTTCATTCAATCGATCGATCCCGATCCCCTGGTCACGGCAGCCTCTTGTACGCCGTCGCCTTGCGGAGGTTGGTGGTTGCCACTGACGAGTGGACCCGAGCTGCGTCTCGGTCGTGTTGACGTCGAAGACGCCTAGCTTCTCTGCGTCTCCACTCCTCCAACGTCTTGGTCATGTCAGGTGTCGTGACAATACCATAGTATAGAGAGCTGACGCATCTGCATAAGCATTTTCCTCAAATGCAGCATCCCCTTGCATTTTCAAAACCATGGACTCAAATGCGTCATCCTAAATCAAATGAACTGAAAGTCAAACATAATATAAAATGCAAAATTACTCTTGAATTCACATGGTTCACATGTTTAATTTTACATCTATGCCTGCAGATGTAAGAGGGGAAAGAATCTCAGCGCAATCCATCCATCCTCGGGCTGCGGCAATTTCTGTTGGCGTTCTACCAAACTGTTCAGAAGGATATCAATGGTAAATCTCACAAATAAGCAAAGATACCTTATGGAATGAAAAAAAAAGGCTCTCCTTCACGCAATAACATGAGAATGTGGAGAAGACATTTATACTGATATCACAATAAGATTCAAAATACGAAAAAATTATAGGCGGACTGCAGGGTATGTATAACGATAGTAATGACAGAAGAATATGAATGTCTAGGTAAGTGTATGTATAGCCAGATTCCCATTATATCTTGGACATGTCTACAGAATGAACAGGTGCACGAATGCTTTAAACAGCCTCTTTCAATCATTTTGCTCTTTTCTTTTATGTGGTAAACAGAGATCGTGCCGACTGGAGTAGATAAAAAAAATTGTGAGAGATCAGTTCATAGTGGAGCCAAAAGTTAACGGAGTTATGAAAGAACTCCACCGATAGCGAGAGAGTTTCACAATACCTTAGTTTGCAAGTGAAACATTTCTCAATTTTATTATAGTATTCAAACCGAATAAGAACAACTTTCCATCTTCTATCATATTTTCGAGACTAATCATAACTGTCCCAAACTCTCAATTCCACAGTACAGCACACAGTTTCTTCACTTGCTTGTCAAAAATCAATACTGGTCCTTAGCAGACTAGTCACTTTCTTCCTTTTGAAGTAACAGCCTTCGGTCATTTCATGGGCCAAAGTTCATTAGAAAATGAAAACTACACATAAAACAGGCTAGTAGCAAGCAACGCTTTATCAAACCCAATTAACCCCAATACCAACATGTGGCATCGTTTAAGGCCTTATTCAAATGGCCTAAATTTACCTGTGTCATTAGACACTCTTGTAACATTTTAAAAATCTACAGATTTTAGCAGCTACATCAAGCCATTCATAGCCAACAGAGAGAAAAGTAACAACTTAAATTGCAGTATGAAAAAACTCACGTGATCAGGAATATTTGCATCCACGCCAGCATCCAACAAACACTTGACGCAGTCAGTGAAGCCATGGGCCGCAGCTATTACTAATGGTGTAACAGGTCTACCAGCATTGACATCAGCGCCAGCCTAAAACATGGAATATATAATACACAATGCTGAAGATAGTATTTCTAAAATATGTAACAGCTTGTGCTTGTGCTTGTGCTTGTGTTAGAACTAAAAAATGTCTACGGTAGGAGCTCTGAAGGGACAGGTCACTGCATCTTAATAAGTAGTTCCGCACATTTCACTGAAGAAGCGAAGATAGCCATTGTCAGTGGTGTATAGTATAAGTACATAACTCTGTTAGGCTGGAGAGAAGGCAAAAAGAAAAAGATTACTGGCAGACAAACAATGACAAAAGCAGGGTACAGAAAAATAAATTATCAAAGTTTGATATGCATCTTTTAGAAGAACATGTAAAAGGTTACCCAAAATTGTTTGCATAACGAAAAGCGGAAAAGAAAACAACAATGCCCTATCATGTTTGTTTATTTATTTTTCACTGGATCATAATAGATATGTATATAATAATTAGTAATTAGAGGTTTCTTTCAATCGGTACACTAATCCAGTGATAACTTCCCACGTTAATCTAGAAAGGAAAGTTTCTCCCACAAACTGCAAGGTCATCGAAATTTTATGGGCGGTAAGATCTTATTTTTGCAGTATAATCAGCATATACAAGATTCCTAATGCGGAAAAAGGTAGTTAGTATGTTGAGTCCAGCTGATTCATGGAAATATAATTTTTCCTTTGCCATCTAGACTAAGGCAGAAGGGTGATTGTTTAGACTCCAACCGACTTACATAATTTTTGTTTTCATCTAGCAGGACACACGAGGCTGATTGTTCTCAATCCAAGCAAACTGGCAGCTTAAGATATGAAATTGGAGAAAAAAGTGTCTGTACAGGAAACGCTGATTACTTGATGTCAGCTATCTCCTTAACAGGATAAACTATACATGAGGAAACAGGATGTAGCCAAGTAACGGACCTTGACCAGATTTAAATATAGCATACATATAGTTGTGAAAAGGCTAGAAATCTTGCATTACTAAGAAATAAAAAAAACTATAAACCCTTTTGTATGTCCAAGGAATAAACAACAAACTAGTTAATAGGATAAAAAAGAAGTCCTGCCTCAGCCAGGTCAAGGAAGCAAACACCCATTCCACCTTGACAGGATCAAATCTTTGGACTAGGTAAGGTTGGGAAAGGGGAAAATATATAGGAACACTGCTAGACCAGAACTTTTTCATCCAGCCATGACTGCTCAGCTATACTGAAGAGAATACTGTACTGTACACAACACACATAATATAAATCATAATGAGCAAACCAAAGATGGGAAAAACCATATTACATTTGCCTGATGTCGCAACAACAATTCAACCATTCTCACATTTCCACTTTGTGCAGCAACGTGTACTGGTGTTCCTTTTTTGCATATAGGGTCAACATAAGCTCCCCTGGACAATAACAATTCTGCTATTTCACAGGTATCTGGATGAAATAAATGAAAATGCTGACCTCACATTATAATCAAGGATACATTAGAAAGAATACAGAATATAGCTTATTACCCCGGTTGTTAAGTGCCCACATCCTGGCTGCATCTGGTGTGCTAGTATTTGTATGTGTGCCTGGATGAACGATTTTGTTGCTTAATACGTGCCACCACAGTTAGGACTGCTAATGAAACTGGAAAAACTTCAAAAGTAGAGTCTTTTTTGTAGGTAGCATTAATGATTAGATTCCTTTTTTGCCTTGCGATCTCTGTCGATTGAAATGAGAAAGCCACCCTGTTATTTCTATTTATATGTCAAAGCTAGCCATGGCGAAGCGCCTCATATTTCAAAAATATATCTATACGGTATTTCTACAAACCTGTAAGCTGATGTAACTATGCATAATATATTAATATTAAGTGGGCTTAACAAGCAGTAGCAGACTGGGGAAAACCATTACAACATAGATAGGACCTAAACAGGGTTTTCAGTGGCTGACCGACAAAATCTGACCAAGACTAATGATTAAGCATAGGCAACACATCAAACTATACAAAATACTGGCTGTATCTAACCAGACGGACAAAAATAGATTAGTTTGAGTCTTGTTCAACTGTACTGATGTGTATTGTTCAAGGGAAAAGTTTATGCAAATGGCATACTGTTGAACTAGCTATCTGAACAAAAAAATATATCAAATGAAGATGGTTCATACTGTCGCTAAATTGGCAACAGTACCTATTGGCCTGAAAAATGCATCGGTTATTCCGTTATTAAATGTTGCTGTCGCCACCTTTAGTTAATCACTATGAAAGTACAGCGTGCAAGACAAAAAAAATGAAGAGCTGAAACTTACAGCAGGACAGACATCACAACCAATTACAGGTTAAATATGAAATAGAACCGATCAGGCAGGATGAATAAAACTACGGGTGACAAAAACTGAAACGAACATACACAGGGCAAGGAGAACCTGTCATTGTAGCAAAATGGAGCGCAGTAAACCCTTTTGTACTTGCTTTGTTTGGATTAGCACCACGATCAAGAAGAAACCTTACAACTGATGTAGATCCACAACCAAATATTGCATACAATAGAGGCGTTAAACCTAGCAGAGCCCAAGAATGGAAAACATAAGTGATTGACAATCAAGAGCCGCTGCAGTTGCAAAATGCATACGACAGGTGAGTTACGTCACAATATTAAAACGAAGACCAAGAAAATTCACCAATTTTGATGCCCATGCTACCACAAAAGATTGTGTTTTATAGATCCATGACTCAGCGTGCATTTCACAGAAGTAACCAATCTGAAACACTTTCTCAAGAAAACAAAACAAAAAATCCCTGCTTTACTGCAGAAACACAAGAAGATTTAGGGGCATCCCACCTATCAACACCGAAATAAAAGAAGGTAATGACTGTGTACCCAATCCCACAGTAATCCACCCTGCAACATCAATAGTTGGGCTGGAAAATTTAATTGATAGGCGGTGATCAGGAACGGACTCCAGCCTCTGAAAAAACAGAGGCGTCCTTGAGCAGCATCAGAATTACGCAGCTTAGAAAAAACTGCCACTCCAAAACAACCAACTTTCCGATACACAAAACCGAGTCATCGCAGCAACTGTTCTCTCAAACAAAATAAATAAGTAAATAAAACATCACCCAGTGCCACTCTGATGTTGTAATCCTGCAACTCTGCTGCAAAGTCATCAAAAATAGTGGTCGGGACGAAGTAATTACCACCATCGCCAGGGGCGTCGACGACGAGGCGGAGATCCTTGACGAGAAACTTGCACATCTCGAGCCTCCCAGCCCACGCCGCCATGTGAAGCGGCCCGCGGCCGCCGTACTGCCGGTCGTTGAGCGCCGCCAGCGCCTCCCCCACGTCTTTCCCCGAACTCCGCAGCTTCCGCGCGCCCTCTGACACCACCCCATAAAAGAAAAGAAAAACTCGTCAGATCTACGAGCGCGATAGCCGGCGGCGCGCGGAGGAAGCTTACTCTTAGAGAAATTGGGGTGCGGGAGGGAGATTCGAACCACGAACCTACGAGGACAACAACAGAGCGCGAACCACTGCGCCAAGGTCGACTTCATGTCTGAGTATGCGTATGGCCCCTTTTATTGTTTCGTTTTTTCGGTTTTTGGTTCGGGTTTCATTTCTTTTCCAGTTTTTTTTTCTTTTTTCGTTTATTCTTTTTTCGTTCTAAATGTTTATTTTTCTTTCTTCTTCGATTCTCCCTCTTTTTCTTTTTAGTTTTTTTGTTGTTCTTTTTTCTTTTCTGTTTATATTTTATTTAAATCGTTCATGTATTAAAATAGTTCAAAAATAGTTTTTGTTCAAATACCTTTTTTCACGTTTTGAAAATCGTTCAAAAATAATTCCCGTTCAAATACCTATTTTGTTCAACTTTTTGAAAATCGTTCAAAAATAATTTCTGTTCAAATACCTTTTTTTTTCACCTTTTTTAATATGGTTTGAAAATAATTTTCGTTCACTGACTTTTTCTGTTCGCCTTTTAAAATCGTTCCAAAATAGTTTCCGTCCAAATACATATTTGTGTTCACTTTTTTAAAATCGTTCAAAAACAATTTCCGTTTACACACTTTTGACGTTCGCCTTTTAAAATCGTTCAAAAATAGTTTCGTTCAAATACCTATTTTTTGTTTAGTTTATGAAAATAGTTCAAAAGTAGTTTTCGTGCACATACTTTTTTTGTTCGCCTTTTAAAATCGCTAAAAATAGTTTCCATTCAAATACTTATTTTTGTTCACTTTTTGAAAATCGTTCAAAAATAATTTTCGTTCACGGACCACTACGCCAAGCTCTATATCATGTCAAATTAAGCGTATGGCTCCCTTTAGTGTTTCGTATATTCAGTTTTTCATTTTCGGGTTTCAATTCTTTTTCTGTTTTTTTTTCGTTTATTCATTTTTCATTCTACTATTTTCGTTTTCAATGTTGTTTCTTTTTTCTTTCTTCTTTTCCGATTTTTCCTCCTTCCTTTTCTTTTTTATTCCTTTTTCTTTCTTGTTTTCTGTTTTCTATTTATATATTATTTAAATATTTCATTTTTTCTTTTTCGGCTGTTTCTTTTTTCTTCTTATTTTCAGTTTGCTTACCACATATTTTTTTAGAATTTTCATTTTTGAAAATGTTCAAATTTTAAAATTGTTCATATGACGAGGTTATACTCTGCGGGTACCCCAGCATAAGGGTACCTGGTGCACGTGATGATCAAAGAAGCCCAAGGATTAATCGAAGCCCACGAAGGGAGGCCCAAGACGGAGAGTGTTTTCCAAGTTAGATCAAATAATAGTCGGTTAAGACTTTCCATACATGTAAACCTTGGTCGGTTGTGTTTCCCGGGACCCAGCCTCCTATATAAAGGCTGGGAAGGTGATCGATCAAGGAGGAGCAATCCATAGCCACCAAAACCTCGACGAGATTTGCTACTCGTCGACCCCTTGTAACCACCATATTCAAATCATAAACACAGACAAGCAGGAAGTAGGGGTTTTACCTCACTCGAGGGCCCTGAACCTGGGTAAATCCAGCTTGTCAGCCGTCGATTCCACCAATACTACGCGTCCTCTACCACATAATCAACTCTAGGTATAGCAACCATGGGATTGCCGAGGGCACACCTCGACAATTGGCGCCGTCTGTGGGAACAGGTAGTATTGGGCTCACGGTTTCGCCGGTTTCATCATCAAGCAGCCACCCGACGATCGCATCGCACAAGGTAACTCGCCTACTGCATCATCAAAAAGCAAATCATCGACCACCGTTGCAAACAGCAACTCGCCGCAAGATCCGCCAGCATCAATTCAAAAAGCGATCACTCGCCAAAATCTCCAAGGAGGCTCACGCCACACTCGATGGAAGCTCAGCAAGCCTTCGTCGGACTCGAATCAGGTTTGGATATTACGGTTGGAAAATTTAACTTCTTTGTCGATAAAGATGGTGTGCAGGACCTGTTAGATCCACTCGACATGGAGACAATCAACAACGCTTCACTGCAACACCATCCATCTTGGGCGCGACATCGTCACAGATCGTCCCGATCCAATCGCCAAGCGACTCTGCAACGACCATGACCTCGCAAGAGTTCCGTGACGAGGTGGCAAAAAGATTTGGAAGAAGCGAGATCGAATCTGCGTACCGCCCAAACAACTCAATCGAGTCACTCGACGACACGTCGACTGCAACAACGTCGCGGGGAACGAAGAGAACATAGACGACACATATATCTCGCCGATCTCAACGGCCCAGAAATCCGTGCCAGCCACGAGATATTCACCTGCGACGCAGACAGCCTGGACAAAGCACTCGAAGATATACTCGATTGCAACAGAAACCCCGCAAGCAAAGCAACTCCAACATGAGCCTGGATGACGACGCCGAATCCATAATGCGCACCAGCAACATGGGTAGAAGATCGGGTGGTACCGTATCAGGTATACACCGCGAGTACAGCAGAAACGTCAGCAGCTGCAACATGCCGTCGACCTACAGAACCCTTGCACAGTCACCATGCCTGATGAACAACCACGCTGACCATCACAGCAGAGATGGCAGAAAAAGTGAGCAAAGTAATCGAAAGTTGCACGATGCTACCAGCAAACGCAACTCCGGAGGAGGTGTTGACCTTACAATACTTCCAGTGGCAAGAATCGATACGGTTGAAAAACTACCGAGCGGTACTCGAAGAACGCAAAAAGCAGCCAGCATATCGAGTGCTCGGCGAAGAGCATGTCTACAAGTTCAACAGGCAGAAACGACCCCGCGAATAGGTCACGATTCGTAAACCTCGGAGACGCAGATCGTGCAGCGGTCACTCGAAACCTAAACCCAGCCTTTATGGCAGTCGACGCGGAAGGAGTCCCCATACCTACTGAGCCAGCCGGGCGCTGATGACGCTAGGCACCTATCTCAGAACAATCGAACCTCCTGCAGGAGACCCAAAGAGGGATCCAGCACCTCCAACTGTACAAACAACTGGCAATAGCAGCACAAGCCATACAGCATCCACAAGCAACTCCAAGGAGAGATACAGATCGGGACCGTCGCAGTCGAAGTCCTCGGGGAAGGAGCAGTCGAAAAAGCTCACACCGCATCGCTCCAGCAGGAGCCACTCGAGGAGGTCATACAACAATAGCTCAGACTCGAAGCAGAAATCGGACCCTGTGGAGCGCTATGCTTCACTCGACGAATCCGGGAGGCTCGTATGCCCAAGAAATTCTCGCTAGCTACCACGCCAAAGTTCAATTGCAAACAAGAGCCATCAGGCTGGCTAGAAGACTACAGGCTGGCAGTCGGATGTCAGCGCGGCACACAACTACAGCTATGCAGTACATACAACTCATGATGGAAGGAACAGCTCGCGATTGGCTCAAATCGCTACCCGAATCATACTACGATTCGTGGGAGCACTTCAAAGGTGATTTCATCAAATACTTCGAACCTTATGTGAGCGCCCCAAAACTTTCGAGGAGCTCCGGACCTGCAAGCAAAAGTCAGATGAATCTCTGAGATCGTACATACGGCGGTGGACTACCATCCGTAATTCAGTAGGCAACGTATCAGAAGATAGGGCAATCGACGCCTTCAAAAACGGACTCTGGAGGGAAGATTTCAAAGAAACGCTTGGTCGAGAAGATCCAAGACAATGGCGGCACTCATGGTACTCGCAACAAAATGGGCAGATGGAGAAGACTCCGTACGAGCCACTCGACCGCGCCCTCACATGAAAATCACGAGGGTGGCAGTCGAGACCGCAGAGATAGCTACAGAGATGATCGAAGGCGCAAACGCAAGCATCGTTATCACGATGATGACCACCCAAACTTCATCGCAGCAGGCTTTGTCCAGTCAAGAGACAACCAAACTGACGACGACCCGACGATCATCGTGATAATCGAGATCATCGTACTGACGAACGCCGAGTGATCGAGACCATCGCACAGACGATCGACGTGACAGTCGAGACCACAGACGCGACGACCGCGATAACTACAGAAGGCCAGAGTGGCGCAGGCGAGCAGACAAAGATCCCGAGCGCTCAATCGAAGAAAGGATGGACGATTATTGCAGATTCCATCTTTATAAAGGGGACGATGGTAAGCTTCGCTCTAACCACTCGCTTAGAAATTGCAGGGAATTCGATCAACTTGCGATTGAACACATACTGCGACTGCAAAAGACGGACGTGCACCTCCTCAATTGACGCAGACCCATCGACTACACACAAACACAGCCTGTTCAGGCATATCAGCACCGCAGCAAGTACAACAAGCACAGGTATATTCCATACCACCGCAAACAGCCTACTCAGGTGTATCCTGCACCAACACCAGCGCAATCGACGCCAGTGTACATGGTGCCAGCGCAACCCGTTACGGGAACACAAATGGCAGCAGCCGTGCACCAGATGCAGCAAGGAGATGAACAAAAATATCCCGTAACTCGCGGGCAGATGAACATGATCCAGCGAGGACGTCCCTCCAATAGAGAGCAAAAGTTACACACTCGACACGTCAATATGGCGGTCATGGCACCCCCAGCTATAACAGACTTTTTGAAAGGATCAGAAACTCCGATTGTCTTCAATCGAGAGGACCATCCACCAGCAGTATACCGACCAGGGCATGCAGCCTTGGTACTCGACGCCCAAATCGGAGGCTACGCCATGACCAAGGTCTTCATGGACGGGGTAGCGGCCTCAACATAATCTTTGCAGATACGCTACGCAGAATGAACAAATCAGTCGAAAATCTGCCAAAGTCCACAAGTACCTTCCATGGTATCGTCCCAGGCAAAGCAGTGCTCCCAGAAGGCACCATACAACTCGATGTTACGTTTGGAGATCCTACTCACTTCAGAACTGAGTCGATTGAGTTCGAAGTGGTCGATTGGAAGTCACAATACCATGCAATACTTGGGCGCCCCACTTTCGCTCGATTCATGGCCGTCCGCACTACGCCTACCTCAAGCTCAAAATGCCAGGACCAAAAGGAATCATCACGATCAACGGGAACTTTCAAAGGTCAGATTCATGTGACCGTGACTTCAGCAAAATTCAGAGATGTACGGGATGGAGCAATCACTCGCCGAGCTTGAGGTCTCCAATGACCGCACCTCTACCAGAAAGCAAGAAGATGGCAATCGACAGAGGGCTCAAGCCATCAACGACGCGATGAGTACAAGGGGCATCCGACTGGACCTTCAGGACGGTCAACATGTTGTCAAGCCACACTAGTACATAGAGGGGCGCATCTGCGTCAGTTCTATGCATAGATATGTAATAAGTGCATAATGTCGGAAGAACCAGCAGGTTTCAGACGCACTCTTTTCCCTTACCAGGGTACCTAAGGGGACTGGAAGGTTTTTAATGAGGCGGCTTGCTGGTCGAACACATATTTCGAATAAAGATACATGTTCTCCATTTTCATATATGCCTTTTATTGTTTACCCACTCGATATACTCGGGGGCTGGGTCAAGCATAAAACCAAAACCCCACTCGATATACTCGGGGGCTGGGTCAAGCATAAAAACTACAAAAACCCACTCGATATACTCGGGGGCTGGGTCAAGCATAAAAACTACAAAAACCCCACTCGATATACTCGGGGGCTGGGTCAAGCATAAAAACTCAAAAATCCCACTCGATATACTCGGGGCTGGGTCAAGCATAAAAATTCAAAAATCCCACTCGATAGACTCGGGGGCTGTCACAAATATACGCATAAAAATTTCGCCACAAATACAATAGTATATATTTACATTTGGAGAATGCCCGATTTAAAAAATTTACAAGTTAAGAATCTGGCTCATCCTTTGATCCAGTACAGACCAAAAAGCTGCTCCTTGCAGCAATCGATGAGTTCCTCAGCAGCAGAGCGTGTCTCGATCAAATGTGATTGGGATACAAGTGTGCCAGTTGCAGGAGGTCGAATCGAAAATTTGGCTTACGGTCGCGGATGTAAGCCATAGTGGCGTTGGATCCAAGAATAGCAAGCTGCATCAAAGACTCTTTGACTGAGTCCGTCACTCGAAAGATATCAATCAAGGGAAACAAGCCTTGAGGCTGAGGCCCTGACGGGAAGAGCGCGTAATTTAAGCGAGAAGATACGCCTGCACATCTCGAGTACTTGGGCGTTTCGCCATACTCGATCCTTCAAAGTAGCAAGAGTGCGAGCGTGCACCTTGTCCAAATAAAAATGCTGCCTGCCAGTAGTTGGTACATCAACAACATTATCGAGGAGTCGATTGACCCTCCTATTTTCCTGCTGGGCATCAGGCACAAAACCTGCAAAAGGCCAAAGTTATTGGTCCAAAGCATAATGCAACAAGTGAAAACTTTCAAGCAAAAATGATGTCATAAACTCACATTGGAGTTGCCTGTTTATGTTGTCCATCTCGCCAAGAACATATTCCTCGCGTTGGGTAGCAAAACTTGGCTTGGAACGCAACAGCTCCAACTCAGCTCGAGTGCTTTTGAGTTCTTGCTCTAGTTCACTCACTCGATTCTTCGCAAAAGCAAGTACCCTCGCATCATTCCTTGCTGACCAGATGTTCGAGTACGATATGGAGAAGGTCCACCAGACTCGCACTCTTGTGGCTGGTTCATAAAACGCAACATTCAGAAGCCCGGACACACGAAGTTGCAAAATTCAGTGATTCAGCAAATTTCATTCAAACATAGCACCCAAAAGTATATACTAGCATAAACATAAGTAGCAAAAGCATACATGCCAGGTTCGAGTAATCAAATTACAGAATAAAAAGTTCCTAGGCCTGTGAGATGGATTCTGCCCTAGTTTTACGCGACTGAGCCCTAACAGCTTCAGCCCGGCGCTCCATAGTCTGGACGCAGATTTCGCTCAGTCGCGTAGCTGGCTCGGTTACACCCCTGAATGATAGCGGCCTTCCATCAGGCTTTTTCGGGTAGTCCGATAAAGCACTGTCGAAATCGGCCTCTACACCATTGCCTAACAAAAGCCTGAGGGTGTACTCCGAGCCGCGTACCGTGAGTTCGCGGGCAAAATCCGCCACAATCGACGATCTTTCGCCAAAAGCTGCAGCCAGTCCTTCTGCAGTCGAGGGAGCAGCGGCTGTAGGACACATCCCCGCGTGCAAATTGCTAAGGGTGTGGTCATGGTAGCCAGTTCGCCTTTGGTCTTGGATACACAGATCGAGTTCCATGATTGCATCATCGAGTGACAATGAGTCACTCGATGGCTTAGTGGAAGCCGAGGCGCCTTCGAACCTTCAAAATTCAGAAAGCAGAAGTTATGAGCAAAAGCTGCTAAAATAACCAAAGAGCTACTCGCAAAAATAGTTCATTCACCTTTGGCAGAACGGGCCAATCCCAACAGACGTGCAGCAAGCTCCTTATCGCGCGAGTGGTTGCGTCCTGAGCATCAGCAAGTGCTTTCTTCGATTCAGACTGCTGGTGGAGAGCTTGGTCTGCAAGTCCTGCACTTGTTTCTTCAGGCCTTCCACTTGCTCCTCAGCTGACTTCTTGTTTTCTGCGGAGTTCAAAAACATTCTCGATTAGTATCATAACTTCAAAAGAAGGGAAGAGTTTTTAGCAAAAAACACTTACGCGCAAGCTCAGTCGAAGTTGACTGCAGGGAGTCCCTCTCTTGCTCCACCCGAACAAAGGACTGGACCCAAGGGGCCATGGCGGCATACATAGGCTGAAACAGAATACGCATGTTATCGTCGAGTGCAGAAGAAACAAAATTTTCAAGTGTAAGTAATAACAGAAGCACTCACGTGATCAGTCCAAGAGGCAGGCTTGGAGGAGGAAGCCACGACATCCGCGTTGGGGCAGTCTTCTCCTTGTTCAAATCAGCAACCACAGCTCAGTTGCGTCCTTGGCCGCTTCAAGAATAGTGCCTTGTGCTGCCTCTGGAGGGGGATGGCTGCGCCACAATCGAAGTGTCCGCGACTGGGGGTGGAGATGGCGATTTGCCACTGGTATCATAAAGCAAAAAATACACCCAATCAAACAAAACCATAAAGGCGCGGCACAAATAAAGGAATCGACTACAAAGCAAACCTTGGCTCATCTTCTTCATCGAATCAGGTTCGTCACCAAGAGAGAAAACACCCAGTCGAGAGGTGTTACTCGAATTGCAGGAGGACGCGAAGCCAGAGGGGAGACAGTCAGGGATGGTTTTAGCAGGAGAAGGGATACCCGAATTACCGGTGTCCCCTTGCTCATCCTCTGTACTCGAAGACTCCGGAAGAACCAAACGCTGGCGTTTAGGCTTGCGAGGACCTTGCTCAGCATCTGATTCATCCGAAGCATCCGCTACAACTGTTCCACCTCTTCCCCTGTTTCTTCTTCGGGATTCTCCTGAGGAGTCGAGTGGGCAGAAGCAGGGTCAGCAATGGGCAGCTTGGTTTCCTCCTGTACTGCCGTCTCCACAGTAGGCCCGGCTTCGGGTAGAGGAGGGAGGAGGAGGTAGTCGAGTGACCCTATGTAGCAAGTACAATTCATAATCATAAGAACGGAAGCAAAAAGGATGCAAAGGCAGATGGTGAGGCATAAAAACGGCAAAAAGAATCACTCACTGCGGGTAAGGCCTTCTCTGGCCCGTAGGGGACGTGGGAAAAGTTGAAGTCGATTTTTGTGGAAGCTTTGATGCTCGTGATTTTCTTCACCTGAGCACTGAGCTCCTTTGGCGTCAACTCGGAGGCGCTCATCCTGGTGCTGTCGAGTGGACCCTCATACTGCCACATCGGGTGGGCACGAAGGCGCATGGGCCACACTCGCATCTTCAAAAAGTGCTGATCAACTGAATACCAGAAACAGTCTTCAGCAACTTTCCAATCTCATTCAGCAAAGGGGTGGCTTCTTTGGCTTCAGCAGGAGAGATGGGTGGTCCCAGGCCACCGTCTTCTTCGGAGGATTCTCAATCGAAAAAGCGGGAGCACCACTTGGTCGACTGGCACATAGAACCATTTGGTCCGCCAACCTTGGGCAGAGTCGACTGTCTTCAAGCTAAAGTAATGCGAATCGCTTCGCACTTGGACTTGAAATCCACCCACCGGGCAAGGGCGTTTACCCCGGCAATTGTGGCGCACCTTGAAGATATGCTTCCACAATGCCCAGCTGGGGGACACTCCCAAGAAACACTCGCAAAGCACCATGAAACAGGCGATATGCATAATGCTGTTGGGAGTAAGATCATGAATCTGTAGGCCATAGGCGTACAGAAGCCCTCGCACAAAATCATGCAAAGGGAGAGAGAAGCCGCGGGAAGGAATTCAGCGAAGCAGACGCGTTCGCCGTTGCGAGGGTCAGGGCGTACCTCCAGACCTGGAGCACGCGCGGCCAGCTGGTCAGCTGGTGGCAGCCAACCCTTCTGACGATATTCAGAAAGGGTATCCTCGGTTACACTGGATCTGGTCCAGTCACCGGGGATCTTCAAAAGCGCATCGGCAGGCTCACTCGCCGTGGCCGCATCCTTCCCCGATGGATCGGTGGCGGAGGCAGTTGCAGCGGCACGCTTGATCTTCTTTGGCGCCATTGCGCAAGGAGCAGCGGCAAGGAGCTTGGGAGGCAGAGCAATGGTGTGCGGTGCGCGAGGAAGAAGAGGAACAGAGGAAGTGAATGGCAAGTAAATCAAATCTTGCGCAAATATTGCTACTTACCGCACAACGCAAAACCCATCGTAATCGTCCGTCCAAATGCACATAGCATCTGGCCGTACACGTGGCGGGCGCAGAGAGCAACCGTCGCATCCCACGTCGCCCACTACGCACAAAACCCTAGGAGGTTATGATGGCGCGGCGAAAAATTCGCCACGTCCGGTCAAATCAAAGCTGAAACGGCGTCTTCTGCGGTCAAAACTCTGAGCATTGGGCCCACACAGACACGTCTTGTCAAATTGGCGGGCGCACGCCAAAGACGTCATGAATGACGTCAGGGGCAGTGATAACGTCCACATTCGAGTGGTGGGTTCGAGACTACAATCGACGCAAGGATTCGACTAGCAAAGGTACTCCCATGGGAGCATATCAAAAATTTCTTGCGATTGATCAAAAAGGAGCAAAATTATTGAGATTATCCTCTACTTCAAACGAAATAAAGCATAATCTCGGGGGCTACTCCCATGGGAGCGCTGACGCGCTCCCATAGATTTCAAAGACAAAATATTTCGATTGACAAAAAGCAGTATAAAGGATGATTTGAGATTGTCCTCTATTGCAAGACAATAAACCACAATCTCGGGGGCTACTCCCATGGGAGCGCTGTCGCGCTCCCATAGATTTCCAAACAAGGTAAGAAAATCACTCGACTACAGACTCGATTAAAGCATTAAGTACTTCACAAAACAAAGAATCAAACTTCATAAATTCCCGAACTATGCCAATCGCAGATGTTTCGGATGCTGCATACGCAAATGTAAAGGTAAGACCCGCCGAGCAATCGAGATGGGCCGAGGGACGCTCCAACAGTGTTTTCCCTTGAAATTTTCCGTGTCAACAGACATGATGAAAATCCTGACGGACGCGTTAGGTATCAAAAGTTAAACTGCAGAACGAATCAGTAAGACCTACAACGGCCTGAGTCGAGTCTGTCCAGTATGTTCCAGCTTCGAGTCCGGGGACTCGAACCTGATTGAAGGCTAGTATGGTTTCGCCCAAATGTGCGGTTAACTGAGCTCGATTTTCGAGTGAATCAGGCCTACTATGTCAATATCCCTAGGCAAAATTTCAAAAGTGTTCCAGCTTCGAGTCCGGGGACTCGAACCTGATTGAAGGCTAGTGTGGTTTCGCCCGAATGTGCGGTTAACTGAGCTCGATTTTCGAGTGAATCAGGCCTACTATGTCAATATCCCTAGGCAAAAATTTCAAAAGTGTTCCAGCTTCGAGTCCGGGACTCGAACCTGATTGAAGGCTAGTGTGGTTTCGCCCAAATGTGCGGTTAACTGAGCTCAATATTCGAGTGAATCAGGCCTGCTATGCCAGTATCCCTCGGTTAGCATACACATACAATTGAAACAAGTTAGAGCTTGAAGAATTGCATCGGGTCAGAAGAGCAATCTAAGAAAACTATGACGTGCACGATGAAGGGAGCACATGCTCGACTCTTCGAGGCAAGCAAGTACTCGGGGGCTAATGACGAGGTTATACTCTGCGGGTACCCCAGCATAAGGGTACCTGGTGCACGTGATGATCAAAGAAGCCCAAGGATTAATCGAAGCCCACGAAGGGAGGCCCAAGACGGAGAGTGTTTTCCAAGTTAGATCAAATAATAGTCGGTTAAGACTTTCCATACATGTAAACCTTGGTCGGTTGTGTTTCCCGGGACCCAGCCTCCTATATAAAGGCTGGGAGGGTGATCGATCAAGGAGGAGCAATCCATAGCCACCAAAACCTCGACGAGATTTGCTACTCGTCGACCCCTTGTAACCACCATATTCAAATCATAAACACAGACAAGCAGGAAGTAGGGGTTTTACCTCACTCGAGGGCCCTGAACCTGGGTAAATCCAGCTTGTCAGCCGTCGATTCCACCAATACTACGCGTCCTCTACCACAATCAACCCTAGGTATAGCAACCATGGGATTTGCCGAGGGCACACCTCGACATCATATTTCAAAATTGTTCAAGTATTAAAATCGTTCAAAAATAGTTTCCGTTCAAATACCTATTTTCACTTTTTGAAAATTGTTCAACAATAGTTTTCGTTCACAGACTTTTTCGGTTCACATTTTAAAATCGTTCAAAAATAGTTTCCGTTTAAATACCTATTTTTATTCACTTTTTTGAAAATCGTTCAAAAATAATTTTGGTTCACGGACTTTTTCTATTCGCCTTTTAAAATCGTTCAAAAATAGTTTCCGTTCAAATACCTATTTTGTTCACTTTTTTAAAAATCATTCAAATTTTTTTCGTTCAAACCGACTTTTTCCGTTCGCCTTTTAAATCGTTCAAAAATAGTTTCCGTTAAAATATCTTTTTTGTTCACTTTTTGAAAATCGTTCAAAAATAATTCGTTCAAAATTAGTTTCCGTTCACCAACTTTTCGTTCACTTTTAAAATCGTTCAAGTAATAAGAATTTCTGTTCACCGACCATTTTTCGTTCACTATTTTTAAATTCGTTCAAAATTAGTTTCCGTTCGTCGTTATTTTTTGAAAATGGTTCAAATTTTCAAAATATTTAAAAATCCAAATATTAAAATGTTCATATCTTGAATTTTAGAACCATCTAGGTGACAGCACCATGAGGCGGCGACGACACGGAACATCGGTGGTGCAGCGACGATGGCGGAATTGGAGAAGACGCATAGAGTGTAAACACGTTCAAACATACGTTACAAGATTATCTCATATATGACCGTCGAAAAGAAAAACTTACAACATGAAAGTTGTGTGTTACGTTGAGATTAACCTCCTCGTCAAATGATATTTCAATCGGTCAACCAAGTGCGACGAATTTGATAAAATTCTGCTAAAAAAGTTCCGAGCATCGATTCAAAATTGAAAAGTTATAATCGACGAAACTGAAAACTAAGTACAGGAATGGAACCTACTCATGGACACGCTTAATTTTCATATACACATTTGTTTAAAGTAGTTCAAATATGCACTGACACATATATTGCATTTGGAAAACTCATGGTCTCTTACAGCGTTTTATCTGGAGAATATGTCTGTCATCACTTCTATTACAGTTTTTGTAATCGATCGAGTTCAGCTCCAGCGAACGAAGCTTTCGAAACAGTTCAAACCATAAACCAGAACCAGTACTCAGAAACAGTCGAATAAAACAGTCGACGCAACCCGCGAGCGAAGTGTCAAAACCCAGTGGAAGCGCGCGTGTAATTGGGCCGGCCCAATGGCGCGGGGTATGCGACGGTTCCCTATCATCGACCAGGTCGATGTATAGGGGCACCCCATGGGGGTGCTCTGCTCACACGAGTGCTCCTATTCTGCGCTTCTAGGCGACGCACGCGCTGTCGCCAACCTGGGCCGGCCCATTAGTTGGGTTTGGTTATGGTTTTACAAAATCGCTGCTGAAAAAAGTCTGTTTTTTTCATTAACTATGAGAAAATTTGTGAAACAAAAAAAATCCCAGATTTTCAAAAATGGTCATAAAATTAAAAAATCATGGATTTGAAAAATGGTCCGTAAATTTAGAATGGCTCATACTAGCAGACGAAGGCATATCAAGAATTCAAGATTCATGACTGTATTTCGCGGGGATAAGAATATTTGGCTAGTTATGAGACTGGCAGTGCGCCGACATTTCTTCGTGCAGCCAATCATTCCTGCATCATTATTCCTGATTCCCAAACTTTACCTCTCGCTAGAAATCTTATAGGATTTAAGGAAAGCAATGCATATGAATTTCGCAGAACTCGATCCTTTTAACCAAATGGATTCTATAAGAAATATTACTATGTATGGAAATCCTATACAATTTGCTTGAAAATCCTTTGAACCGAACAGTCCCTGAGATTCAGTGCTTAGTGGGAACTGTGGACCAACTGACGAGTGTCTGTTTCTCTAGATCAAATGAAATTCCAGATTAGTACCATGGTTGGTCATCTTAACTTAAGATCTATCATTGCTCTATTTTTGCCTTTTTGAGTGAGGAAATGAAATCTTTTGACAAGCTTGCTCGTGTCATTCGGTTTTTTTTTTGTTATCAATTATGGGCTTGTCCGTGGAATGGTGCATGGTGGTGTAACGAGGTTTTTCCACAACTACGAGGATCTTCCCCGCTTATTATGACCATCGATTTTTTATCCAACGAACGATGTTATTTCTACTAATTGATGGGTTCATAAAACAAAAAATGTTAACGTATGGTTTTAATTTAATTTGTCAATGCATGTACATAAATTTCTTGTTAGTACATGAATCTAAATTTTAGATTACATAAATCTAAAAACTATTGACAATGCATTGATATTTAAAAATTATTGATAATTTGTGGAGTTATATTTTCCCATGGTGGTGTAGATTCTGCGGCTCCCACGTTTTTTTCATATTTTATTACGGAAGCGGAAACGGATACGAAAACCCCAGAAACAAATGCGAAAACAAATATTGTCGGAAATAGACACGGATACGAAACGGAAAGCGGATGTTAGCCGGAACAAAGATACCCTTGAATAATGTAGAAAAATTTAAGAAACTAGCCAAACAAATGAGCTACATGTTGATAAAGTATACAATAATAAAAATGGCTACATAGTCGAACGCATAGTACACTACAGTACTACACACTGATTCGATTACGAAGGCAGCACATCAACCATAAACTTGACAATTGACAATCAGAACAGAAATAGTATGTAAAATAAATAAATAATTAACTTGTACTAGACAGCCAGCACACACATTTGATTTAGATATTTTCAAGGATATGTCCTGGAAGGCATATCAGTTTTCAAAACAGAATAGGCCAAGCTGCCGAGTTACAACGCGGGCTATCACAGACGCCGAGCGCGCAACCACACTGCCGTAGTAGCTTGTAACCTAATACAAAACAGACTACTCGCCAAACCTCCACAGCTCCGTCTGTCCTAGGCTACCTCTAAAGAGGCTAACAACACGCTAAGTCTCTCCCTCTATCCTAATCGACTCTAACAACCTACCGACTGACGGGAGGCACCGTAAAAAACAATGTCATTTCGGTAGTTCCACAGAGTCCACGCTACGAGAGCCAGGGCTGTCCCCAGATCCCTAATGTCTCTCCGCCGCACGGACCTAGAGCAAAGCCACCCCTCAAGGGTCTCGTCCACCCTCGGGGTCCAATCGGGGAACCCCCAACTGAGGCAGCATTTCGTCCAAACCTCCCGCGAGAGGACGCAACCCACTAGGAGGTGGTCAATGGTCTCCTCCTGCTGGTCGCATAGTGGGCAGGAGCCAGGGCGGGGGAGGTTCCGCCGAGCAAGCCGGTCGGCTGTCCAACAACGCCCCCGTAGGGCAAGCCACATGAAAACTTTGCATTTGGACGGGGCTTTGGATAGCCAAATGGCGGGAGCTCCGACTATAGCCACGGACCCCCGGAAGTAAGCCATGTAACACAGAGCGGGATGAGTAAACTCTCCACGCGTCCCAAGTCCACTCAAAGGAGTCAACCCGCCGCGTACCGAGCTGAACTCCTTGCAACTTGTCAGCCACCTCAGCTCCTCAATGGCTCGGGCTGTGAGGTCCGGTGAGATATCCTCTAGCCAACCACCCCCAAGACCGTCTCGGACGCATCGTGTCTTGACAGCTTGCCACGACACAACCTGTAACCGGTTCGGTGCAATGTCCCGAATGCGCCCCTCGGTTAGCCACTTATCCATCCAGAAAAGCGTCGATGCTCCGTCACCAAGCACTGATCGAGTTGTAGCCTCGAACATTTGCCTGACCACTCGTGGGACTTGGATATTAAACTCACGACACGGCTTGGTGGAGTCCGTGCGCTCTAGCCAAAGCCACCGAGCCCGAAGGGCAACGTTCATCACCTTCAGATTAAGCACGCCCAAGCCCCCTAACTCCCAGGGCATACAAACTCGGTCCCACGCCACAAGGCAATGTCCTCCATGGACCTCTTTGCGGCCTTTCCACAGAAAGCCCTTAAGTATCCTCTCTAGCGCCACGATAGTATTGGGCGGTAGATCAAGAGACATCATAGCGAAGATCGAGACGACGGAGAGGGTAGTGCGTATCACGGCCAACCTTCCCCCTCTATCCATCAACCCGCCCCCCAGCTTGGGAGCCGATGAGCCACGTTGTCCACCATATATTGCAACTGCCCTTCGGTCAGCTTGCGCAGGGACATGGGGAGTCCAAGGTAGCGTAAGGGGGATGTCTGGACGTTGCAACCAAACAACTGAGTGACCCTCTAGGTATCCCCCTCCGAACCACGAATAAGGTGGGTTGAGCTCTTGTTGAGGTTAGTGCACAGCCCGGAGGCCGCGCCAAAGTCCTCCAACAAGGCAACGCACACCTGCAGATCGCCCACCGACGGTCGAAGGAAGGTGACCATGTCGTCCACGTAGATGGAGGTGCGGTGTCGTAGCCCGGTCGTCGAGAGGCGGGAGAGGCATCCCCGCTCAGTCGGCTTCTCGATCAGATGGTAGTGGGCTTCCATGACGAGGATGAAGAGCAGAGGCGAGAGCGGGTCGCCCTGCCTGAGACCACGCCGATAGGCAATCTTACCACCAGGGAATCCGTTCATCAACACCCTAGTCGAAGCGGTAGATAGGAGGATGCAAATCCACGCGATCCACCTTTCACCGAAGCCCATCTTCTTAAGCACCTCCAGCAGGAAGGCCCAATCCACTGTATCGAAGGCTTTCCTGTTGTCGAGCTTGAGAAGAACCGCCGCCTTGGAAGTGATATGCAACTTCCTTATCATCCCATGCACCAACATGAAGTTGTCATGAAGGCATCTCCCACACACAAAAAGCGCTCTGGTGTGGCCCACCAAAAGCGGAATACTGGAAGCCACCCTCACCGCACACAAGCTTGGCGAAACCGTGAATCAGGTTGATCGATCGGAACTCCGCACTTCCTCCACCCCAGGCACCTTGGGGAGGAGCGTGATGTATGCCTCGTTAACCACCCCAAGCCACGAGAGTCCAACCTAGAGAGGGAGCTGAAAGCGTGAACCCGTCCGGCCCGGGGCATTTGTCTAAAGGCATGGCCTTAATGACATTACACACTTCTTCCTCCGAGAAGTCCGCCTCAAGGTGTTGGAGATCTAGCTAAAGGTCAGTTGATTTAGATATGACAAGCAACAAGCATATATTTTAATCTTGACGCTGACCAAAGATATGTAAATTTAGCTCAGTCACATGATCAGGTTTCGGACACATAGTTCACATTCAAAAAGTTCAGCAAGAAAAGAATCCACGATACAAATAGTAGGTAAATAGTAGTTCAATCCCAGCAAAGCAAGATTCATTCCTCCTCTTCAACATCCATTAAATCCTCCAAGTCATCAGCATTATCATCTTCTTGCTCCTCCAACTACAATTACGGAAACAAAATTATTATGATCCGATCATGAGTAGTTGACAAAAGATGATAAAATACGAACCATGTGCACCATCGTTGCAAAATGCCGTTCCAAGCTCTCCATGTCCAGATCTTTGAGTACAGATTTAACGTTAGCACCTAAATGATACTCCCTCCGTTCAATAATAATTGTCTCAAGTTTGCCAAAAGGTGGATATATCTAGACATGAATTGGATCGGAGGGAGTAAAACAAGTTAGCTTCTAGACTTAATATCTCAGATTATGCATATGACACAGATTATGCATATGACACCGTAAAGTGAAAAGGGTTCTGTCGCAACAGTGGAACATGGGGTTCCCCTAGTACTGCCAAAGTGGGTCCACCCAATGTGGGCCCAGGATGAAGATGGACAAGACCAAGACTCAACTCAAGCTGGCGGGTTCACCGTCAAGACACGCATGGCCTACATCGACTAAGGGCTCCGGTCCTGGGGACCTTCCGGGTCCCCGAACCAAGCGAGAAGGCCAGGAAGGACCCGAGAGCCCGAGTTCCCGGCAGGAGGCCAGGCTCCCTCTCGGCTACTTCCTACGTTCCTGTGGATAAGCACTCCACCTCACCTCGAAGACTTGGGCAGCAAGATGAAGGCAGCGCGGGCGGGAAGCACGTCCCGTGGTGGTGTCAGCGCCTGTCCACCCAAAGGCGGACGCTCCCACCTAACCCAAAGGAGACGCTAGGCTGAGGAGAGGCCACGTCTCCCCTAAACTAGATGAGGAGGGTCCTTCACCCCGAAGGTCCCTCGTGCCCCTCTCGTGACCATGTGGCAACCCCTTAGCCTATAAAAGGAGGACCAAGGCACGGGAAGGAGGGGGAGGAACAAAGGAAAGATAGAACAAGAATGAGCACCAGCTAGAACCAGAGCAAGACTAGACTAGGGCTGCGGAAGTAGAGAGGAAGGTGATCTCCTCCGGGTCAGGATCTGTCCTTCTTCTACCTCGGGCCAAAACCCTTCCGGGTACCCTGTCCGGGAGGTTCCATTGTAATCCACACTATGAAGAACTCATCAATCCAGACATGCAGGAGTAGGGCTTTTAGCCTCCGGGCGGCCTGAACCTGGGTAGCTCCTTGTGTCCCTTTGGTTGCATGCCTTGATCGTGGAGAGGAGAGCTTGATCTAGATTCCACCCAAGAAGACGATTCTCAGCCTCCTTCGCGCCCCATGCCGAACCTAAAAGGGGGTATCCTATACTCCCGGTGTCCGTGCAACGAGACACGACAGGTTCCTTCTGATGCTGCAATCCAATCTTTAGTGCAAATTAAAGCTTGCACGGTCTCAGGATCAAAACGACTAAAATGGGTCAACAACCCGTCCGGTAATAAGCGACAGGCGCCTTCGCGTCATTCGATGGACTAGAGAAACCAGTTGGAGCATTACTGAATCCATCAGAGCATGGTTAATAGTACAGCCGGCTGTTGGCTATATGCCATTGCCATGTCATCTACAGCTACCTTATAGCCAACATGTATAATAGTTGGCTATATACATGTACTACTTTGTTATTATAGGACCCACCTTACACTCTCACAATATGCCTAGGAGCACGTGCACAGCTGACTACTAACTAAGAGCCCACTTATCTTCTCTCTCCTCTTCTCTCTACTCCAACTAAGAAAAGATATATTATTCAATTGCTTATAGCCCGCTTACGTGGCCTTATTAGACTTGCTCTGATGCGCCAGTGTAGGGCAGCTGGTTAGCTGGCAACCATTTTGTCTACAGAGCGCAAGTGTTCCTCGAATCGCGCAAGAAATCCCCCCTCGAGGCCACTCACCGGTGATCATTCTACGAAATCATAATCACAGTAGAATGCGAAATTCAGACTCTAGAAAATGGAACCTGAATAATCGCACTGACGTTCGTTCGTTCAACCCCAGAAAAGACAGTGCACTAGCTACTTTATCTGAAAGTTGAGCGGATTAAAAAAATCCAGCAAATATGGTCAGAAACTCCAAAATAAGAGAAAAACTAAAAGGAATCGGTTCTATAGATAATTCAGCTGCTGAGTGTGTCGACTCGAATAATCTTTACCGCTTCTGCACGACAGCTTAGCATGATCTTCCAACAGATACTTGAGCTCTGGCCCCACGCTCCCGGCCTCCTCGTATAAGCCCCCGAACGAACATCAACTCACCTACTCATAGTAACATAGAGTAGTAACATGCACATGTTATCACTCTATGTTACTAGTACCTATATAGTGGGGAGTATCATATGTGTGGTAACTCCATAGACTCAATTTGCATTGAGTCGTGTTATGTTACGGTAACATATCTATGTTACTCTATTTGTCTTTCTCCTCATTAATTACATGACACATCATCTTTTTTGTCTACGTGGCATCTATGTTAATAAGTATGTTACTCCCACTATGGCTAGTCTTAACCAGAGCAGATATAGTAGCAGACCATCAAAGCAGCCAGGAGCGCCTGCAGCACTAGTCATCATGGCGAGGCGGTACGGCAAGAGGTCGCAGGTGGCGGCAGCAGCGTCGTGGTGCTATCGGCGGTGCTGCTGGTGTGCACCGCCAGCGAGGAAGTAGGTGAGGTGGTGGCGCGGGGCCGCCGTTGTCGGCGCGGCGGCGGCCATGCGAGGAGATGTACGTGGTGGCGGAGGGGGAGACACTGCACGACATCAGCGACCTGTGCGGCGACCCCTACATTCTGCACGTCCACGACCCCGACGACGTCTTCCCCGGCCTCATCCTCAAGATCACGCCATCCATGCCCGGCAAGCCTATATAGATGGATAGATAGACAGACCAAAAGAGATTGCCTGAGAAAATCCAACGAGTCCTCTGACTCGTCAGGGATGATTCGTTCCCCTCACGACACAAATCCCTGGAGCGCGTCTTACTGGGCTCAGCTCATTTCTGAAACACTACTTGTGATTTCTTCGTTTTTTTGAATCAGCTTTGTGCATGACCATGCGTCTGTATATGTGTGCTGGTTGGTTTTGATTACTCTGCTTTTGCTGAATGGATTTGCTTAGGCGTGTGGAGCATCTTCTGAAACAGAGCCGTGAGGAACATGTATCTATCAGACAACATTCATAATTTAGCAGTACAACAGGCCCCTCAGTTTGGGCATCATCTACGGTATACAGGCATAGGTACATCTCCAGCTACTCATCTACGTACTCCATCTTAGGCATCTTTGGTTTCTTCCTTGGTCAAACACGGGAAAAACGCCCAGTAAAATGCAGGTCCCAAAAATCAAAACAACAGAACAGCCACGCCCCCAAAATCTCAGTAGTACCTGCAAGTTTTAATCCATAAGTGAATACTAACACTATAAGATCGCAACCACGGTGACCCAAGAACATATACGTCTTAGAACATCTGAACAACAAACTAAAACGACAGCAGGAGCAAGCACTAGGAACTCAAGCTAAAAAAAAAGAGGTTACCGAAGTACCTTCGCCGGCCGCTTGATCCGCTTCTCAAGCCCAATTTCAGTCCAGGTCGTCGCTTCTCAAGTCCAGTTTCAATCCAGACATGAGTGCTTGGCATGCTTGGGCATACTCCTAGACAGGCAGACATCAGTGCACGGGCAGGGAAAATGAGTACAGCAGAGCATGGAAGAACAAAATGTCACTGCCTGCGGCGGCTCACCTTCATCAGCATCAGGGCTGCTGCTTGCTCATAGCAGGAATTTGATAGATCCATCTCCATAGCTTTGTAGGTATTAGCATCGTCCAGAGCCTTGTCTTCTTCACTCAAATGCACCCAGCAGAGGCTCCTCTTCGCATACAAGGTTGAATCATCCGGGTCAGACTCCATTGCCTGCAAGACATCTGTCAGAATATAATATATACATTGCACAACCCTTTCCTATCAGTTCGGACTTTTGAGATAATTGGCTAGTGTATCAATCTAATATGGTATCAGAGCCAGAGGTCTAGAGTTCAAATCCTGGCTAACGCAGTATTAAAAATAAATATCTGCGGACACCCTAAATTCCACGTCCTAGGCTCGTGAGGAAAAGTCCACAGCCTGGACGTGAGGGGGAGTGTCAGAATATAATATATACATTGCACAACCCTTTCCTATCAGTTCGGACTTTTGGGATAATTGGCTAGTGCATCAATCTAATAACATCGTGGCACCCCATTCGCACCAACCATCAAAAAAATAGCTGCAAACTAAAGCCCTTTCTTGTACGATTCACAAGAGTCAGTCGGATACAAGGCACAAACAGTCCGTACATGGGAGGTAAATCTAGGAAAACACTTGATGCAACTCCCATAAGTCGGAGCATTTTCGGCCAGAAAGGGATTGATCAGCAAGTGAAGTGCACGGTAGAACTAGCAAAGAACTATATGATGCAAGAATATACCTTGGTATAGAGAGCCGACGCATTAGCATAAGCATTTCCATCAAATGCAGCATCCCCTTGCATTTTCAAAACCATGGACTCAAATGCGGCATCCCCTTGCACTTTCACAGAAGATCCATTATTTTCCTCTAATGCAGCACCCCCTTGTTCTTTCAAAGCCCAATCATCATTTTCACCGAAGACAGGATCCTAAATCAAACTGAGTCAAACACAACATAAAATGCAAATTTACTCTTGAATTCACATAGTTCACGTGTTGAATTATTACATCAATGCCTGCAGGGGATGTGAGAGGGGAAAGAATCTCAGCGCAATCCATCCATCCTCGGGCTACAGCAATTTCTGCTGGCGTTCTACCACACTGTTAAGAAGGATACCAAAGGTAAACGTCCCAAATAAAAAGGGGGAGCTCAAGGAATGAGAAAAGATTAGGTGTTCTGTCACGCAATAACAGAGAAATGTGGAGAAAGCATTTATACTCATATCACTATGAGATTCAAAATATGATTAACTGTAGGCGATTCTGCAGAAGACTATGAATGTCTAGGTAAGTGCGTGTAGCCAGATGTCCATTATATCTTGATATGTCTAGAGAGTGAACAAGTGCATGAATGCTTAAACCAGTCCCTTTCAATCACTTTACTCGTCTCTTTTATGTGGTAAGCAGAGATCATAAACATTTCGTGAGAAGTCAGACATACGCCTTCATTGTGGGGCAGTATCGTAAAGTTCACTAATTACAACATAGTTTCACAATACCTTAGTTTGGCAGTGCAACATTTCTCAATTTAATTTTAAAATCCAAACCAGATAAGAAACAATTTCTCATGTTCTATCCTATTTTCTAGACTATCCCAAACTCTCAATTCCATAGTACAGCATTCTCGTGCAGTGAAAAATCAAGATTGGTCCTTAGGAGGCCAGTCACATTCTTTCTTTTGAACTAACAGCCCTCGGCCATTTTCATGGGCCCAAATTCATTACAAATTGGAAACTACACATAAAACAGGCTAGTAGCAAGCAATAATTTACCAGACCCAATTCACCCCAATACTAACATATGGCATTATTTAATGCCTTAGTCAAATGGCCTAAATTTACCTGTGTTATTGGACACTCTTGTAACATTCTAAAAATCTAAAGATCTTAGAAGCTACATTAATCCAATCATAGCCAACTCAGAAGATCAACAAGAGTGACAAGTAACAATTTAAGTAGCAGTACGAAAACTCACTTTACCAGGAATATTTGCATCCGCACCAGCTTCCAACAAACACTTGACACAGTCAGTGAAGCCATGGGCCGCAGCTATTACTAATGGTGTAACAGGACTACCAGCATTGACATCAGCACCAGCCTAAAACATGGAATATATAATTCATAATGTAGAAGATAGTGTTTCCAAAAAACGCAACAGCTTGCTTATGTTAGAAATAATAACATAACCAAATTCGTCCAGCTTCCTTCGCAAAAACAGTTACAGGAGGAGCTCTAAAGGAACAAGTCACTGCACCTTAATAAGTAGTTCCGCACATTTCACTGAAGAAGCGAAGATAGCCATTGTCAGTGGTGTATAGTATAAGCACACAAATCTGTTAGGCTGGAGAAAAGGCAAAAAAAAGATTACTTGCAGACAAACAATGAAAAAAGGGTACTAGAGAAAAATAAATAATAAAAGTCTGATATGCAGTACATGCAGTTCTCCTAAACATGTTTTGAAAACCAAATTTTGGTATGCAACTTTTAGCAGAAAATGTAAAAATTTACCCAAAACTAGTTTGGATACCAAAGCTGGAAAAGAAAACAACAATGCTCTATCATCCTAGATTTTTTTCATTGCGTAATATTATATATGTATATACTAATTAATTAGAGGCTCCTATCAATCAGTACACTAATCCAGTGATAATTCCCACATTGATTTATAAAGGAACTTTTCTCCCAAAGCAGGCTGATTGTTCTCAATCCAAACAAACTGGCGGCTTAAGAAATGTAACTGGAGGCAGAATCACGGTATAGCCGTACAGGAAACACTGATTACCTGATCTCAACTAGCTCCTTAACGGGACAAATAATACATGAGGAGAACTGCATACATATAGTTGGGTAACTTAAGAGTAAACTAGCATGTGCAACTAACCACTCCATGTGCATACATATACATGCAGGATTATACTTCTATTAACTGCTTCATGTGCAACTAACCACCACATGGGTCACATAAACAAACAAAGAAGCACATCACGCCACCTAAGCTCAATGGTCACTAACATCAGAGTAAACTCGTGCATAAACCACCCAGTACCAACACTCGGATTGGCCAGCAAGTAAGCGGTTGTGTGGATAAGGTGGGAAGAAGCAGGGAGGACAGGTGAGCATCACACGGGTGCAGTAGATTAAGCTATAATTTGGTCTGACCGCGACTTATCTTGATGTGTATAACGCAAAAATTACCATGGTTTAACTATGTTATCATATCAACTAGCACACAGTCATAAAGAATCTAATACAATTTAAGCAAGTAAAGATCTAAAGATAAATGAAGAGATACATGATAAAAGGATGCAAAGAGCCATAAGATTAGAGTCAGCTAATTAAAAGGATGCCCTAGCTCAGCCAGGTCAAGGAAGTAAACACCAGTTCCACCTTGACATGATCAAATCTTCGGATTGGGCAGGGTTGGAAAGGGGAAACTATATAGGAACACTGCTAGGCCCAACCTTCTCGGTTATACCAAAGAGAACACTGTAATGTACTGCACACAACATACATTGTATTTTTATTTTGCAGGGACATCACACATAATATTGATCATAAAGAGCGAACCAAAGATGGGAAAAAGGTACTACATTTGCCTGATGCCGCAACAACAATTCAACCATCCTCACATTTCCACTTTGAGCAGCAACAAGTAGTGGTGTTCCTCTTGTGCTTGTAGGGTCAACATAAGCTCCCCTGGACAATAGTAACTCTGCTATTTCACATGTATCTGGATGAAATAATGGAAATGCTTACGTCACATCACCGTCAAGGATACATTTACAAGAATACGGATGATAGCTTATTACCGCGGTTGTTAGCTGCCCACCTCACCCACCTCGTCTCCATCTGTGCCTGTTCTTCGTCGGTATGTGCGCCTGATGAACGATGTAATTGATTAGTATGTGCAAATATGGATAGGACTGCTAACGAAACCTGATCCAGGCAAATGGTTAAGCATTGGCAATACAGCAAATAAAAAAGACAACAACTCCCGTACCCAGCAAAGGACTATACTTCTAAGCCTTAGTTTGAGTCTTGTTTTAACCATAGTTATGTGTATTGTTCAAGGAAAAAGATTATGCACATGGCACTGTTCAACTAGCTATCTGAACAAAAAAAAAAGCATCAAATGACGCTAGTTCCTATTACCTCTAGATTGGCAACAGTACGCATTTCTACAAACCTGTAAGCTAAAGTAACTACTTAAGTGAGTTTACCAAGCAGTAGCAGACTGGGAAACTAATACAACATAGGTAGGACCTAAAAAGGGTTTTCGGCAGCTGACCAACGAAACCTGATCAAGACCAATGGTTAAGCATTGGCAACAGAGCAAACAAACTATAAAAACTGGCTGTATCCAACCAGACTGGCCAAAATAGATTAGTTTGAGTCTTGTTCAACAGTGCTGATGTGTGTTGCTCGAGGGAAAAGTTTATGTACATGGCATTGAACTAGCTAACTGAACAAAAAAACATCAAACGAACCATGGTTCATACTGTCTCTAGATTGGCAGCAGTACCTCTTGGCCGCAAAAATGTATCGCTTACTAAATGTTGCTGTCACGACTTTTAGTTAATCACTACAAAAGTACAGTGTGCAAGACAAGAAAAACTGAAGAGCTGAAACTTGACAGACATAACAATCAGTTACAGGTTAAATATGAGATAGAACAGATCAGGCAGGATGAATAAAACTACGGGTAACTAAAACTGAAACGAACATACGCAGGGGCAAAGAGAACCTGTCATTGTAGCATAATGGAGCGCAGTAAACCCTTCTGTATCTGCTTTGTTTGGATCAGCACCACGATCAAGAAGAAACCTTACAACCGATGTAGATCCACAACCAATTATTGCATATAATAGAGGCGTAATACCTAGCAGAGCACGAGAATGACAAACATTTGATAAGAACGATCAACAGTTCTTGCTTCGAACAAATATAAGTGATCGGTAATCAAGAGCAGCTGCGGTTGCAAAATTTGTACTAGAACATCATGCAATCAGGTGCGACACGTGAGTTACATCGTAAGATTAAAACGAAGAGCAAGAAAATTCATTCTACCAAATAAGTTCATGTTTTATAGATTCGTGATTCAGTGTGCATTTCAGAGAAGAAACCTATCTGAAACACTTTCTCAAAAAAAAAAAAAACTGCTTTATTGCAGTAACTGTAAACACACAAGAAGATTTAGGGGCATCCCGACATTCCTGCAACTCTGCAAAGTCAAAATAGTGGTGGTAACAAACTAATTACCACCATCGGCAGGTGCGTCGAGGATGGCGAAGATCCTTGCTCAGAAACTTGCACATCATGCAATCCGGTGCGACAGGTGAGTTACGTCAGACAGTAAGATTAAAACGAAGAGCAAGAAAATTCACTCGCAATGCTAAAATTGATGCCGATGCTACCACAAAAGTTTGTGTTTTATAGATTCGTGATTCAGTGTGTATTTAACAGAAGAAACCTATGTGAAACACTTTCTCGAGAAAGAAAAAATCCTGCTTTAGGTTTGACCCAATGCCACTCTGATGTGGCATTCCTGCAACTCTGCAAAATCAAAATAGTGCTGGCAATTACCACCATCGGCAGGAGCGTCGAGGGTGAGGCGGAGATCCTTGACGAGAAACTTGCACATCTCAAGCCTCCCGGCCCACGCGGCCATGTGAAGCGGCCCGCGGCCGGCGTACTGCCGGTTCTTGACCGCCGCCAGCACCTCCTCCACGCCGTTCCCCGACCTCTGCAGCTTTCGCGCGCCCTCTGCGTGTGTAACACCGCCCCCAAAAAAGAAAAGAAAATAAAACTCGTCAGATCTACGAGCGCCTAGACCCGATAGCCGGCGGCCCGGGGAGCTTACTCCTGACGGCGGGGATGTCGCCCTCGATGGAGTCGAGGACCATGAGCAAGGCCGTCCAACCGTCCGGGGAGAGCCTGCGGTTCCCGATCATCATCCGCGGGTCGGTGTTGGCATAGGAAAGGGGCTGGGAGGCGTAACGGAGCTCCCGCATCCTGGGCCCTGGATGGGGTGGAAGCTTCTAGAAGGCTAGGGTTTGACGAGGAGCTCGAGGCGGAGAGGGGAACGGGGTGAGGAATGGGAAAAAGGCGGGAAGCATTGGGGGTGCTCTGCTCACACTATGCGACTGGCAGTGCGTCGCCTCTCTTCGTGCTGCCACGGCATTCCTGCATTTTTTTTTCCGGTTTCCGAAATTATCTTTGTAGTACAGAGTTTTTCATATTTTTCTTTGAATTTGTTCTCTACTATAGTACAGAGTTTCAGACAAGACATTAGTGCCACCTATCCGGAGCATGAATCCAGGAGGCCAGTTTCTCTACATTGTAAGCCGGCTCCTCGGGTCATTCTCGTCGACAGCTATCTATCCGTTGGATGATGTGTGAAAGTCATATGAATCGTTCACTCACACTTGTTAGCATGATTTTTTCTTGTCAGCCCAAAGCTCAATGTCCGGACCGGGATCGGACCTCGGTTTTGTGTGTTGTAACTTTATATTTTTATTATCTCAAAAAACAATTTTATATTTCACACTCTCTAACCCATTTTAGGGCGGCTCAACACGATGACTTGGTGTATGCGACCAATAACATTCGGTCAATAACTTGGAGTACACATCGTGTTGAGCCAACCTAAACTAGATGGATCTCGTTGTACCAAGGAGAGAGTACCCGACTCTCTCGTGGGCGTCGGTTTGTATCTGTTTTCGGCCAGTTTTTCATAAACTGGTCAATTCTATAATGACAAGGCAGAGACCTCATGCCGGTGGCTCCAAAAAAAGAAAATAAAAACTCCCCTATGACCTCTACAGTGATACTATGAGTGACTGATGGAACACCATTAACATTAACAAGATGTAAAGATTGAGATAACGATGGTTAGATATAGTAGAATGGCCAATAAGATGAACTAGAAAGATACCCCACACGTTGTAACGGGAACCTTAAAAATGTATAATATAAAATAAAGGATATTTGATGCATGAAATGAAAAAAAATCTTGGGAATATGGAGGATGTGATCAGCCACAAATTTTAATTAACATGAAATTTTTGTATATTTAACCGCTAAAAATTGGCGATGTATAAAATTTATGCTTAAAAGAATTTATGATGTGCATAGTTTGCATGTATGGATAAATATATTTAATAAATATGTAATAACATGGATAAATAAATGTCTTAAATTGTGTTGTTTGCCCCAGCAAAGGCCTTGCAGTTATATCGGTTGGTTGCTATATTAAATAGCGGGGTGATGTTTCGATCGAGAATAAATAGATAGATAGATAGATTGGCATGCCTCCTTCGTTGACCGCGTGCACATGTTCATTGTCGTGGTAATTCTCCTTCACCGTGAGAAGGAAAATCAGTTTGACCCGGAAGGATCTTGAACATTTTTTACAAAATCTTACTTCTCTAAACACTGTCTAAGTACTTTAAGTAATATTCGCACACCCTCTTCTTTTTTAAATCAATCCCAATACGTTAAGCTAGTAAACAAGCCGCTTTATTAAAAATCTTCCAATCTACCTGATAAGGAAAAGAGTGCGTATGAAACTTGCTGCTTTAAGCATCCACAATCGTTACATCGCTTATAAGTTTACCAAGAATAAAACTAAGGGGTTCATCGACCCAATTACAAAGAAATTCTATCAATAAAACATGACCTAGCTAATTCATGGACAATTTCATTTGCTTACCTCGGACAATATTTATAAGAAACATCTCCAATAAGTGATGCCAGATCAACACAATCAGCATACGTCGCTGAAACCTTGCCCCACCATGCCTTCTCACCTGTGCAAGCTTCAATAACATCTATGGAGTCCGATTCCAGGATGACCTTATTACACCCAAGACGATTAGCTTACACCCAAGATGATTAGCAAGAGCTAAACCCTCTTTCATAGCATTACCCTTTTTTCTATATACCAAATGTTGCATTTTTTTTCTCGTTAAAGGGATCTTTATTAGAGTTTTAAGTATTACACCCGACCTCTACATAGGTAGGATACACACAGCCTTACCAAGTTCACAAGTTTCAAAACAACAATTAAAATAAAAGGCGAATTACATATCAGAATAAGAAATTGTAGAGACGCCTAAGACCGTGGTGGTGGAGGGTTGCATATTCGCACACGCTCTTGTATGTTCGACGCACGGTGCAACCATTGTGAATGAGATCATGTTGCAACGTATGGAGAAGGGAACCGCAATGTGTGTTCTGTTCAGCTATTACTAAGTTAAGTTATGTAGTTCTATATGTTTAAAAAAAAGTTATGTAGTTCGCACACTGCTGCAAACGACCTACATACTAACATACACCTACGTAACTCAGTCAGGAGTGTTCCCACAAGCTCATGCCATTCCCGTCTTCCGTCTCCTCGGCCGGCGCCGCGCCCAGCCTCGGCGGGCTCATCATCAGCCCCTCCGCCATGCTCGCCAGCAGCCGCGGCATCTCGAACACGTCGTCCTCGTCCACAACACGCCCCTGATTCCCCGCTCTGCAGTTCGCCGTGCCCGACCCTGAGAAGCCGCCGTTGGCCTCCGTCAGGTGCCGAAGCCCGGCAGTGTCCACCATTGCAGCAGCGGCGGCCGCCGCCGCCCGTATGTCGTCCGGCGCGCGCGAGGCTGGCGCGGGGCGCGACCCAGCCGCACCGGGGAAGTTGAGCGCGGGGCCGGCTACGTCGGCGCCACGCAGCGCCAATGCGGCGACGTCGTACGCGGCGGCGGCCATCTCGGGCTTCCGGTACGTGCCGAGCCAGATCCTGCTGGACTTGCCGGGCTCCCGGATCTCCGACACCCACTTGCCGCCGCGGAACCGGATGCCCCGGTACACCGGGTGCCGCGTGTCCGTGCGCGGCCGCCTCCCCGTCAATGCCACGCTCGCGTCCTGGCCGCCTTGCTCCATCGCACACCACACAACACAGCAATGCACAGGGACACACACAAGGACGTTCAGAACAAGCTAAAACATTCGACAGTGGCAGGCAGGAACGTGCTGAAATACTACCTGGAGTCGATCACGGCGAGGGTTTAAAAACAGGGCAGAAGACGGTGCCTTTTGGAGGTGAAAAATTGGAAAGACTCTTGTCTACGCGTGTAGGTTGCTTCCTTTGCTAGGGATTAGCTGGGGAGCACAAAGGTTTTGATCATCTTTTCACCAGGGGGGTCGAATGGCGTGGTGCCACGTTGGGGCCGTCCTAGGTTGTTAAAAATGTCATTAGTGCGCAGGGCAGAATGCTGCTTTTACAAGGCTGTTAAGAATACCCAGTGTATCCCATCAGTGTTATCCAAGTTGACTGGGGACAGTTTAGGTCAGAGGGTCACTGTCAGGTTGACCCGTTCTCCGCGGATCCCTGACGACAGTGTCATGATATTAGTCCACCACAGGAAAGATGAAAGCGAAGGAATCAGGAAAAATATTATGAAATTGATCATCAGATTGATATTTACAGATACAGCATGATCTTTCCAGTGCTGTAAGAAAATGGTAAAGAGATTTTACAACAAAGCGTAAAGACGTCGCGATGAGTTAGCGACATATATATATATACCGGCATCGCTTCATTTTCTGTCTCTGTGCCATTTTGAGGAGGAACAGGGGTGTCCAATCCGAGAAGTGGCTAAGCCTTCAGCATCCTCAAATAGTCTTCGATTATGGACATAGCTGATGAGCGGTACCCAGAGCCGAAAAGGTTGTAGTGATTCAGGTAGTGGTAGAGCAGATACAGGTCCCTCCTCTTCTCAAAGCCTGGTTGTTTCGGCATCACCTGAATCAGAGTTCAATAGTAAATTGGCCCACGTGTCACAAGATGCGATAATTAGAGAGAGACAAATACTCAGAGGTATGAACTTAAGGAGTACATCTCGAGGCGAAGAACATTATTTTGTGCAAAAAAAATCACAGGTTATGCCATATCTTATTGCATAATAGGAAAGTTTTGAAACAGTAACCAGATGGTGAATGAATTTTCAGATGATCTCAAGAGCGTTTTACGTCTGCATGTGTTGGTGCTGAAAACAGATATGGAATGTGGATACCTCAAAATAGGAGTTATAGAATGCCCCTCCGAAGCCAGCACACCATGACATCCCAAACTCTGCTTCATTGTGTCCATCTGCAGGTAAAGAAGATTTGGTAAGGTTTGTTCAGAAACTGTCCATGGGTACTAATACATGTGTGCAAACACATTCATGGAATCCAAACAAATCAACAACCACAGGGTTTGGGTTTGCCTTCAAAGATAGTTTTAAAAGGAAATCAATAGGTTGCAAGAAATAATTGTGATTCTGGAGTTGGAGATACGGAACAGTGATTTTTACGTACAGTAGCATGCTGGATCCAATATTACAGGATCTCCGTTAGTATCGGAGCTTATGTTTCCACTCCACAAATCTCCATGAAGCAGGCATGGCTCAATAACAGCGCCATCGAAAAGTGGATGTATATTCTTGATCAAGCGCTGACCTGCACAAGAGGAATTTACATGACAATTAGTAGTATGATTGTAATATTCTGCTCAGATAGGTTCTCGGTTTTGGCCATGCCCAGGATGGGTTCTTTTGGCCATAAACTACACTGCTTTTCTCTTTATTTTTCTCTGCTTTTTTGCGTCGCTTTGCCAGATACTACTGTGGTTTCTATTAATAGAAATGTGAGGGGGGACCCTTGCCTCAAAAAAAGTACGAACTATTACACACTCGCCAATTCTTAGTTAAGATGAATGATCAAATCAAGAGAGAATTGATGTGGACATGATAATCCTTTCTCCTACGTACCCTTTTCATATATATCTGAATCTCCAAGCCGCTGTGATATCAACTC
Source organism: Poa pratensis (assembly GCA_947311845.1). Classification (NCBI taxonomy): domain Eukaryota; kingdom Viridiplantae; phylum Streptophyta; class Magnoliopsida; order Poales; family Poaceae; genus Poa; species Poa pratensis. The sequence goes on along the minus strand of CAMZMU010000045.1, from coordinate 64,723,387 downwards.
CAATTGGTATCCCAGTCTATGCTTTGAGTAAAACTCAATCCAGTCAGCGGTCCAAGTGTTAATTTGTGGAGTGCTACACCACGAAAATTGGAGGATTAGAAAGAGGAAAAAATAGTACTTCTGAGCAAACATGAGCAGAAAGCCACATAACTGACAGATATCAAATGATTAACTGTACCTTCCAATAGTAGTATTTTCAACATAGAAACCATAGCCCTTGTCGGATTTAGCAGCTTTATGCATTTCAGCGAGCTTCCTTCCCAGAGCTGACTGGCAACAAACCACTTGTTTATGATAAAGGATTTAAATGGGAGCTTGTATTATAAGGTACAAGGTTACCTTTTTATTTGAATGGAAGGGGTTACGGGACAAAGTTACCTGGTCACCCCTAGAACGACCAAATTCAATAAACTCCATGATGATAAAAGAGCCGTCAGTTGGTAAGGATCCAACCTGTACCGAAGGGGGCACAGAGTAAGAAATACAGTGGAAAAGAAAACAAGAGCTTAAGCAGCAGCTAGTGAAACTACTAGAAGATGGTACACAACCTAATGCTAAGTTGCTAGATAATGCAACAGCCAACAACCTTAGGATGAATAAAACTTAAATAAGAGTACAAAAGCCAATTGAATATCATCATACACATCTAGGTCTGTAATATTTCAAAAGTGAAAAAGAATTTCTACGGTTTGTGCACATTAGCGTTTTATATACACATGTTATAGTATTGTGTAAAGTTTTATGCATCATACAACTTAAACATGTTCTTGCATCTGAGTCTTTACTCACCTTGTATGGCAAAGGAACGCGGATTGACTTGGTGTCATACATTGCCTTCAAACCCAGAGCTTCCCCTTCAAACATAGCTGGACCGATGCGCCTGGCATATAAATGTTTCCATTCCATCGTCGGCAACGGTGGAATACAGGAATAATATGCAAATTGGACCCGATGCAAGGTTTCGGATACCGGTTCAAAAAAAAATTCGGAGGGGGCCGGTATTTCCGGTAACCGGGGTTACCGGAAAATATCGGCCGGTAACCGGCCCAATATTTCGGCAAGAATTTAGGATTTAAACAAAACAAGAAATGATGAGAGATTTTTCATCCGACAAATTCCGGAGGGGTCCGAGAAATCTTACCGTTTTAACCGAAACACCCGATGACCCACTGTTGGATCTTTACAAACAAAGGAGCCAGCATCGGTATTGTAGCGCTGGGCGGCGTTAATGCAGCCACCCCCGATGGAGCTTGTCCCTGTAATCTTGGTGGCCTTCCCCTCGGTGAGGATCCATTCCTTGATCGGGTCATCGCCCATCGCCGCCACTGCCGAAATTGCGCAGAGCATGTCAGAGTGGCAAACAAAATACACAGGGCAGCACATTACATCCACAGGCACCAAATTACAACTACAGCAATCCATGAGTGAAGCTAAACTCCAAATCCTATCCAAATTCCTGCGGCCTACATTTGATCTCAGGTTGGGCTGTCCTAGGCAAAGACGGCGGAAGCCGAGAAGCATAAACACAGCAAAGCTAAAGTTCAGCACAGATACTGAGATACAGTGGGGCATAACTTTTGGCAGTGGTAAGCCGGCAACGAGGAGGTCGAGGCGGACTGACCGACGGAGGCCGCTCTTCGGAGGCAGGCGGAGGGTCGAGACGGACGGCGGAGAGGGAGGAGCGAGGCGGCGGAGGAGGTGGAGGGCGAGGAGGCGGAGAGCAGCGCCACGTGTGCTATCTCCGAGCACGGACGCCCGGAGCAGTACGATTGGCTGCCGTGGCTGGGAGCGACGGGTTCCAGTCGAGCGCCTGATGCGGCTGGTCAGCTGTGGGTGTGGACAAGTCCCGATTCACGAAGCTGTCCTCGGCTTTCTCAGACTAGGCCCATGAGCCTGCTAAGCCCAATTATTGCCAAAACGGAAAAATGCCAATTTGTGAAGCTATTTCCTTCTCTGAAGAACGCTGTGTTTATCCGTCAGTTCGTACGTCTGCAATCTTGTGCAGAACAATGAGACAGAAGGAAGCGGAAGAATGATGGGAAAAGCTACACAGAGGCACCGCTCGCGCGCCTCTCCCGTGCGGCGGCTCATCACGATTCGTGCGAGCGAATCGAGCAACACGGCCCCACTTATTTGGGAGTTACAGGCACACGTCTCTCGCGCAAGCGCAACCGCTCCGGCCGCACATCGCTCTCTCATTCACTTGGATAAGGTTCTTGTGGGGGCCACTTGTCAGCCAGACTGGGAAGAAAAGGGGATTTCGGCCCGAACAGCTTTCTCCCCTGCTTCTCTCTCCGCTCCGGCGATTCAACATTTCTGGACGCAGTCCGGTAGTTCGTCGCCGGCGGAGAGGCTCATCGTCGCATCACCTTCGTGCGGCGCGTGCGTATCCATCCGATCCGGTACGAACACTCCCTTATCCCCTCTGTCTTATCCAAATAGCCATGTCCACACAATCTCTCTCTCGCTCAGACCATGGGTTCCCTTCCTAAATCCTGTCTTTGTCCTGCTTCTTCAACCAGAAATCAAGCGAGTGAGAGACGGGGAAGGAGAGGGGGATGGAAGGAGGAGAGGAGATTAAGGTTCCAGAGCGGGGATTTGGTTCCCGTCGAGGCCGCGCCGGCCATCATCGGCGACGAAGCCGGGTGGAAGAAGCATCGCGCCGTGAGGTTTGAGGCCGCGCCACCGCCAGCCGGTGGGGCACCTCAGGGAGCAGCTCCACGTTCGGAGGCTACGTCGCCCACAGCCGGTGCGGGCTCCACAGGGAGCTAGCACCACACCAGGAGGCTGTTCCGCTCACCGCCGGTGCGGACGCCGCCCACCCGTGTGACTGCAGCCTGAGGGTTGCAGGTGTCGCCATGCCGCAAGAGGTCGTGCCACGGGAGCCGCCTCGGAGGACCTCGCCAGGACAGAGTGACGTCTCCTCCGCAGCAGCCGCATCGAGCCGATGGCTGCCGCTGTACCAGCCGTGCCGTCGGTCGGCCATGGCCGCTTTGAGGACGAGAGGGCCATGGATGGTGGCGGTGCTCCGAACATGAGAGCGATATATTTCTGACAGAGCAGAAGCTACAGCATGTGGTGACTGCTCTGCTGGTCATGCGGCGGCATGCTAATGGGAGTAGAATCGACGAAGACCTTGGTGATGGCGCCGCCCTGGTTGGAGCAGCGGCAACTGACATCTCCGACGGTGGTACTCAGAAGGGAGCAGGTGGGGCGACTACAGCGGCATGACTGCGGTCGACGTTGTCGGGCTAGGCTGCTTTATCCTCGTCGTCCTGGACTGCTTTCCTCCTTTACAGGTATTCACTGTGATCTGTACTGTGCACCATCAGTATGTTCGGTAGAATACCTCTTTTTACCGGTGCTGCCTATGCAAGTAGTGAGTGGTACGTGGCATGTGTGTTCCTGGAGTTCTCGTTTTGATGGTTGGGCATGAACCAAAAATTATCTCCTGATTGACATATGACACTAATTGCACTACATTTGTTGAAGATATAGAGAAAGAGTTTACAAGCCTTAAGACATTAGCTTGTAATTGAGTAGTGCGATATGTATGACACTTTCTCGTCTGATGGACGTACAACGGCTCTCCGATTGTATCAGTGCAGCAGCCTGCCCTGACAGATTGCATCGTTGTACCCAAATCGGACATGAAGTGTCGTATGTAGAGAATTTTTTTCTTGTAAATTTCCCATTACAATAATCTTCCCTGTTTTATAAATAATCTGGTAGCCATGTGAAAGAAACCTGGTAGTTGTTCTAAAAATATCTGCTAACTGTATCTAAACAAAATGATATATCAGATAACTTGGTATCTCTTTGTAAATAAATTTGTAGCCGTGTGGAAAAAATCTGGTAATTATTTTGGCAAAATCTTGTTGTTATTTCTCAACAAACCGCTATAGAAATTGGTACTTGTATTAGAAAAATCTGAACGTTATGTGAATAAAATCTGATGGTTGTTTTGGAGTAACCTGATTAATATTTCTACACAAACTGATATATGTATCGGACAATTTGGTATCTCTTTATAAGAAAATTTGGTAGCAGTGTGGCAAAAACCTGTCAATTATTTTGGACAGTCTAGTAATTAAAAGGGGTAGTTGATGGTGGCTGTTGTTGAATGTGATGCCGTTTCTAACCAATTGGTAGTTTGTTTTGTGAATATGTTGGTAGCTAGCACAAATTAACCTGGTAGCTAGCTTAAATTAAATTGATAGCTAGCATAAATTAACTTGGTATTTAGTTTTGAAGTTAACTAGCATGATTTAACATGATAGCTAGCATGAATTAACATGATAGCTAGTATGAATTAACCTAGTATCTAGCTTTTTGAATTAACTGCAAGATTATAATATGGTGGGTAGCATGAATTAACCGCTAACACACAATTCATGTGTGTTGCTGCTGTTGATGGACTTTGATAGGGTAGTGGTGGTGGACTGTGATGTTGTAGTGATGTTCTTTAGCTTCGGTTGATTGGTTGGTACATAGGTGTAGGGTTTGAGACCAGCACGACATGCCGGACACCATTGAGGTCGATTTTGTGTTGTTGTTCTTGTGGTTCTTGAGGTCAATTAAGATAGGCTTTTGTTTTTTCATGTTGGATCCTTGGGGCCTGGTGTGGAAAGGGAGTATTATTTGGTATCGGTAATGGTTGTGCAACTGGTTTTGGTGGAGGTACTGTTTTTTCAAATTCTCAAAGCAAATTATTGGACTAATCTAGTTTGTATGATGGTTTAGTTTGTGCTTCTTGTTTTATGTTTCATCAAGTTGTACACATGGTGAATGTGATTCTGTTTTTCCTAACCAGGGTTAGTTCGATGGCTAGGAGAAAGTGTAGCCGGAATAAATCAGGTGGTGATGTCAAGGGCAAGCGGAAGGGCATAAAGATGAGGCGTAATGTGAGTTGCTTCGTCCTACCTTTTTTTGTTTAATACTAGTTTAGATGCCAAGAGGGAATAGCACTTGTGTTGTTGATGACCATTTTTATTACATAGCTGTTAAGAATATGTTAATTACCTTTAATTAACCTGGTAACCATGACAATAATATAGTAGCCAACTAGGAATAACCTGGGAATTAGCAGTTAGTTCATACTTTAAACCACTAGCACAATAACCACATAACTACAAGCAACTAACATGATGTTCCCTTCAGCCCTAGCTAGGTGTTTGCACACTTGATTCAGCCAGAGTTATTTTCATGACCACAGTAATTTCTGTCGCTAGAACTGAACCATGCTCGTTATCTTCAGCAGATGCAGCCCCATGCCTGCACTTCATGCCATGCAAAAAGAACTTTTGTTAACTGTTCATTGAATATATGGCATCTGTTAGTAAAAAACTTGGTAACTACTGTCATGTAACTTGATTACTATTTTTTTATTTTCAAAGTGATAGCCATCATAAAAGAACCTTGTCGCTAGCATGCATCAACCTTATTGGTAACATCAATTAAACCTGATAGATAGCATGATTTTACCCCTGCTATCTACCATTATTATCTAGCGTGAACTAAGATCATAGCTACGAATTATCATGGTATGTAGCTTTTGGATTTTTTGTTTGCGTGACTTAGCAATGGTCAACAATGATAGCTAGCATGAATTAACCTGTTAGATAGCTTTAATTAACTTGATAGATAGCATGAATAATCCTGGTAGGAAGCTTTAGCAATTTAACTTTTTTTTTGCATGATTTAACATGATAGGTAGGCATGAATTAACCTGTAGCTAGTTTAAATTCACATGATAGCTAGCATGAATTAACCTAGTAGCTAGTTATTTTTTGGATTAACTAGCATTTCTTTTCTAGCGGTTCATGAGAACAAAATGCCAAGCATACACTTAGTGATCGAAATGTGTTATAGCATGTGAGAATCTTTGATATATAGATGCAAAGGGGATGATATCTATCGAATAAACTAAGAGGTACAATATGAAAACATGGTACATACCTGCGAATATGCTGAAGTAACATCATCTAAATAATGTACTAATAAACTTAGGAATACAATTTATCCTGAATGCTTTTAAACTGGTGACTGTGAGTACAATAGTTACTTTTCTTTTTACCTTAGTTATTTGAGATTGTGATGGCAGAAATGGCTTGGTTCAATCCGTGGGGTGGTAACTGTTTTGTAATGTCCATCTTATACCTGCATTTTTTTCCAATGCTGATATTTATCAGTCTTACTCATATTTTTCTCTTCTTCAACTGGCTGAATCAAGCATCAAGGTGAACATGGCTGACAGTAAACCAATAATCAAGTTATGGTGTACAAGGATGTGCCTAAAGTATCTAGTCATGTTTACCTATATGTATGTTCAGTAGGGATATAGCAAATCTCTTTTCAAAAATCCTGTAAGCTTTCTTAACCTACTGGATCTATTTTGGTTTCTACTTGCTACATGTTTGTGGAGAACACCTTGACTAGATTTACTAGTGTTTTTTTCGAACCCAAACATGATCTACTTGTTGTGATGCCCATTTGGTTGTTTATTGTTTTGATTTAGGGAAAGTTTTTCCATGTGATCATGTTTTTGAACATGGGAGAAGTAGATTAAGTAAGAGTTAGGAAGTACATACCTTCCAGCAAAGATTTTATCTCTTTTTTTGCTGGATTTTGTACTGGAATTTAAGAAGGTGTACAGGTAGGTCACGTTTTAGAAAAAAGATTAGCTACTGGTGGTGTGCGTTAGGCCCAGGAAAAATCAAACTGCCATGGCTCTGGCCCATATGGGCTATGTCTTCGGCCCAGTAAAGACCAGGGTCGTGTTATTGGGCTCTGCGTCGTACGCAAGGAAACAACTCGCAGATCCCCTCGCGCGGGAAGGATGGTCTTCGCGGGTTGACCGCCGCACGGAGCTACCTAGTAGCGGTGCCGCTACGTAGTCCTGTCCAAGAATGATTTATACCCAGAAATTCCAATTTTTGTCCTTCGAGAACCCATTCCACTGACTCGAGAAACAAACCAGAGGCTAATTATGATGTTACGTTTGCACAGCCGACCAGGCAAATAGGACAGAATTGCTTCGCAGCAAATTATTCGTGATTTCCATCTTCCGTTTTTTGCGAGCGACAATGGTGAACAAGATCTCTAATCTTCACCAGCTCCGGCATCCACCTCTTCCGCAGCAGCGCTGCAGGTGGCGGCGACAGCAGGCGCATCTCCGGCATTCCCATCTTCACATTTTTCATCTTCCTCCTCTTCTTCCACTGAAAGCGCGACGGGCACCCTGACATCTCTGTAGCTGCAGACGTAGGGCGCGTCGATCCCACTCGCGTCCCACACGGAGGCGTACAGGAACATGGGTGTTAGCACCCATTTTTGGCAGATTGCCAGTTTCAGGTTTAAGGAAGACTTGGCGGCTCGAAGAAGGCAGCAAAGAAGGCTAAAATGGTGATCTGGGAAACTTTCCAGGAAAAGACGGCCAGAAGAAGGCGGCCAATAATCCGGCAACTGGAACAAGGCGGAAGCCGGATTCGGGAATGCAAAGTTGCCTGAAGACCGAGCGAGCTAAGTCAAAGGAAAGCAATAAAGGCGGCAAAAGAAGCCAACGTTGTCCAAACAAGCCGGCAGGAGAGAAGCCAACTTTGTCAAAACAAGCCGGCGGAAAGACAACTTTCCACCGATCAAGACAGCAAAAGACAACTTTTTCAAGGCAAATAAAGGCGGAAAACGTCAACTCTTCAAGTCAAATAAAGGCGGAAAAAGACAACTTTGAATGTCAAGATCAAGGCGGAAAAGGCGAAGACAACTTTCCAAGATCAAGGCGGGAAGATAGAAGGCAACTTTCTAAAAGAAGCCGGACGGGTGCTGAAGTCCGGGTCTGATACGAAGCCGATCAAGATATCTCATCTCTAAGAAAGAAGGCAAGTTTGAAGCCAATACGGAAGGAAAAAAGGCAACTTTCCAAGTAGCCAGCAAGTTGGAAGCCAATACAGAAGGCAAAAGGTAGCTTTCCAAAGTTGCCAGCAAGTTTGAAGACAACGTTGCCGGTCAAGAAGTTGCCTAGTTTAGAGATGGATCCGACTTAGACTAAGATTTGTAAACCTTGTAGAGTCCAATACTTGTACGGGAAGTCCAACCGCATCATATATATGTGAGAGGTGATGGCCGATTGAAATTAAGCAAACAATCGACAACCTATCAATACAACCTACTTTTTACCCTCAAACCCTTGTTCATGCTTCCGTTGTTCGGCGACTTCGCGTAGATTTCACCGGATATCGAAAACCGAGCTAAGAGCGGCCAAGTCCGGCTTAGTTCAGCCAATCGTCGCCGGCTTCCTCTGACGGGCTTGTCCCGAGGGGCTGGGGCGTCTGGTCTAAAAAGCGCCGGCTTGCTGTCTTGCGTATCGCGCTGGAAGCCGGCCTCCCGCGGGGCGAGTTGCGGAGTATCTCCCCCGGCACCGCGGGTACACGAGGACGTGTTCGTGTGACGCGTTTCGAGCGCAACACACTTTTTGGCGACTCCGCTGGGGACAATTCGATCTAAAAATTGGACAACAATGACCAATTCCAAGACCGACGCCGCCAGCATCAGCACCGACAACATCATCAAGCCAACTCTCGAGAAGTTGTCGGAAGAACAACGCCAAGATCTGGAGGCGTGGAAGAAGAAAAGGGACGAGGAGTTTGAGGCGCTGCGAGCTAAGCGGGATCAAGAAGATGAAGACCTGTACTTGTCCAGCTTCAAGGTAGATCGGCAAGGTGTAATCTCGCCGATCAAGGAGCCGGAGTTTGTACCGCTGGACATCAACGTTGACAAACCCGCTGTAAGTAGTAGCCTTTTTTCCTCTGAACAGATAGCCGATATTCAATTTCATGTTTCGCAAGGCACTGCCAATGTTTACGATCTTATGCTACAACATGAAAAGGCTAGGAAAAATACGCTCCATGATCAGCCATCGGACAAACAACCGATGGGTCAAAGCAGGGAAAACCAACTTGTGCCTACGCTGCCATGTCCAACTCCTATCCAGAGTCTGCCTAATCCGGCAAGCCAGCCGGATCAAACAAGGCGGATTTTGGGTCATGAGTTAATGCCGAATCAAAATTCGGCTACTTGGGTGCAAGCTGGCCTTGCCGCCAATCCTTCTTTCGTGCCGGCTCAATCGGCTGTTATAGACGATTCCTTAGCCGAATTCAGGAGAAGGTTAGACCAAATAGCTTTTGACAAACTCGGGGTGATGCCAAAACATAGAACTTACACTAAGCCTTACCCCGATTACTTTGATCTGCAACCTTATCCACCTGGTTAAAGAGTCCCTGAATTTGCCAAATTTAATGGGGTGGATAGTAAGACAACATGGGAACATATTAGTCAGTACTTGGCTCAATTAGGCGAAGCTAATCATGATCATATTAAAGTTCGCTTGTTCTCATTATCTTTGACTGGCATTGCGTTTTCTTGGTTTTCGCCTTTAGCTCCTAATTCTACACATACATGGTTTCATTTAGAGCAAAAGTTTCATGAACACTTCTTTGCCGAAGAAATAGAACTCAAGTTGTCCCACCTTACATCGGTTAAGCAAAAGCATGATGAATCGGTGTCCGATTATGTCAAAAGATTTAGAAACACTAGAAACCGATGTTATAGTTTGGTGATAACTGAAAGAGACATGGCTGACTTGGTTTTTAATGGGCTAAGATCCTACCTAAAAGAAAGGTTAGAGGGACATGAATTCCCGTCTGTTGGCCAAGTCCAGAAAAGAGCTTTGGCTCAAGAAAGCCGGGTCAATGAGTCAAAAGACTCGCATCGGATGAACAGGAGTCGGCTAAATATTGTCGAAAATGATGCCGACTCCAGTGATGAAGCCGAAGTTTACTCTGCCGAGTTTGTTTGGCCCAGCAAGGCCAAACCTTACATGTGTGATGATCTGAAGCCGATTCGCAAGAATCGGGATGATGAGTTAAAATGCAGCTTTGACGTAGGCAAGTGTGATAGAATATTTGATGCCTTGTTGAAGGATAAAGTGATAAGAATCAATCATGTTATACCATCGCCTGATGAATTAAGGCGGTGGGCTTATTGCAAGTATCACAATTCTTTCTCTCATGCTACTAATGATTGTAATGTTTTTCGTCGACAGATCCAATCGGCCCTCAATGACGGACGATTGAGCTTTGCTGGCATGGCAATTGACACACAGTCGTTCCCAATGAACGCGCTAGACCTGGAGGGAAAGAAGGTTTTACTTCGGCCAGAGGCGGCCGAAGCCGCTAATAAATCTAATGTTGTTGTTGGTGAACCCAGGAAAGTAGCCGGCAATAAGGCGGCAGGAAGACAAGTTACAGTGAGCCGGCAACCCGACGGAGGCGAAGTCATCAAGATTACCGTCAATAACCCTGCGCTCGGGGGGCAAGGACCGCGTTCAGACAAGTTGCCGCCTAGATTTATCAAGCCCAAGAGTCCAGAAGTTGGCAGATGGAAGACAAACAAGGTTGAATATAGACCAAGGAAGATAAAACCAACTTTTGACATGCTGCTGAACAAGTACGTACGTCAAGCTGGGGCAAGGTCACGCCAACAATGCAACATGGCAAAAGGCCCAGGTCACCATCTGCTGAGGAAAGTAGTCGGCATCACAGGCCGGCTGACGAGGTCAAACGCAGAGCAATCCGGCAATCTGTGCAAAGCCGGCTTGTGTATCCCGGAGACGCGCCATATTGGCGGATCAAGGAACAATATTCTAAAAAAGCTGAGCCAGAAGGCGGATTGGTTTCAGAGAACTTTTTGATTGTTGGAACTCATGTGATAAAGATGAAAGATCCGGTCGTAGAGCCGACAACCTGCGAGCCGATAGCTGCTGTCGCGCCAAAGGCAGCAACCAACGATCACGAAGCCAGCTCTAGTCAGGCCGTAGCGGTTCGGCCCGGGACCCAAAATATACTCAGCCAAAGTGGTGCCCGCCAGGTGTAACAAAGACACAAAAGTGGAAACTGCAAAGGGCAAGGAACCGGAAAAGGCGAAGAAGGAGCTGAAAAATCCAGGGACGTCAAGTTCAACGCTGAACGACCAATGTTGCCAGCTCAAATATGGATCCCTAGGCCAGTCCTTATTGCAGCTCCGACAACAGTCACGCCAGCTTTATCTGCAAGCAGTGACACAACGTTGGCTGATGCACCGACGATTACTTACTTGTCATGGGCAGATGAAGTAGAAGCCGCAGATTTGCAGAAGGAAATTCGGCAAACTTGGCGGCAGAAGAGCTGACAATTCAAGAGGAAAATCCGGCAAACTTGGTGAAAGAGCCGACAATTCAAGACCTTGTAATGGAGGAGCAGTTGGGAGAAATCCTCGCGATGGCGGAATCAGTAGTGGGCGAATCGGGCAATATGACCGATGATGAAGATCTGCTAGACTACGAAGAAACGCCGCCTCGGACGGGTATGGATATCAACATGGTGTATTATTTGCCCGCTGAGTTCCGCGCTATTGAAGAAGGCGAGGTTGCGCAAATCAACTTTGGACCAAAAATGTTGTCTTCGAAAAACCTGACAAACCGGTGAAACACCTCAAACCTTTGTACGTCAGAGGACATATTGATGGCAAACCGGTAACCAGGATGATGGTTGATGGCGGCGCTGTGGTAAACCTGATGCCGTATTCTGTCTTCAAGAAGCTACAACTAGATGATGGCGGCCTGATGAAGACAAACATGGTGCTGAATGGGTTCGAAGGAGGAGAAGGAGTAGAAGCCAAAGGAGTTATCAGCTTGGAGCTCACAGTAGGGAGCAAGACTTTAGCTACCGCCTTCTTTGTTGCTGAGGTGCAGGGAAATTACAATGTGCTGCTGGGACGAGATTGGCTTCATGCTAACCAATGTGTTCCGTCTACTATGCACCAGCAACTCGTACAATGGGTTGACGACGAAATTGAAGTCATCCATGCTGACGAATCGGCGTGCATTGCATTAGCCGAATCAATTGTCGACTGGCAACATTCCAATGTCACATGCCTTTCTGGGCGTGATTTATGCGGGTTCGATTTCCTGAGTGCTACCAGGGACGGATTCGTGCCAGTGTCTCTAAAACCGATTGGTGGCAATCGGCTGCCGCACAAATAGATGGATCAAAACGATGAGTGGCTGCAGAAGCGTCTGGAAAAGTATCGGGCCGAAATGAACGATATGGATAAGTTGGGACAAGGCTTTACATCGGCCGATATATTGGAAGAAGTTGACATTGGGGATGGCACTGTCCCTAGACCGACATTTGTAAAGCAAAAGTTGGCGGCCGATTATAAGTCTGAATTAATCGCGCGAGTCAAAGAGTACGTGGATTGCTTTGCATGGGAATACCACGAGATGCCTGGGTTAAGCCGAGAGTTGGTGGAACATCGGTTGCCTATTAAAGCCGGATTCAGGCCACACAAACAGCCAACTCGCAAGTTTAATCCAATGATATATGACCGAATAAAGGCGGAAATTGGTAGACTTCTGAAAGCTAACTTTATTCGGCCTTGCAAATATGCTGAGTGGATTTCCAACATTGTGCCAGTGGAGAAGAAAGAATCCGGCAAGATCAGGGCGTGTATAGATTTCAGAGACTTGAATCGAGCTACGCCCAAAGATGAATATCCTATGCCAATAGCCGACATGCTTATCAACGAAGCCTCAGGTCACAAAGTTATCAGCTTTTTGGACGGCAACGCAGGTTACAACCAAATATTCATGGCCGAAGAAGATTCGGCTAAGACAGCGTTTCGCTGCCCAGGCTTTGTTGGCTTGTCGAATGGACTGTGATGACCTTTGGTTTGAAAAATGCCGGAGCCACCTATCAAAGAGCGATGAACCTGATATTTCATGATCTTCTGAGAGTCGTACTGGAGGTGTATATTGATGACGTGGTGGTTAAGTCGGACGGAGAGTCAAACCATTTGGCCGACTTGCGGCTTGCGTTCGAAAGGATGAGGAAGTACGGGCTCAAGATGAATCCTTTGAAGTGTGCCTTTGACGTGTCGGCTGGGAGGTTCCTTGGTTTTATCATACATGAACATGGCATAGAAGTTGATCCGGCAAAGATTGAAGCCATCCAGAAAATACAGGCGCCGGCTTGCAAAAGGGACATGCAGAAATTTCTGGGCAAGGTAAACTATTTGAGAAGATTCATTACTAACTTGTCTGGAAAAGTTGATGCGTTTATACAGATCCTTCGGCTAAAAAACGACGATAAATTCACCTGGGGGGCAAGTCAGCAAGAAGCGTTTGATAAGATAAAAAGTTGCCTGTCTACTCCTCCGGTTCTCAGGAAGCCGGCTCGTGGTCAGCCATTCCGGCTTTATATTGCTGCTGAGGAAAGAGTAATCGGAGCCGCCTTAACCCAAGAAGCCGAAGGACAAGAACACGTCGTCACCTATCTGAGCCGACGTTTGCTGGATGCCGAGTCAAGGTACAACTTTGTAGAAAGGTTGTGCTTGTCTCTTTATTTTGCCTGCACCAAATTACGCCGTTATCTGCTTTCGAGTGAGTGCAAAGTCTTTGGTCAGACCGATGTTCTCAAACACATGATACAAAGGCCGATTCTTAGCGGACGAATCGGCAAATGGGCGTACGGGTTGATTGAGTATGATTTGGCTTATGAACCATTAAAATCTATGAAAGGCCAAATTGTAGCTGACTTTATTGTTGAACATCGGATTGACCTGGAGTAAGAAGCCGACTTAAACATTGTGTCGGCTGTACCGTGGAAGCTTTATTTTGATGGCTCAGTCTGCAGCAGCGGACAAGGAGTTGGCATTGTGTACATCTCACCACACGGTACTGTTTTTGAAGCCTCTTGTCGTCTTGACTATTTATGCACTAACAATGAAGCCGAATACGAAGCACTTCTATTCGGACTAGAAATATTGGTGGACGCAGGGGTAACTCATGTTGAGGCATATGGAGATTCGTTACTTATTGTCCGGCAAGTGGCCAAGATTTGTCAATGCAATAGCGGATCACTCAACATGTACCTTGACAGATGCCTGGATATGATTTCAACGTTGGATTATTTCCATATATCTCATGTTCCTAGGCAAGACAATTGGCTTGCCAATGAGTTGGCGCAACAGGCATCCGGCTATCACGTCAGTCGTGGGGTGTTCGCAACAGGCATCCGGCTATCACGTCAGTCGTGGGGTGTTCTTCATCAGGGAACAACCGGCAAGTAATGTTGCCAACTTGGAGGAAGCCAAACAAAAAGCCGGCTTGTTGGAGCCGGCTACAGGAGAGTCAAATGTTGCCAACCTGGAGAAATCCAAACAAGATGTCGGATTGTTGGATCCGGCTAAGAAGGAGGCAAATGACAACTTGGCGGACGACTGGAGACAACCTTATATGGACTATTTACAAGATCCCAGTCGAAAAACGGATAGAGCAGTTCGGCATTTATCTCTCAAGTATACATTGGTGGATGCCGCCTTATATCGCCGAACAGCTGATGGTCTTCTTCTAAAGTGCTTGAGTGAAGACGAAGCTAGAGTTGCCATGGGAGAGGTACATGATGGTTTATGTGGAACACATCAGTCGGCCCACAAGATGAAGTGGATGCTCATGCGAGCAGGTTTTTATTGGCCGACAATGATCAATGACTGCTTCAGATACTACAAGGGATGCGAAGCCTGCCAGAAGTTTGGAGATATTCAGTTGGTGCCAGCTTCACCTCTTAATCCAATTATAAAACCATGGCCTTTCCGAGGTTGGGCGCTTGACTTTGTCGGCATGATCCATCCGCCTTCATCCAAGGGGCATCGGTTCGTATTGGTGGCTACTGATTATTTCACCAAGTGGTCTGAAGCAGTACCTCTCAAAAACATGACCCACAAGGAGGTGATCAGTTTATTACAGAACATATCATTCATCGATTCGGCATTCCGCAGACTCTTACCACAGATCAAGGTACTTCCTTCATGGCTAAGGAGGTGAAGCAATTTGCCGAATCACTTGGAATCAAGATGCTCAGTTCATCTCCCTACTATGCACAAGCCAACGGACAAGCTGAGTCAAGCAATAAAATCTTGGTCAAATTGATCAAGAAGAAGGTACAAGATCATCCAAGGAGATGGCACGAGGTACTGTCCGAAGCATTGTGGGTTCACAGAATCTCAAGGCATGGAGCAACTAAGACAACCCCTTTTGAGTTGGTATATGGGCAAGAAGCCGTTTTACCAGTAGAAGTGAATCTGGCTGCCTTGAGGTTTGCCAAGCAAAATGACTTGTCGGCTGAAGACTACTGCAGCTTGATGATGGACAATATTGATGAAATAGCCGACAAACGTGTTATTGCCTTGAGAGAAATCGAGAAGGAAAAGTTGCGGGTGGCAAAAAGTTACAATAAGAAGGTCCGGCTGAAAGACTTTCAAATTGGCGACTTGGTCTGGAAAGTTATATTGCCAGTTGGCTCCAGAAGCCAGAAATTTGGCAAATGGTGGAGACATTAGAAGGCTGCGAGTCGTGAGAATAGTGCCCGGTAACTCTTATCTGGTGGAGACATTGGAAGGCGGCGTGTTGCCTAGAGCTATCAATGGGAAATACCTGAAGAAGTTCCACCCGAGCGTGTGGCAGACTGCATGAGTTGCACGTATGGCCGATATACATATATCGCCCTTAGCATATGGCCGATGAGCTTAAGCATCGCACTTAGACAAAAACTTCTACATTGTATATTTTCTAGTACGCAAGCTCTACTAAAAAACAGGGGGCATATGTTAGCACCTGTTTTTGGCAGATTGCCAGTTTCAGGTTTAAGGAAGACTTGGCGGCTCGAAGAAGGCAGCAAAGAAGGCTAAAATGGTGATCTGGGAAACTTTCCAGGAAAAGACGGCCAGAAGATGGCGGCCAATAATCCGGCAACTGGAACAAGGCGGAAGCCGGATTCGGGAATGCAAAGTTGCCTGAAGACCGAGCGAGCTAAGTCAAAGGAAAGCAATAAAGGCGGCAAAAGAAGCCAACGTTGTCCAAACAAGCCGGCAGGAGAGAAGCCAACTTTGTCAAAACAAGCCGGCAGAAAGACAACTTTCCACCGATCAAGACAGCAAAAGACAACTTTTTCAAGGCAAATAAAGACGGAAAACGGCAACTCTTCAAGTCAAATAAAGGCGGAAAAAAGACAACTTTGAATGTCAAGATCAAGGCGGAAAAGGCGAAGACAACTTTCCAAGATCAAGGCGGGAAGATAGAAGGCAACTTTCTAAAAGAAGCCGGACGGGTGCTGAAGTCCGGGTCTGATACGAAGCCGATCAAGATATCTCATCTCTAAGAAAGAAGACAAGTTTGAAGCCAATACGGAAGAAAAAAGGCAACTTTCCAAGTAGCCAGCAAGTTGGAAGCCAATACAGAAGGCAAAAGGCAGCTTTTCAAAGTTGCCAGCAAGTTTGAAGACAACGTTGCCGGTCAAGAAGTTGCCTAGTTTAGAGATGGATCCGACTTAGACTAAGATTTGTAAACCTTGTAGAAGTCTAATACTTGTACGGGAAGTCCAGCCGCCTCATATATATGTGAGAGGTGATGGCCGATTGAAATTAAGCAAACAATCGACAACCTATCAATACAACCTACTTTTTACCCTCAAACCCTTATTCATGCTTCCGTTGTTCGGCGACTTCGCGTAGATTTCACCGGATATCGAAAACCGAGCTAAGAGCGGCCAAGTCCGGCTTAGTTCAGCCAATCGTCGCCGGCTTCCTCTGACGGGGCTTGTCCCGAGGGCTGGGGCGTCTGGTCTAAAAAGCGCCGGCTTGCTGTCTTGCGTATCGCGCTGGAAGCCGGCCTCCCGCGGGGCGAGTTGCGGAGTATCTCCCCAGCACCGCGGGTACACGAGGACGTGTTCATGTGACGCGTTTCGAGCGCAACAATGGGCTTCTCCGGCCAGGGCTGCCCCTCGCGCCGCTCCTCCCTCCGGACCACCTCCCCGTCGACGCGCCACTCGATGGCCCCGTCGCCCCAGGCCACGGCGTAGTGGTGGAACCCGTCGGAGGAGTCGAAGGGGAGCTCGTGGACCATCTCCCTCCCGCCGCGGCCCGCGACGTAGAAGTTGGTCTGCACGGCGCGCTTGTCACCGCCGAGGAACTCGAAGTCGATCTCGTCCATGTCGGGGGACCCCTCCAGGGAGGAGAGGTACAGGTTGTAGTTGAGCCCCGCGGTGTCCCCGGCCGGGGCGCGGACGGCGGCGGCCACCGCGCCGCCAGGGAGGAAGCGGCGCCGGGACCGCCAGCGCGCACCGCCGCGGTGGTCGTAGGTGACGTGGATCTCGCCGGAGGCCCGCGCGTGGTGGCAGGCGTCCGGGGTGTAGTCCACCACGATGCGCGCCAGCGGCTCCGTGCCGTGGGGGCGCAGGCGCTCGTGCTGCGCCGTGATGTCGCCGGACTCGCACTCCGATGTCATGATGGACAGGAGAGTGCAGAGGAGTGGGAGCGAGGTGGTGGGGTTTTGCTGTGCCGGGCAGGCGACCGTCGCCGCCATGGCCGCGCGGCCACGTGCGCCTCCATGTGCAAGATTGCAGTTTTCCTCACAAGAGACTATGCCACTTAAAGAACTCAGCATGGATTCAGTTCTCCATGACTGCAGGTTCAGCCGTTCAGGCTACAAGTTTACATGATATAGTGATTACAGAAAGAGGTAAAAATCCTTGGACAAAAAAGATGAAGCTACAAATAGCCCTCGAGCAGCAAAGTTCCGTTCACCTCCTTCTGCTCCACATTCTTCAAAGGAAACGACTGGCTGCCACCAAAGGCGAGGTCGCTCGGCCCTGGGCTCACCATCCAGACAGGGGAGAGCTCCACAACGACCTTCTGCACCAGCTTGTCCTCCTGAAACTTGTTCAGAAGCGACGCCAGGCTGGCTCCTACGTCTCGGATGTCGATCAGCACGCTGCACAGCCCTCGATCTGCGAGGAGTCGTAGGATTGAGTCTAGGTTCATCTGATCAAGGACCGAAACGCTGACACCCGATGGCTCCACGGTGACAGGACTATCGGCCAGAACTATGGCGTTGGATGCGGACTCTTCATCGAGAAATGGGATGTGTAACTCGGAGCCTTCACCCCGTGCTATGATGATATAGAGAGGTTGCTTTGCACCGGCTTCCTGTGATATAGGTAAGGTATTCGTCGTCTTGGCCATCTCACTTGAAAGTATAACCCCGTCGTATTCTTTCACTAGCTGTGAGTAGTATCCTCCTGGTTGATCAGCTCCACTCCCGATTTGGTTGATGACGATTCCATTCATTGATAGTGTGGTTCTGATGTCAATGTAACATAAAGATATCACAACCAGCATAGCACATTGTATTAAAACGAAAAGGAGCAGATAGCATGATCTGCAATGGTGCAAAAAGTAAGCATTCCTACACTAAAAATGGCAGAATCAATTAGCATTCTACATTTTGCCAGAAAACAGATGCATCCACCCTATACTTCAACCGATAGAACACCATTGTACTGTATTTATGGATTGGCAAAAATGCATGTACTGTTATTACCACAATCTAGAACTCGAGCAAAATACCTCAAAGTTGCGAAGGCCTTCCCAGTAAGCATGCGATGAATGTAAGCCTCATTTAATCTGAGGCATAGTGCTTCCTCCACGCCAACCCTCACATCTATCCCAGCGGCTCGGAGTTTTTCGATCCCTTTTGACGCCACAATAGGATTTGGGTCAGTCATCCCCACCACAACCTCCTTAACTTTGGCTTTGATGAGTGCTTCAGTGCAGGGAGGGGTCCTCCTATGGTTGCAGGGCTGTTGCATTTTCTGCTGAATCCCCTGCATCTCTAAGAGCAAATACCTGCACATGGCCACATAGTAACAACATCATCCTTTGCTACAAGCCTATGATATAAGGAGTACCATTATACTTTAGTGCCTTAAGTTCCAAGTAAGCAAAAAAGAATGTGTTCTTACCTATATAGCTAATATCCTTCTACTATAGTGGTACTAGTTACTATTTTTCATAATAGCAGAAGGTGACACCATATTGTTGTGTATGACTGAAAAACACTGCATACTCTTCAAAAATGACTAAATGATGCTCCAGAAATTATTGTTGGGTGTTGTATGTACCGCTAGAAGTGATCAATTTATGACATAATGCAGTATTGCAACAGTGGTGAACAATGCAGGGCAGTTTTTTACTATATCCACTAATACAAGATTACTAGAAATTAGCTTGGGTCATGTCAGTATTGGGGAACTACTATGATGCCTAGTCATCATATGAAGCTTAGGGGAAGTCCTACCATACTCTGTTAATGCTGATATATCAAGGTTCCACAAATGTCACAATTGTCCAAATCTTACGGTAGAAATGAAAATCATCCAACAAATCTCTCCCAGTCTTACAGAGCGAATGTTTTAAAAAGACAATGTGTGAGAAGTGTGAACCTCGGCGTGGGGCTCGCCGGCTTTGGGGTGGAATCCCTCGCCGACCACTTGGCCGTCGCGGACGAGGACGCAGCCCACCATGGGGTTAGGGCTGGTGTGGCCGGCCGCCTTACGGGCCAGCTCGACGCACCGCCGCATGTATTGCGCGTCCATATCCCCGGTCTGCGCCCGGCACCGCACGCCGGCCGCGAGATCCCGAGCGCCGCCGCCCACGGCGAGGCGGGAGCGACGAGGGGATGCTACGGCGGAGGCGGGGGCGCGGGCGAGCGACGAGGCCATATCAGCCAAGACCAATCCAACGAGATGCGAGCGGGCCAGCGGGGGCTCGGAGTTTGCTGGGTTTGGGTGTCAGCCTGTCTACCGAATTATTACCTGAAAAGTGAAAACACACAAGAGTAACAATTGAAGACAATTTTCTATAGATTTAGTACGCCGTCGCTCACACACTTGACTCAGGAATCTGCGTCGTGTTGGAGAAGCTGGGACATGCAGCCATGTATGTTTCATATTCACTTTGGGAGCTTAAGGAAAATGGAGTGTACTCTTTGCTTGCTAGGGAAACTATAATTTGCAACTAGTTGCATCCGCATCCCGTTGTCTGATGTCTATTTTGAAGTTTAAAAAAATGTGAAATAGATCGTCGATATAGATTATGTTGTGTCTTGTGCAGCCACAATTTGTCCATCTAAAAATATGACCATACGTGACGTGTGTAAAAAAGACAAAATAAAATGAGAATAGCACATTATACTATTCACTTAGATCTTTCTCTTTTTTTGTACAAGTCACATATTGTCATCTTTTTATAAAACTTTGTGGGTGCACAAGACTGCACAACACAATCCATGTCCTTGATTTTTTTCGTTATTTTTGAAAACTCCGAAATAGATATCTAATAATGGATTGCGGGTGCAACTAGTCCAAAAATATTTGCACTCGTTTGCTAGCATGATTAGGTGTGTGCATCTTGATTCTTGGAAACTTATTCCTTGCCTCATATTCAGATTGAAATTCATTTGTTGTTCTTATTTCCATCGTCCTGTCTAAGTTGTGTACTTCTGACTCCTAAGCAGGACACAACTCTCTCATATTGTCAAATGCTTTTTGAAATACATACATTCACTAAAATCAGTGAGAATATGAGAGCGCTCCTCATCTTCATATTCATATTCATCTTCATCTTTTCATTCATATATTTCTTAAACCTTCAATGGAGATAATGCTTGAAAACAATTTTGCATTATATGAAAGGTTCACAATCCATGCGAAAATGCCCAACCACAACCAATTGGACGTCCCCCCAACTATCTAGGGCGTCCAACTGCATCAAGATCCGTGCAATTATTTTGCATTCCAACCCTAAATAATCTTATTAGGAAGCAATTTTCCATGCATGAAATTGATTTCACTACCATGCAGTAACAATAATTTTTCGAAATCATCCATTAACAATCAGTTTTTGTTCAAAATAAAAAAGATGTATCAACAATCATTTTATGCAAGTGCAAGGTTATTTGTAAGTAATCCACCACAGTCTTTGGATCTAGAATGGACGTCCCGGATAAGCCGGGACCTCCAACTAGTTGTGGGAAAATTACACTCCAATCCATGATATCATTCTGTGAAGTCGTTCCCTATAACTTTCCCATTGTTGCGTATTGATCCATGTAAATAATTCTAGGTTGCCTCCCATTATATGTAGCTAGAAAAGTCTCAAAAAGCCATTGAGTCACATGTTTCATCATCAAGGGATCTTCGCCGGTTGAGGTCATACTGACGATGACCGCATACCATGTGGAGGAGAGATACACGATGACCGCGACTCTGTGGAGGCCAGATGGACGATGTCCTTGGCTTTGTGTGGAGGCCAAGCCGACAACACCGTGACTCCATGGAGGCGATAGCACGATTCCCGTGGAGGTCATTTTTTACCCTCACCCACTGGATTCTTCATAGCTTCCCCACCCTGGATTCTCGAGAGTGATGACATGTCATTTACTCCTCACGGCCTAGAGCTTGCTGGTTCTACGGTGAACGTGGCGGATCTATGGCGTCGAAGGCATTTGGAACCTATAGAACAGTGAAAACCTTTGAAAAAATAAAAACAATGGGCTTAGAACATAACATACGTGTATTTTTTGGGGGAAAAGATAGCTTTATATATCAGCATAATAAGAGTTTACAATTTCAGTCTCAACTATAGCAGTAACATCCGGAGGGACATGCCCCATGTAGAAGTTATTTTCACCTGATAATCTAGCTAGAGCAGCCAGAACATGAGCTGCTTTGTTGCTCTCTCTTCCTATTTTCACAATTACAAAGCGGAAAAAAAATCTCTTGGATATTTTTAATATCATCATACAATTTCCAGAGGCGAGACAAGCCCTGGTTCTTGCGCTTAGTAGCATCTACGACAGAGGCGTTGTCAGATTCCAGGATAATCGCGGCATTTTTAACATCCTGAACGCTCTAGAGGCCAAGGACTCAGGGAGGCACGCATTAGCTTCAGCTTCTGGAACTTCTTGGCATGACAGCTTTTCTTGCCCAAAGAACGTCCAGCTGAAACGAGACATCCACATCCTGTTGCTGATACAGATGGACAGACCGCTTCTCATTCTTATCGATATCCAGAACCAGAACAGGAACCGAAGCTATCTTTTCTTTTATTTACAGAGCTATCAGTCTATCACACACACGTGTATTTTGATCCAACTGTGTGGAATGAAATCGCCTTCGCACACGGTTTTGTTGACCGCAAGTTGCAGCAACCATTGCTAAAAGTTGCAATGGTTCGAAAATGATTAAGGGTGGTATACATAGGCATGTTTGGTAGGCATGACTTGATCAATTTGATGGATTGATACCGTCATATTTGTAATTTATTAGGTTCGGTAATGATTATTGAGCCAGTGATGTGCACTTCATAACCGAAGATAAGTCCTAGTACCAGCTAGCAATGAGATATGGACATACGACTTGGTGTCTCAGGCTCCAAGACAATTTTCTGAAATGCATGCTCCGTGGAAAACTTCTCTCGCACAAATGACTAGCACAACAGTTATGTAAGGTGTCCAATATATAAATTAGTAGCATAAACTCGGCTGTCATCAACATTTAGTGCAACTTGTGCTATGAGAACAGGACAGGACTATTTTCCACCGTAGACCACTAGTAGAATGCTTGGTATGATCTACTTTAGTTTAATGTGTGATGTTGCAAAAAATAACACATTTAGTTATACCCCAAAAAAAAAACATTGCTAAAAATGGAACTGTTCAAGAAATGATTAGGTAGTGTATATATATATCATGTTTGGTAGGCATGACTTCATCTATATGTAAATTTTTTTGGGTTCATTAATGATTATTAGGCCAGTGATGTGCACTTCATAAACGAAGATCATTGCTAATACTAGCTAGCAATGATACGGACGTACGAGAGGCCGCTTACCGCCAATCATGTTTTCCTCTAATTTTTTTTTTTGCGAGATAGATCCAGTAAAACACCAGGAACTTACAGAACAAACGAAGGATCAAAGAGAAAGTACAGAAGTCCTGCAAGCCGTCGAGGACGCCGTGTCGACGAAGAAGATGTACCGCGGGCGCCGCCGCCGCTCCTCCTCAGAAACCTTGGATCAGCAGGAGTCCCCAGGCGGACGGGAAGTCGACAGAACTCGGCTCGAATGAGCCTCCACCTCGCATCGTCGCCGCGCCCTCACCCTGGTCGTCGTCACCTTCACCACCATGTCGTTCGATCCGAAGCCGCCGCTCCACGACCTTCGGCTCGGGGAAGAGGCACAACACAGCTCCTCCGGAGCTGCGAGCACTCCCGGAAGAGGCAGATCCATGGCCGCGCTCCGCGGAGCACCACCATTCGGAGAGGATCTCCGCCTCGACAAAACGCCGGACCGGCCGCGCCATCCTCTCCTCAACGCCGCCGGCAGGCATACCCTCGACCCTAGACTATGTACAAGCGAGATCCGGGGTTTCCCCCCCTCCCGCCGCCGAAGCGGCCGCGGAGGGAGGGGAAACCAGCAGGTCGTTGCCGGCGAGCTGGATCAAGCGGTGGGGGAAAAAACGACTTGGTGTGTCTAAGGTCAAATTAATTTTCTGAAAAAGGATTATCCGTGTGAACGTTTCTCTCTCGCATAAATAACTAGGACAACAACTATATGTTAGGTGATCAACAAGCTTATAGTAACATAAAGTCACAAACCATTAACATCTAGTGCATGACGTTCAAACGAAAAGGACATAGCTAGACGACTGCAGAATATGATGGTCTCTAGTTTGGTCTAATGTGCCATGTTGCACAAAAAAAAAAAAAACGCACATTTAGTTATACCCAATAATCATCTGCTGCTTGAACTAGTCTATGTCCGGATCGTCAGACATGCACCCACGACAACCCACGCCACAACGACATGCTGCGAGGTTGACCTCGGCCCTATATAAGCATTAGCTCCGGTGCATGTATTCCAGACAAGCACACAGCCTGCAGAGCTAATCAAAGATGGCTTCCTCCACGCCTACTTGCCCTACTCTTGTGGCCTCGCTACTTTTCTGCAGGCACGCTTACTGCGGCAAATTACCCGCCGCACAACCCACCGCCGCCACCCCCGCCGGTTGAGCTGCCGGAGTCCGAGGTGAGGTAGAGGTTCCCAAGTGGTGATCAAGTACTCGAAGCACTACTCGTGCCAGCAGGAGGAGGAGATGCGGTTCCAGGTATTCAAGAACAAACCCAACTTCATCGCCCAATTCGCCAACCAGGACCCTAGCAGCGGCGTCGTCGGTGGCGGGAGGCCGGGTGGCGGGGGCGGCAGAACACCACAGGCCCTTCATGAAGATGAACAGGTTCGGCGACCTCAGCACCACGGAGGTCATGCAGCAGTTCACTGGGCTCAACAACACCAGCTTCGAACCCTCGTCGCCCACCCCCCTCCCTACCACTCCTGGAAGCCGTGCTGCGTTGACTGGCGCTCCAGCGCGCTGTCACCGGCGTCAAGGATCAAGGCACTTCGGTAATTAATTAAGCTATTCCTTCTTCTTCTTGCAGAGTTAGTCGTTAACTATGTACATGCATGCATAGGGTCGGGTA